>CM068832.1:610000-1040000 GCA_028554795.2 Sinohyriopsis cumingii | reverse complement strand
TAACTTAAAGTATTGTGAATTAAATCCCAAATAATCCTAAATGTTCTAATGTTTTATCGCAAGTACAAAGGTTTAGAATGTTCTGAATGAATCCCAGTATTGAATGTACCAACAGTCCTAATGTATCATAATGATATAGTCCAGAATTTCTTTGACTGAATTCACTATATTCTCAAAGTAGTATTTTCGTCCTAAAGTCAATGAGCACTTTGTATTTCCAATCCGCAAGTTAAATAAACGAATCCTATCAAATTAAAACTATACATAGAATTAAATGATTCCATAGACTGAATTTGAAAACAGGAATTAATAAGTTGGTTTCCACATCCTTATATACTAAGTTCTCTTGACCTCAGATCCAACTGAATGCCGATGATGAGGGGCCCCGAGTGGCCGAGTGGTCTAAAGCGCTCACCATTACAAATCACTGCCATCTCACCTCTTCTGCGTTGGTTCGAGTCTCGGGTTCGGCCAGTGTGGATATGTGAGAAAGCTTGCCAGTAGCTTCTCGTGGGTCGATGCTTCCTTCCGGAGGTTTCCCGGATTGTTCCTCCTAGCCTATCTTGTGCTGAAAAATGGCGTTAAACCCTATAACAACAACAACAATGCCCAGGATGTGGGTAATTTCAACTGGAAAAAAATAATGTCACTAATTCGTTACCAAGGCCAGGTTCTGAACTTCAATTTAAGTGTACAAACATTCTCAAAAAATAGCACAAGTCTACGCCATCAGTATAAAATCATGTTTGGACGAATCCGCACCATCCACACAGGAGAAAGGTTTGACCCCTAGAGCAGATATTTGACATTCTGAGCTGGTTTTAGTAGCGCTTATTTCGGGGGCAAAAAAAACCTTATTGAAAACTACAGGCACTGGTGTAAATGGCCATTACGTCATATCACTTCGGTTTCAATTTACGACCTAACCATAATATACTATAAATAACTGGACTTTAATTTTCCACTTTCTAAAATGGTAGCCACGATTTTATTCAGCACTTACAGGCCAGATTAAGGCCATCCGCGGCCCTAAGCACTGACAATATTATGGTGTCCCCCCCCACACACACACACAAAATGTGATGCAAAAAGAGCAAAAATAAAAGCCAAAAAGGTGGGAAAATACCAGTGTTGCCATCATTCCAAATCAAAATATGCGTACTTGCATTAAATTTATCATCAACAATTAATTTTAATCTTTTCATGTGACCATCCTGAGCTGGCGTCCTAAGCACGTGCTTAGTGTACTTAATCGGTATTCAGGCACTGTGCACTTTTTATTTTAGTTTAGATGATTAGAATTAGGACTATGAAAACTTCTATAAGTCAATAGTCTACGACGTCGATGTAGGCTACATTAATTTTTGATAATTTATTCATTTCCGATGATTTAGAGAGGAAGACGTAGACAACGAAAACTGGTAGATTTCAAGACAGTCATTTTCATTGCCGTGATGGTGAATGGCTTCTCTCACCATTTTAAAACATGTACAAAAATTCTTCTTCAGTGAAATATAATAATACAGTTATATTGATACAATTTTACTCTTAAACCTGTCTACAGATGACGTACAAAATGGTACAATGGTAACAATGTATGCTGTACTTGACGCATATACCACACTGCTATCAAGGCCTATGTTGTATCGAGTCATTTAGGTAATAGGCGTTCGATTTGTAAGTAGCACAATGCACTGTTTGGCTTGAGCACATGTATATCGACAGCCGACCCAGCGACAGCCGATCCAGCGACAGCTTCATGATTAAGAGTAATCGCAGTTGCCAAATTAACAGTATATACAAACGTACCCATAACCATCTATCACAGATGATTACCTTTCACCAGTATATACAAATGTACCATAAACAACTATCATAGATAAATACCTCACACCAGTATGTACAAATGTACCATAAACATATATCATAGATAAATACCTCACACCAGCATATACAAACGTACCCATGAACAGACTATAATAGAAAACTACCAAACACCAACAAGTAACACAACTTAACAAGGGTTTAGAAAATTATAAACAAATGTCTCATTCTCTACAAGACATCGGTAACTGAAATGCATCACGAAATAACTAAAACTATGATATAGCGATCCCTTTTGAGTTAATTTTGGTCGTATTTTTTATTGATTTGACTTTAAGTAGAAAATATACATTGTAAAGCAATTAACACTGGTAGGAGTACCTAAACCAGACTATCAATGAACGAACAAATGTACAGTTCTTTTCCGTCAGAAACGTATCCAACAAATAAATATTATCCTTTCATTATTTGTACATTACAAGGTACACAAGCATATGCAGGACGTTGTGGTCAGCAACAACAACCCGAAACCAGACAAGATAATAAACAACTAACCCCTGCAAGTATATAGCAAAAAAACATGATTTATGTCATGATGCATAATATAGACCAAGATACATCGGGTATGTCATGATACATCCGATATGGTGAGATACATTAGACACGACTGGATATGGCAGAATACATCAAATAGGGCAAGACACATTAGACACGACAGGCTACGGCACAATACATCGAATAGGACAATATACATTGCAGAATACAGCACAATACATCGAATAGGATAATATACATTGCAGAATACAGCAGAATACATCGAATAGGACAACATACAATGAAAACAACAGGATATGGCAAGATGCATCGAACAGGGCAAGATACATTAGACACGATGTGATATGGCAGAGTACATTGCAAGGTTCAAGATACATCGAAAAGGGCAAGATACATTAGACACGACAGGATACGGCAGAATACTTCAAATAGGACAAGATACATTAGATACGACAGGATACAACATAAATTGTCAAATAGGGGAAGATACATTAGACACGACAAGATACGGCGAAATACATCAAATAGCGCAAAAAACATTAGACACGACATGACACGGCAGAATACATGCAATAGGGCAAGATGCATTAGACACGATCGGATACGGCATAATACACTGAATAGGGCAATTTACGCCAGATTGGGCAAGATACATTAAACACGACATGATACGACAGAATACATTAATTAGGGCAAGATTAATTAGACACAACATGATAGGGCATAATACATTGCAAGGGGCAAGATACATCGAATAGGGAAAGATACATTAGATACAACATGATACGTTAGAATGCATCAAATAGAGTAAGATACATTAGACACGATAGGATACGACATAATACATTAAACAGGACAAGAAGAATTAGACACGACAGGATATGGCAGAATACATTGAATAGGGCAACAAGATACATTGAGTAGGGCAGGATACATTAAACACGACATGGTAGGCAGAATACATCGAACTGGCGAGATATATTAGACACAACAGGTGTTACGTGTTTAGGCTCGAATAAACAGCAACACAAGAAAGAGTGAAAACAACAAGCTTTGACAAAATATAACAAATTATTTATTTCCGTGGAAAAATACTGTACAACTGAAGAAGAAAAAAACTGACGGTTTCCAAAATCAAATCCTAAAATAATCCAAGGATAATCCACGAATAAAATTTTACAAGTCCTAATAATGAAATGTTCTACTGATTTTAGTTCGAGTCCCGACGAAGAATCCAAGATGGAAGGCGATGACGTATGCTGTAACTCTTACTGTGTTGAAGTCTACAGTTCCTTGTAGAAACACAATAATTAATCCTCCGACTTTGGAAATCCAAATACAATTTTTAAGAAATGTCTTTGTTAAAGAATTTTGTAGGAGCACAAAAATATTTCCAGAGAAACGAATTAATCCATTAATCTTTTAGAATCCAAATAGTCTGAAGAAAATATAACATATAACCCAAAAGCTTCCTACAGCAGAAGGAAACGACCTGACATCATGCGTTTCTAAGCCCAGACTCTGAGATATCTCTCTAAGCATCACTATTAATACTAAGTAATGCGCAATTTGGAAATGCCTAATTGCGAAGAGAAGATCACGTGATCATGTTTACGTTTAAAAAAAAATACGTATCTCATGTATGTCCTTGCTAAGAACCAATCATTTTACTCCGAGAAACAAAGTTGTGTACTTGACCCTAAATCAAGGCCAGGAACTAAGTCAAAAATAGAAACAGTGTTTCTGTTATTAGGTATTTATGGAAAGATTCAGGTCAAACTGAATTTATTGGAACATATCAAATTCTTAGTAAATAAAATTACATTAATTGACATGTAAAGAAAATAAAAAAGATTCCAAAACCCACAAACAATCAAATCAAATAAATCAAACACAAATTAAATCAAATACAAATTAAATCAACTATACGTAACAACTGGATACAGCTGAATACATCGAATAGGGCAAGATACATTAGACACGATATGATACATCAGATACGACAAGGTACATAAGATCAATTACAGATATAAATGTGTTCCAAATATAAATCGAGATATCTGCATCAAAAGACAGAAATATGGTGCACCCATTTATACAAAGAACATGGTGATATCAATGAATCAACACATTAACGGTCTACAGCACACGTGACTTTATTTCGGCCAACTCTTACATTCCTAAGTATGAAGTATCATCTTGGGTCAATCAGAAGAAATTGATCACAGTGACCTAATCATTCTCTACGTCCAGTTGCCCATTAATGGAAGTATAAAAAAAAGCACAGGCTAAATACATATCTTCACTTTTGTGCACAGGGGCTCGTATCGTAATTTACCTTTCATACATGTACTATATAATAACTGCCTGTATGACAGGTAAATTGTAAGCACCATTACGAGTCCCTGTGCTTTTGTGTACGAACTGGCGGATCAGCCTCTTTCAATGAACTATTGAGTATTAAATATTTCTATGGACGCAGAATCAGATTGATTGTGAATCACTGAACAATCGGAAGGCAGGAGAAAACCGGTCTAACCGAGTAGAGCAAATGGAGAGAATTGATCCCAAGTTATGCATACATTCAAGTCATGCAATTTTCACATTGTATGTATGTATCTTGTGTCTGGGGAATTGCTCTAAACGAAAGACTCCCGTTTAAAACAAAACACATATGCAAATAAATTGGCGTAGGGTTCTCCGTTCGTCCTATTGGTTATTTATTTTACAGACACACCACATGATAATGATGGGATAATGATGACGATACTACTGCCGATGACCGATGACAATGATAAAGATGATTGCGATTATGATTAAGTGGTGGATGACGATAATGTAGACAATCACAATATTCGATAGACGGTCAAATAAACGATGATCATGATTATGACCACAGCGGTGACGAAATCTAGGCTGGTAGTGCCACTGCTGCTGATAACATGTATGACGATGATGATGATAATGACGCTAATTATTTATTTTTAATAAATTCTTTTCCTTAGAAGTCGCCATGTCATCCGGTGTGTACTTGGTGTCAACCAAACCTGTGGATGAAAAAAGTCCTAATATCTACGACAATCCCACATTTTCCAATGGCGGAAGTGCTGACGTGAAAGCTAAATTCAGGTAAGAGAGAGAGAGACAGACAGACAGACAGACAGAGAGAAAGGTGTGCTATGTATTATTTAAACTTATGGCGAAAGTCTTACATTTGTCAATGGTATCAGTCCAAGTCGATACATCATTGGGTAAACATCTTCTGTACATATTTTAACACACTGTTTTGAGGGAGGTGGGTGTTCGTACCTTTCGGTAAGTATTCGGTAAGTATTTTGGTAAGTATTTAAGAGTTTAATGTTATTTTGTCTGAGTTTATCGTGGTATAAACTGTCAGTTGCCCAAAGGGCGTTATGTAAGCTGTGTGAGTCGGCAACTGACAGTTTATACCAAGATAAACTCAGAAAAAAAGTTAAACTCGTATAATTGCAATTATTTTTAATTGTATTTTTCATGTTTACTTTCTTTTCTAAAAAAATTTATCTTTCAGTTTTAGAGCCTGTTTAAGAGTATAAATTCTTGTTGAGGCGACTGCTACGTTGCTATTTATTGAACAGAGAATTCTCTATCTGCAACGTAATAGTTACATCAATCTCAAACAAAACAATTCTACCAATGATAGGCGATCTAAGGTTTTAAACATTCCACATCATGGTCTTAATCTTTTATCTAAATTGGCATAATACATTTTCTGAGTAGAGGTTCAATATTCAAAGCAAAGAATGTGTTGTTTTGTTTGACATGCGAATGACTCTTGAAGTTAATGTTATCATGACTTGACCGAATCGTTATTGTCCAGACACGTGAGTAACCAATTTTCGCGTTTTAAAATCCATTTTCGTATTGACTAACAGTTTAGGCTACCTACATTATCTACTTACAAATGAAATTAATACTATAGGTGAAGGGTTATAGTGATGGGTGTCCAATAGTTAAAAAGTGCAAGACATCGACACTAACAGTTACGATGGATGTGTTGCAGATCAACCACCCACCCCACATCGTAAGTATCAAGGTCGGCGTCTTACATTGTAGGTTGTGTATCCAACTATTATAATATGAGTCTTTGAACCGTAACACCCACCCCTCCTTCCAATCCATTTATCTATAGTTTTAAATTCGTTTGTAACGAGCTGCAGTGAAAAAGCTGTAGCCCCAATGTTCTTGGCTGATTTTGAATTTCCCAGCTTTTCTTTCTCAAATCTAATCAAACAAAGAAATATTTATATTCAGAAAAACAGTAATGATGTGTTGTTTTTTCTTCTTTTTCTTCTGTCAAATCATTTTATTCCGTTTTCTAAACAAAGTATAAACCCCCAGTTTTTATTTCGTTTTAAAGGCATGCAGTGTGTATGCCTTCTAGGTCATGGTTTAAGTTAGTTACTTGGCATATGACTCTATTTATAGAAGTTATTATAAAGTAGTTCTCCGTTCAGTTTCTATAGACATGAACGCAATTGGGTCTGATCACATGACTATATTCTGACCAATGGAAATCTTCCCTTCATGTATCAACCGATGCAACTGCAATTATTCTTTAATGGACTGTATTCGTACCTTGCAGGTAAGTATTCTCTAATGGACGGTATTTGTATCTTTTACGTACATATTCTCTAAAGCAAAGTAAAGTACGACCAGGCTTTGCTTTCGAGAATCACAGATATTTTTGTCCAGTTGAAATAATGCATGAAAGAGCTGGTTGGTGGAACAAGTGTCTTGGAGAAAAAAACGTCGAATTAAATAGTTCAGTATCCCCGACTGAGAAAAAAACTTAATTTTAGTCTGTTCAAAGATTTTAAAGCTTGCGTGTTTTGGAAACAGCCAAAGTGAAGTCCTCTCGACAGTTGATAATAAGACATTTAACGATGTATTCGCGTTGTCAGACACATATTGGGATTCGGGTTTAACTCCGCAGTTTCGTATTTTGTACAATTAATTTATTTCAGTACAAGATTATATTCCGATATTTTACCTTTGGAATCATATGTTATTTAAAGACCAATTTGAGAATGGTTACTTTGGCATTAATTAATTTTGTTTAACCAGCAACAAGATGAACGCATTTTGTTCAGTTAAAAGAAAAACACACACAAAAAAAAACACAAAAACAACAACGGTGAATTGAACAAAAGTAGGTAGCGAACACAGCACTAACAAGCAGTTGTTAAAATTTGCTTCTCATCTTGCTGCCCCTCAACACTTTACTATTAAGCAGGGGCGGCACTTCCGAATGGACATAGGGGCGGAAAAATCCCAAATATATCGCTGACTCAGAGTAATAAATGCTCAGTTTCAACAAGCTGAGGATAAAACAATGTTTGGTCAGTAACAATTTCAAAAATGTTCGTGTAGAGAAAGGCAAGGCACTTAAATCTCCATACGAGTCCAAATATCGGAATATTCGATTGATAAAACTGAGCCATGTCAGAAATACAGAGTTTCAGCTCTCTTTTGAAGCATTTTTGCTGGTTCGCATGCTGAATTTAAACCAGCATGGAATGATTCTGATGCATAAATTGATACATCATTTTATTTTTGGATTGCATGAAATTAAGAAAAGTTCCAGTATTTAACATTTTTGAAGATTGAACTTTAATAAGACGGCATAAATATGATGTAGTAAATCTGAGAGAAAAGTGGACAGTAACCACGGTGTATATCTACTTCAATAAAAAGTCTGCCCCCTTCTCTATCTCGAGTCCTGTATTCTTACTCAGTAGTGTGGTTGCTTCCGTGTGTGTGTGTGTGTGTGCGCGCGCGCGCGCGTGGTATGAACATGTGACTGGTGATAAAAATTATGTTCAGCTTTTAATGACATAAAATTGAAGAATATTAAATAATTGAATAAAATAAAAATGAAAATCGATAACTTAGACAAGAACAGTTGCGACACTTCGCATTCGCAAATCTCCAAGCATTTTCTTGCAAAACCAACACCTTCCACCTACCCTCTCCTCTGTAACTCATCCCTTCCCCCAGGCAGTTTCCCAGGGATCATATTGCCAAAATCACATATATCAATTAAATGTATGATGTTTCTTGCTAATGTGACGGCATGTATAAATCGTATGTACCTGTAATTTGTTATTTACCTGTAATTTGTTATTTACCTGTAACCTTTTTCTAGGATATCTGGAGTGAGAGCCAAGGATGCCCCTCTCCCTCCCCATCTTTTACAGGATTACCCCAGGAGCAACTTATGTACATAAATTCATGAATTTACACCAAATGGTTTAGGAGAGATGTGGTAACGGACAGACAGATGAAAGGATAGATATACAAACGGATAGTTGTTGTAGTAGTAGGGTTCAACGCCATTTTTCAGCACAGGATAGGCCATACATGGCGGCCAGTATAACTGGTGGAGGAAGAACCCTGGAAAACCAAGAGAAGAACCACGGACTCACGAGAAGCTACTGACAGGCTTTCTCACGTACCCACGTTAGCCGAGCCTAAGACTCGAATCCACGCAGACAGAGGCGAGATGGCAGTGATCAGGAACTGTGAGCGCTTTAGACCACTGGGCCACCAAGGGCCCATCGAACGGATAAACGGACTGCATTACAATACCCATTGATCAAGCGTGGGCATAATACAAAGGATTTTATTTTTATGACATGCGGACACGTCTGATTTATGGTCATGTTGCTCTGATAGCCTGACCACAGCTGGTTGTATAAGGCTTTAGATGGAAATCTCAATTATCAAGTGTCACAAATTTAGCTACCTCTGTATGCACAATCAGAGTATCCACTTATAGGTCAAACAACTAACACACATTCCAGAACACGGCAGTTTATATCGTATATCAACCTTTATGCTGGCCACGGCAGGTTATATCGTATATGAACCTTTATGAAACCACTGTTTGCTTTCATCTTCACCAGATCCGTCTGTGCTGTGTGATTTCTGGTAGGAACATTTTACAAATTCAAAAACTTGTCTGATATTATTGTATGTGTTACAAAAGCTACAAGACATTCAGCAAAATATGTTGGAAGATACGGTCACTGTGTAAAGGCTTAAACTCTAGTTACCAATCACCTTTCTAATTACCAATCACCTGTCCTATACAACCGCACTCTGTGGGACTAAACAAACTGAATTTACGTCACATGAACCGTTGCCAGGTAATTGTTTGACATAAGAAGTTCTTTGTTCAACTTTCGATACGTCTGCCGTTTATCCTGCTTTCGGATAGTCTTTTCTCACAACAGCACTGACTGTATGTTGATTTGAAATACTGGGTGGTGTTATAATAAATAATACTGGAAGGTGTTATAATAAATGATACTGGATGGTGTTATAATAAATAATACAGAACGATGCATTACCATGCATATAACCTGATTTTTAAAAAAAAATCTCTTTATATCTCATGTCAACATCTAATACCAGGCAACTACTCCGATCAACAACATCTAATAATCTACTACTACTGAGACTACAACAACTACAACTACTATTACTACTACTACTACTACTGCTAATGTCAACAACTGCTCCGGTGGCTTAGCGGTTAGAGCGTCCGCCTCAGATGCGGAAGGTCGTGGGTTCGATCCCCGGCCGAGTAATACCAAAGACTTACAAAAATGGTACTAACAGCTGCCTCGCTTGGCGCTCAGCATTAAGAGGTTAGTGTTAGGACTGGTGGGCCTGGTGTCGGGATAATGTGATTGGGTGAGACATCATGCTACATGTCTTCAACATGATGCCCCAGTGCCAGACATCACTATAAACTGCCACACTGTAGACAATATGACTGAACAATTGTTAAAGCTAGGTTAAAATTCCAAATCACACACACACACACACACACACACAATAATGTCAACAACATACTGTTCTACTACTGATACTACGACTACTACTACTGTCAACAATATATAATAATGTAAAACTGCTGCTACTACTATTACTACTAACGCTCCGGTGACTTAGTTGGTAGAGCGTCCGCCTCGGAAGCGGGAGGTGGTGGGTTCGAACCTCGGTCGAGTCATACCAAAGACTTACAAAAATGGTACTAACAGCTGCCTCCCTTGGCGTTCAGCATTAAGAGGTTAGTGTAAGGACTGGTGGGCCTGGTGTCAGGATAATGTGACTGGGTAGGACATCATACTACGTGTCTGCGGCATGATGCCCCAGTGCTAGACATCACTATAAACTTCCACGCTGCAGACATCGTAGCGATATGACT
Source organism: Sinohyriopsis cumingii (assembly GCA_028554795.2). Classification (NCBI taxonomy): domain Eukaryota; kingdom Metazoa; phylum Mollusca; class Bivalvia; order Unionida; family Unionidae; genus Sinohyriopsis; species Sinohyriopsis cumingii. The sequence continues at coordinate 1,029,364 of CM068832.1, read as the reverse complement.
GAATTTATTTTTAAAGCTACGTTAAAAATCCTAATTACACACACACACACACACACACACACACACACACACACACCGCTCCGGTGGCCTAGTGGTTAGTGCGTCCGCCTCGGATGCGGGAGGTCGTGGGTTCCATCCCCGGCCGAGTCATAACAAAGAGTTATAAAAATGATACTTACATCTGTCTCGCTTGGCGCTCAGGATTAATAGTTAGTGTTTGGACTGGTCGGCCTGGTGTCAGGATAATTTGACTGGGTGGGACATCATGCTACATGTCTGCGGCATGATGCCCCAGTGCTAGACATCACTATAAACTGCCACACATCGTAGCAATATGACTTAAACATTACGTTATGCTACGTAAAAAATCCAAATCACGCACACACACACACACACTAATACTACTACTGTTAACAACATCTAATAATGTACTACTTTCCTGTCAACATCTAATACAGTACTACTTCACCTGTCTGCAACATATATTACTGTACTACTACTACTACTACTACTACTACTACTACTACTACTAATGTCAATAGCTGTACTTCTGCTCCTTCTCATCCTTCGATAAGCTAAAATGTTCTTCACTCACAGTTTTTGAAGTCTAAAGAACGTAATTAAATTTAAATATTTTTGGCAAATTTTCTCCCCTAGACGGCTACCATTCTATAAACCCTCTTCTTTGTGGATGCAAGATGAATTTCAGGTAAAAGACAAATTTAATGCGACCTTCCCAACCACGACATCTTTCACTACATTAGTCGCGATTGTGATCTACTGGTAATTTTAATGACGAAAACAAACCTTAATAACATGCCTTGCGCACTGCAAATTTCGAGATAAAAAAAAACGAACTCTGTACTGTACTTTATTAAGCATGGATAACAGTTAATAATGGACTCACATGATGAATTTATTGTAAGACTGCGGTTTTTCACTGTTGTTTCCTCCAGTAGCCTAGATGTTAGAACGTCCACATCGGATGCGGGAGGTCGCGGGTTCGACCCCCCCCCCCCCCGCGCGCACACACACACACACACAGAGAGTTGTGTTCTCGTGTTCTGAATTATGTTAACCCACAGCTTGGTCATGTCGTACCAGTAAATCATATCCCAAGGAGGCGCATTCTGTAGTGGAGATTTAATTCATGACATCATTAGTGTCGTGCGGATCGTGTAATAGAGTGCTCGTCTCTGTGGCGGCGAAAAGGGGGTGGGCGGAAGGAAGCCATTAAGATTGCGGTGTGAATTTAATGGGGATATGCAGAGAGAGAGAGAGAGAGAGAGAGAGAGAGAGAGTCTTTGTCAGGCGAATCAAACTTTAGAAAAATTATATACTTTATAGAAACCAATAAAGTAAATATCAGATCGCTATATCATTCAGAGAGAAGAAAGTTTATCAAAGAAGAACAAACATACTAGAATATAGTCCTGAAATTATTCGTTGACATTCTGCAACACTTTTTAACGTGTAGCGCGCAATTAGTCCGTTTGCCATGCAGTTTTATAATGGATTGCTCAGGTTTCACAGTTTCTAAGGAGTTTTCCTTTAGCGGCAGATTTATCCAGCTGGTTGAGTTTCTCTTCTACTTTAAATGATCTGAGATTTTCCTTGATCTTGGCCTGGTTGGAAATATCCAGCAGAATTTATCTGACCGTTTTGTCTTTTTATGAAACCGAACAATGGATTTACGGACTGTTCTAGCCTCGAAATGGAGCAAATATCCTTAATGAAAGAAGACAGTTTGTTAATATCAACCACCTGATAGCTGTAACACAAATATTCATCCTCCAAAATCACCGTTGGTACATTTCAATAGTATTACGACTCTATGGTCTTAAAGCAAGTAACAGAAAAGAGCGAAAAGCAACAAGTTTTGTTAAATTCAACAAATAATTTGTTTCCCTTGAATACAAAGTAAAATTTTAAAAACATTATTATTTAGATAATAAATTCCAAATGGTCCACAAAGTTCACCAGTCCTAATGAATAAAGTTCTAACTAAATTCCAGTGTTATTCCAAAATAAGATCCAACGCTGAAAGTGTTGATGTGCCTGTAGTCTCCAATATGGTAATGTGCTAATTACCTGAAGTGGGATGATGTGCCAAGAGGCTTTCGATAAATCACAATAATATAATCCAAGAATGTTCTTCTGTGAACACTATAACTCCAAATTAATGTTTCTGTCCAAGAACGTTATGGATTAGCACTTTTTATTTCAAGTGAATAATAATTTGAATATATAATTCCACCAACATCAAAATAATGAATTCATCAATACAAATTATTTCGGCTTCAAATGCTATCGCAGGAATAATTAACTTATCAAATAAACAAGACTATGAACCTCTTTACCTGTAATTTATCAAACAAACAAGACTATAACAAGACCATAAACCACTTTACCTGTAATTTATTAAACAAACAAGACCATAAACCTCTTTACTTGTAATTTATTAAACAAACAAGACTATAACAAGACCATAAACCTCTTTACCTGTAATTTATTAAACAAACAAGACTATAAACCTCTTTACCTGACCTAGGTCACAATTAAGATTTTGTGAAAAATACTAAGACTATTTAGTGGAATTTTCCATTGTAGAACATTATGGGATATTGGCATGATTAAATCTGTTGTTAAAATTATTAAAAAGACTGTGGTAAACATCAGGAGCAACTGGCCCATCAATGTAGAATACTAATGTTCTTGACTCAGATTAAGATAATGATCCTTATATTAAACCCACACTCATGAGGAAATATTAAATAAATATTTGTTTACCAAAACATAAAAAGTAAATATCACTGGTCAGGTAGACAATTAACTTGATTTTGTACAAGGTCAAGTCCAAAATACAATTATAGACAACACACAATCACTGAGAATAAAAAACACCTAACAAACAATACAAAATAAATATACATAACAATAGTATAACCGATAGAATTTTTGTTTCTTAAATCAACCCTTCAGCAAGATCCATAACTTGAGACAATATAGTGGCATCGTCATCTTCTGCCTTTCCTTCAAAAAGTACCAAACCTTGAGACAAAACGCGGTCATCGTCTTCTGAGAAATAGTTTGCGCTGGCCATTTTAACTGTACAAAAGGTGTTGATGAGTTGGTAACCAAAATTTTGCAAGACTCGCAAAAGAGAGACGAGTCTGACAAATAGAGAAATAAAAGCTATTTATGTAAAAATCGGAAAGTCGCTGTCATACACTAAATCGGTTAGACAATATTTTCTTGTGATATCAGCGATATTGCAGGTGGGCGAATCAAAGAGTATTAGTAGAGAAAACTGATGCTCCGTCGGCTTTTCTACCAATGCCGTCCTCGTCCCATCCTGCAACGTATCTGGTACACAATAGGACGGAATCGGGTGATAACTCACGGATAACTTTCGGCTACGTAGTCTACCGTTTTTAGTGGTCTAATTACAAATCACAATTAAGGAATAAATATCTATGTATGATTTATATATTTGATCGAGAAAATACAAACGTTGTTACAGTCTTGGTTGAGATCAAGAGGTATTTAGACTGTGATGCTAAATTTCGTTTCTATTTAATTAGTACTAGTAGCTATGAACCAGTCCACAAAGAATGACATTGTACCCAGTCCACCATGAATGACTGTACAGTCATTGTAGGTTTTCCCAATGGCTTTAGAAACCATCTTATTGGTTTCTTTGCTCCAAAATAGGGACTTGATGATATTTGACTAAAAGATGGATTCATGTTGATATTTCAATGTCAAAATATACCAATATTTGACAGGAGAACATGTATGAATCATTAGGTCACGATTTCGCTCAATATTACTGCTGTAATTAAAAATTCAGTGTTAGAACATATTTTCCCGTTAATATCCACAGCTCTGTCGATGGAATCGACCTTTCTCTTCACGAGAAACCACCATCCGACAAGCCTTTCAGGGGTATGGGGAAGGAAGAGCTTCTTCGCCATTCTTCCAAACCATTTTGGCGTCGACTGCGCATGATATGCATCTCCATCGTTATCTTAGGCTGGATCGTGCTAATCATCACGGTGGTGGCGCTGGTACTGATATACCCTCGTTGTCGCGTAGCCGACCCCGTAAGTTGGTGGCAAAAGAGTCCGATCTATCGCGTGTACGTACCCAGTTACAGCGACTCAGATGGAAACGGATGGGGCGATCTGAAAGGTAAGAGTGCTTAATTGTTTTATAACCCCATCTCATTGTAAAATTCGGGAGAGAATTGATTAACATTCATTGAGGAGTCTTTTTTCGTTGCATTTGTAAATAGGTGAAACAATTCGTACGTTCTGCATTCTCGAGGACAAAACTTTTTTCGTGTTTCCTTTCTTTGTATGGCTGTGGGTAGGAAGGGAAGACTACGAACACAAAGAAAAAGAAATATTTCCGAATATATGTACTGACACGTAGCCTTACTCCGAATGCAATATAATTCGAAACACGGACATCAGGCATACAAGACTAGTACTCGTCCATTATTGATTTCTATTTCTGCATTTAACGTCCAATTATGCATAAATGTTTAATCGTAAAAGTATACAAGCAATAACATAGCTTTTGTATTGGACGTAAATTGCATTGGAATGTCGCAACTTCATAAAGTATTGCTCTCTCTCTCTCTCTCTCTCTCTCTCTCTCTCTCTCTCGTTTGGAGTTGTATAGTTCATAAATCCCAGAAGAAAAAGGGAGTGCCAAGATGTACATGTTTGGTGGATAGGATTAACATAATCTCTCTGGTTCAGGTCTTGAATCCAAGCTGGACTACATCAACAGTATGGGTTTCAAAGTTATCTCCCTTAGTCCAATCTACACGGCCTCGAACTACGATTTCAGTGTTACCAACCATATGGATATCGACCCACACTTTGGGAACATGAGCGACTTCACATCACTACTTAACACTGCACATAGTAAAGGTATGTCTGACCATCTCTCTCTCTCTCTCTCTCTCTCTCTCTCTCTCTCTCTCTCTCTCTCTTTTGATTGAAGTGGTCGCCGTTTACCTCCGCAATCTATCCGCTGTGTGTATTTGTCTGTTATTTTCTCGATCTCTGCTTCTCTTTCTCTGTTTTCAGCCTGTCTTTTTCTCGTTTTCTCGTTTTCAGCCTGCCTTCTTTTTTCAGTCACTCTTCCTTTATTCAGGGGAAGCTAACATTTGTTTTATAGCCACCGTTAACAAAGTCCACCTTGAAATTTTATTAACTGTATTAAGTGTATTAATTGTATTAAGTGTATTAATGTATACAATTTACTCGTATAAATACTTCTGATTTCTTTTCCTATTTTCGAGGACTAATGTAAGTAGTAAGGTGGGGCACTAGAGCCTCAATGGGAATTAGCATTACAGAGACCCCTGGGCAAATATAGCTTCAATGGAAATTTAACATGGAGAAAAATCGTGGGCAAATATAGCCTCAAGGGGAATTTAACATGGGAAATAGTCTTGGGCCACTATAGCCTCAAGGGAATTGAACATGGGATTTTTTTTTTTTAAATTTTTTTAAATTTAAATTTAAATTTAAAAAAGGGGTAGGCAATTGAAAGGCTATCTCTTTTCGAGAAAAATGGCTGGCCCTGAAAAGGGCCTTTGGGTTTATGTTAATATTAATATTAACATAGATGGCATCTGTCACATCTTCTTCTTCTTCTTCTTAAACTCCTTCTAACTGCCGGTCCATACACAAGTACCCTCTTGAGACATCCTTGTCTTTCTATGTAAACTCTCCTCATCCATTGACTAGTATCTGTCCTATCAACAACAGTCCACTTGGACCTGACATACATGAGCATGTCCGTCCTAAACATCATGGAAGACACAAGGGTGGATGACTCAACTGTGGTCCACATCTTGAAGCGACGAGAATAGGTGAATCAATGCAGTGAACTGCGCTTATTTATAGGTACAGGAAGGATTGAAACGGATTGAATTCATTCACCAATCCGAACACGCGTTACAAAATTCAGTCAGCTCGCATCCAATCCGAAGAGAGCAGTCTGTGACGTCACGTGGTCTATATAGATTCGTTAGCGCTTGTGTGCAGTCAATCTATGCGACAGTGATTCAACATGACGGAAACTCAGAAAACGATCCATTGGGGTGCACCAGCAGGGGAGACTGCCCAAGGGAACCCGGACTTACTTTCAGAAGAGGTACATTGGGATTTTGTGGATTTTCTTACCTCGCAAGAATTTGTTCCGGAACCTTCGTTACCTTCTTCATTACCGCAAGTGGAGAATTTTAGACAGAGACAGAAAGAAGAATTGGAGAAATTTATGCAACGACAAAAGGAAGCGGAACAAGCTTTTCTCCTACAGCAACAGCAACAGCAACAAGAAGAGGAAAGAAAAAAAACAACAGCAACAACAGCAAGAAGAAGTAGCAACAAAGAAACAAGAGGGTGAAAATCAAACGGCTACGGTACTGTTGGACATTTTAGCGGAGTTAAGAAGTCTGAAACAAATGTATCAGACTTCTTTATCACGACCGAAGAGAATACGACCTTCCAGAGCTAAACACGCCAACCCTGTGACTAAGCCTATCGTACCACCCTTAGTGATTTCAACCCAATCATCAGAAGTAGGCCTTGGCCGTGGCAAAGGCTTAAGGCAGTTAAAGTTGATTGGTTAAACTCACCCCTACACCAAAATAAAAAGGCCCTTTTCAGGGCCACCCACTTCTCTCGAAAAGAGATAGCCTTTCAATTTGCCAATAACTCAAAGATCAACAAAAAAAAAAAAAAACATTTTACCCTTATAGTACATGTCTGTGTATGAGTGCGTGAGTGTAGCTTCTTATTTTAAAATCAAAACTCAAAGACACTTACCTTATATCATTCATGTATTCTTTTATCCATTTTTTACAATCCAATTCAAAATTCACCACAGAACACTTTAATTAAAAGTTCATTGACTTCTTCTTTCTCCTTGTTTAGTCTCTCTGTTTTTTGAATTTCTTCACCGTTTTTTCCTCATTTTCTTCCCTCCTTCTTTTCTTCTCATGTTTCTTTGCTTCTTTTAAATAGAATTGTCTTCTTTCTTCCTCTTCTTCCTCTGAAGAATCCCTCTCTTCTTTCGAAGAATCCCTCTCTTCTTCCGAAGAATCCCTCTCTTCTTCTGAAGAATCCTTCTTTTCTTCTGACTCCTCTTGTTTCTTTTTTGGGCAATCTGGAGACCAATGTCCTTTTTCTTTACAATAATAACAGGTATCTTGACTTTTGTCTTTTTTAGCCCCTGTTTTTTTTCTTTTTTGACGGTCTGGACACTCTGAAGACCAATGCCCTTTCTTCTGACAGATATAGCAAGTATCTTGACTTTTATCTCGAAAGGAAGGAGAGTAGTCCGTCGGCTGGTCTGAAGAGAATTTTCTAATGACCCCTCGCAAAGCTCTGACGAAACGTTCCATCTGGGTAGTCTCTTCCATCGTTGTGCTCGGCTTGAGAGTGAAATGAATAGTGAAAGAACAAGACACACACCCTTTTATATACGCTGGTCTGCCATGACTATAAATTAGTCTATGGTGTTTACACTTGAGTCATTTGTAAGAGGCAGAAACGTGATCTATCGCCTCGTACCAGAGCTGAAATCTTGGCACAAATTCATGCCAGTGATTTTGAAGAGGACATGAGTGAACCAGAATTTGAAACCTCTAAACCAAGTTCGTCACCCTTAGTCAACCCTGAAAAATACTATTCCATTCGAGAGACGGAAAAGCGCTCCTCTAGAAAATTTAGAACCACGGCTTACACCTACACGGTGAAGTTTAAAGATTTCAAGGCCGACGTACCCTTGGAGAAAGCAGAAGGGTTTATCACCGAGATGTGGGATTCTTTGCTCACCGCACTCAAGCGACAATGTCAACCCAAAGAAGACGATCGCTTGACACGATCCATAGATCACGACGGTTTGAAATCCCCTGTTTGGATCGAGTTTAGCAGACCCGCAGAACTAACCCCTTCCAAAATCATGGACAAGATTCAACACGTACAACAATCTAATGACCAGTTTGACATCACCGATGTTAAAGCCACACTGAAAATGGCTCACGTCTCTCTTCCTCAAGGGACTGGACGCAAAAAGATGTTATTGGTGAACGAGCTTCGCAGCATTAAGCGTAGCCTTGTCCAAATTCACAATCCTCAAGACCAGATGTGTTTAGCTCGAGCCATCGTGGTGGGACGAACCTATGCCAACAAGAACGACACGGCAGAATGGAAAAGAGCCTGGAAAACTATTCGACAATCGGACCGAGCCAAACAACGAAACGAAGCAGAACTCCTGTTGCAACAAGCCGGACTGTCCAAAGACACACCCTGTGGCATTCCTGAGATGCAAAAATTGCAAGATGCCCTAGCTCCACGATACACCTTGAAAGTGCACCCTCAAGAAGTGCGCGGACCTCTGTTGTTTCGAGGCCAAGACTTTAAGGACGGAAAATACATTCATGTCTATTAACACGATGACCATTTCGATACCATTACCAGTATCACCGGATTCCTGGGATACAGTTATTACTGTGAGAAATGTGACTATGGCCATAATAATCGAGAGCAACACAAGCATTGTGGATGGAAATGCTCAGGATGTTTGGCCTCTCCACCCTGTCTGAGCGAAGGACCAGTGCCTTGTTCGACTTGTCTGCGCAAGTTTGTCAGCCCTACCTGTTACCAACAACATTTGAAAACACAAGGTTCACAGAAGAAATGTGCTTGTCAACTGCTGAGATTGTGCCCTACCTGTGGACAAGGCATACTTACCAATAATGCCAAGGCACACGTATGTCGAGGAAAGAAAAAATGTCACATTTGTCACCACATCGTGGACTTGGAACACGAATGTTACGTGCAAAAATACCAACCCCCACCAGAGAAAGAGGACGGTCACAAGAAGAAAGGCAATTTCATCTTTTTCGATTTCGAATGCATGCAAGAGACTGGCATTCACATTCCTAATTTCTGCGTGGCTCATCGAGCGTGCGAGAAGTGCATTCAAGAACCTATCTTCAGTCATTGCCCTCACTGCAGCAAGATTCCTGGAGGACGTGAAAAACTCTTTCGGGGACCGAACACGTTAGCCGATTTTGCCCAATGGGTCTTAGACCCCATCGACAAGACGTGGAGCCAAGAGGACATCGAACGTTACGGAGATTGTCATCGTCATGCCACGGTGATGGCTCACAATTTCTCCGGATACGATGGACAGTTTCTTCTCAGATACTATACGGAACAAGTCACCGAACGTCCTAAAGTGACTTTGAACGGAGCCAAAATCATTTTCATGCAAGTGGGACAAGTGCAGTTTAAAGATTCGATGAGCTATTTGGCCATGCCTTTGAGTCGAATGCCTAAAACGTTTGGAATGACAGAAATGGCTAAAGGGTACTTTCCACACTTTTTCAATACGGAAGCCAATCAATACGCCGTTCTACCCCATTTGCCTGAAGCTCACTATTGCGACCCCGACAACATGCGTACCGAACAACGAGAAGCTTTCTACGCTTGGTACCAGGCTCACGCCTCGGACCCTTTCGACTTTCAGGAAGAAATGCTAAAGTATTGTCGTTCCGACGTGGACATTTTACGACGTTGCTGTGGAAAATTTCGAGAACTGTTCATGGAACACGGAGGGGTCGATCCTTTGAAAGAAGCTTGCACCATTGCCAAAGCGTGTTCCTTAGTGTACCGACAACGATTCATGCCTGAAAACACCGTAGCTGTCATCAGCCCTCAAACGACCCACTATGTCAAGCGTCAATACTCGGTCAAAACCCTACGCTGGTTACATTACTTGTGCGACAAGGAAGACAAATGGATTCAGCATGCCCGCAACGGAGGGGGTGAAAAGACCATCGGAACGTATTCGGTCGATGGCTGGGACTTAGAAAACCCCAAGATCGTGTACGAGTTTAACGGTTGCTTATTTCACGGATGTCCCGTCTGTTACCCTGACCGTGACACTAAAAATCAGTTTTTGCAACGAACCATGGAAGACTTGTACCAGGACACTTGTCAGCGACGCCTAAAGTTAGAACAGCAAGGATACCAAGTGGTGGAAATGTGGGAACACGAGTACGATCACCGTTTGAAAACCGATCCCGAGTTTAAACGCCTCGTGGAAAGTTACCAGTTCATGGACCCGTTGAACCCGAGGGATAGTTTGTACGGAGGAAGGACCAATGCCACCTGTTTGCTGTACCAAGCCGACGAAGAGAAAGGAGAAGAAATCAAATACTTGGACGTGTGTTCGCTGTATCCCTACGTGTGCAAATATTGTTGCTTTCCTGTAGGGCACCCGCAATTGTTCACGGAACACATCGACCTGAAAAACATTCGACAATACGACGGCTTGATCAAGTGTAAAGTTTTGCCTCCCACGAACCTATACCATCCCGTCTTACCTCACCATTGTCAAGGCAAACTGATGTTTCCCTTGTGCCGTACTTGTGCCGAAACGTGCAACCAGGACCAACCTTGCCATCACAGCCAGGAAGAACGTGCCTTGACGGGAACCTGGGTCAGCGTGGAATTGTTCAAAGCTCTGGACATGGGATACCAACTGTTAGAAGTGTACGAAATTTGCCACTTTCCCAAGACACAACAGTACCACAAGGGTGACCCTACTCAGAAAGGCATTTTCGCCGACTACGTGGATGCCTTTTTGAAACTGAAACAAGAAGCCAGCGGCTATCCTTCCTGGTGTCACACTCCCGAAGACCAAATACAATTCAAAGAGAAATACTACGAACAAGAAGGCATCTCTTTAGACCACATCGAAAAAAACGAAGGCAGGCGATCGTTTGCCAAAGTGATGTTAAATTGCTTGTGGGGTAAAATGGCACAACGACCGTGTTTACCCAAGACGGAATATTTGACAGAACCTTCCCGCTACTTCCAGATGATTCACGACAAAACCAAATACATGAAACACGTGGACGTCGTTCGAGAGAATTTGATCTTGGTCAGTTACGAAGAAGATCTGGACTTTGTACAAGACGACCCTTTTGGAAATGTCATCATTGCGACTTACGTGACAGCCCATGCTCGCTTAAAATTGTACGAAGCTTTAGAACTGTTAGGGGAACGCGTCCTGTACTTTGACACGGACAGTTGCATTTACATCCATCACCCGATTCAACATCACCCTGACATCGAAGGAGACCGTTTAGGAGCCTGGACAGACGAGCATCCCGACGACAAGATTCTAAGTTTCGTCAGTGGCGGTCCCAAAAATTACGGCTACGAATACCGGGACAAACAAGGAGAAGTGCACACGACGTGCAAAGTGAAAGGACTGACTCTGAATCATCGTACCAGTCGAGTGGTCAACTGTGGGGTATTGAAAGAAGCCTTGCAATCGGGAGAGGATGGAAACTTTAAAGTGACCACCTATCAACCGAACAAGATGGTACGTTTACCCACTCACCACATCGTCAGTCGACCCTTGGAAAAAGTCTATCAAATTGTATACCAGAAGCGAGTGCGACTTCCCAATCACTTTACGTTGCCGTACGTTCACGTCGGTATTGGTCTGTATATAAAAAAGGAACCCTAGGCAAGATCGATAGTTCATTGTTCATTGAAGTAACTTACCATGTCGTTGACGAAGAAGAAACCAGATTGGTTTGGCTTGGACCCAAGAGGTGGCCCAGTATGCACGAGAGTTATTCAAGGAAAAAAGTTACTTTTCAACCCGTGTTAGTGACGGTGCCAGAAGAACCCGTCACCCAGGACGGGACTGTCGTGGACAGGCCTGAAAGACCCTTTCGGGAGGACACTTGTGTGACCTTACCCCCTACTATAGAACTGGTTAGAACTTTACCCAAAACATGTTGTACAGACACTTGTGTTTATTCCACGTTAATGGTTATCATGTGCCTTTTATTCTTGTACTTAAGCCTTTGGCTTTTATGTATTTTTGTCTTTCGTATTCATGTTTGAAAAAAAACATTCAATAAACGTGTTCTGAAAAAGTATATAAACTCTTGTCTTGTTTGTTTTTTCGTGTCACAAGTGACATTTCTCACACAATGGCTACCTCTGCCGTCTCTGCTCCCTCTTCCTCTACTGTCAAAGTCATCGACGAACACTTAGATCGTGCCAGTTGGGAGGCTTTCTATCTTCGCCATCCCTTTAACATGCTCTTTGATGGACCTAGCGGTTCAGGCAAAACCGAATTCGTCAAACGTTTGATCGAACATAAACATCATTTGATCGATCGGCCACCTCAACGGATCGTGTGGTGTTACAAAGAGTGGCAATCGGCGTACAACCTCTTGCGAGAAAGTCAAGGCGATTCCATCGTGTTTGTGGAAGGCATTCCTAAAGAAGACGACGGCATCGTCTCTGACTCCCGTCAAACCCATTTGGTCATTTTCGACGACATGTTAGGAGAAGACGAAGAAGAAATTAAACTGTGGTTCACGCGCAAAGGGCATCACCGTAATGCCAGTGTCGTTTACATCACCCAAAATTTGTTTCAACAAAGTAAAGCCCATCGCACCGTCAGTCTCAATGCGCATTACGTGGTCTTGTTTAAAAGCCCTCGAGATAAATCGCAAGTGCAAGTCTTAGCCAAACAGTTAGGAACGCCTTGGCTGACTCAGGCGTACGACGATGCCACTCAAACGCCACACACCTATTTACTCGTCGATTTGAAACCTACGACTCCCGAGGATTTGCGATTTCGTACCCACTTGTTTCACCACTGGTGCCAAGACGGAGGGCCTGTCCTGTACATGTCTCCGTCCTCGACTTCATTTCACTCCCCATCAAAAAATCTATAAAAACCTCAGACCCTTTTTCGTCTGTCTCACACAGTGTGAACATGATGTCCCTTCAGTCGCATCTTCCCGTCAAATTGATTCGTGCCTTGTATGGCATCAGTCGAGAAAAAAATCCACAAACACGAGCTCGTGTCTTAGAAGCTAGTCTCAAAGAAGTCTTACGATGGTTCACGGTGACGGCACGTCAATTACTCCAAGGAATCATTCAGATTCCTCATCAAACCAAACGCTTTTTCGATCGAAACAAAGTCGCTTTGGTCCAACTGGCCGATCCCCGCATCGACACTCAAACCAAAAAACAAATCATTTTGAAACCTGGAGGGAGCGGTACTCTAGGAGGGGTCATCATTCGCTCACTTTTAAGATGGGATCCTAATGCCCCCAAAGTTATCCCCAAGACAAAAGTCCAACGAAGTCCCAAGAAGAAGAAAAAGACCAGGTCCCCAAAGAGAAGAACTTCTCCAGTGGCAGGACCCTCCTCTTACCAAACACCACCTCCAGCCCGGAAAAAGAAAAGAAGCCCCCAGAAAAAGAAACAGAGAAAAAGTCCCCAGAAAAAGAAAAGTCCACAGAAGAAAACTAGTCGCAAGAGAGGCACTTCGGCCAGGACGCAACCTTACACTCGCAAACCACGATCTGCCACGGCAGTGACTGCGTCTCCGGCATCCTCACGTTCATCCACTTCTCCGTTAATGACACCCAGAACTGAAGAGTACTTGGAGACGTTGATTACACCAAGAACATCTCCGTTGATGACCCCCAAAAGAACTTCCCCAGTGGCAGGACCCTCCAATTTAGTGGCAGTGGCTGCTGCTCACAAAGTACCTTCTCCCAAAATCAAAGTCCAAGAAAGATCGGGCATGTTACAAAGTTTACTGGATTTGTCCAAGCAAGAACTGGCTCGATTTAGTCCGTTACGTACCCCTGCACGACGTGTCATGCCTGTCATGAAGTTGATACAACGTAAAGACAATCAGTGGCGACGCGTTCCAGTATAAAAAAAGGCCTGTGACCAAGTCGGGGTATCAGTGTTTTGGTGCTCCTGAAGACTCAGAGATGTCACCCTCCAGAAAACCCCAAGGAAAGAAAAGGAAAGGACTGCCACCACGTTTAGCCAAACATTGGGACATGTTATCTGTCCTGTCCAAAGCTTCTCCATCCCTACGAAAAAAACTCATTCAAACGGCCTCCAAAGAGGTCATCGATACCGTGTGCGAATGTTGTTTGAACGTTTTGAAAGGCACGATCCCTTTGTCCAAACACCAGAAACAATGCTTAGGCAAACATCGTCACGTTGTTCGCCAAATGGTTCGAAAGAAAATTCCCATTCGTCAAAAGAAGAAGATGTTGGTCCAACGTGGAGACATTTTGCTTCTCTTGTTAGGCCCCTTACTGAAAGGAGTCTTGGGAACCATGTTGGGAGGACTGGTGGGAGCAAGATAAAAAGGCCTCGGAAGTCCCAAGATCTCAGAATCGACCCCTGACAACCCCATGGAAGGACGAAAACTAGCTTTAGTGCCTTACAAACGATGGATGGAATACCATCGGTGGCAAGAACAACGCACCCCGCATTTACCTCCCAATCCCCATTTGAGCGAGATGTCCCAGTTACGACACGAATTGCAGTCCTTAATGGATCGCCAAGATTTGTCCGAAACAGAAAAATCGCAAAAGTACGGTCAACTCTTGCAACGACTGCAACTCTTTCACCAGAAAGCTTTAGACGAAACAGCTCTACCCACTCTGAAAGATTTTAAGACCTTGATGAAAAGTCCAGCACCATCACCAGTACCAGTACCACCAGTACCCGTGACCAAGACAGAAAAAGAAGAAGAAGAAGAAGGGTTTCAAACTCCACCCGAAAAAGTACGCAAGTTAACAACACCACCTACCTCCAGAATTGGATGGATTAAAAAGATGATGGCCACCCCTTCTTCCTCACAAGAGAAAAAGAAAGTGAAGACAGAAGTGAAGACAGAAGTGAAACAAGAACCGATATCCCCCGCTCAGACATCCTCCTCCTCTTCAGCACCTATTGCCGGTCGCACACGCAAAGCATTGCAATCCAAAAAAATACCCCAAGAGAAAAAGAGTAGCCTCTTCCAAGAGTGGGTGCCTTATTAACACACCAATCAACACAAAAAAATGGAAAAAGTCTTAGCCAGCATTTACTACGATCCCTCGCATCCTGCAGGTTACGCAGGAGTTCAAAAATTATATCGTGCTGCCAAAACGCGACTGAAAAGTCTCCGTTTACCTCAAGTGCAACGATGGTTACAAGAACAAGCTACCTACACTTTACACAAACCCATTCGACGCAAGTTTGCCAGAAGTCGCACCCGAGTGGAAGGCATCGATCATCAATGGCAAGCCGATTTAGCCGATGTCTCTCATTTGGCCAGCTACAATCGCGGCTGCAAATATTTGTTTTGTGTCATCGACGTCTTTTCCAAATTTGCCTGGGTCGTGCCCTTGACTTCCAAATCCAGCAGCGAGTTAGTGCGAGCCCTGCAACGAGTGTTGAAACAAAGCGATCGTCACCCTCTTCGATGGCAAACGGACAAAGGCACCGAATTTCTCAACCAAGCTTTCCAAAAAGAATTAAAGAAACGTGACATTCATTTTTTTACCACCGAGAATCCTGAAACCAAAGCCAGCATCGTGGAACGTTTTCAACGCACTTTGAAAGAACGCATGTGGAAATATTTTACGCATCACCACACTCTGAAGTACATCGACATCTTACCGCACCTGGTGCAAGCGTACAACCAATCTTATCATCGAAGCATCGGACGTGCCCCGCAAGACGTGACTCCCGACAACGAAGTGCTGGTGTTCGAGTGTCTGTTTGGTACGTCCCCGACGAGGGCTGTCCCCAAGAAAAGTGGAGAGTTGGCCGTAGGAGATTGGGTGCGCATTGGCAAAACCAAACGCACTTTCGACAAAGGTTACTTACCTAACTGGACGACCGAACTGTTTCGCGTCACTGGACGAGTGCATGGCCGTCATCCTGCCGTCTATAAATTGGAAGACATGAACGGAGAAGTGCTCAAAGGAACGTTTTATTTGCCCGAGTTACAACGTGTGACCAAAAAAGAAGACGACGTGTACGACATCGAAAGCATTCTCGAACGCAGAACCCGTAAAGTGGGCAAACGACGTGTCAAAGAAGTCAAAGTACGTTGGAAAGGATATCCACCCAGTTTTGATTCTTGGATCGACGCTTCGCAAGTCATCGACTATAAAAAGAAGTGACCATCATGCCCTTTCATACATCAGACGCAGCTACGTCGACCACTCCTCCTTCACCCAGTTCTTCTGTGCAAGATTTACAAAAACAACCCTTGTAGGTGTGGTGTGGAGAACGTGTGCCTAAAACGCAAATCGTCTTTTTCTGCCAAATCTTCGTGGTGTATTGTGTCATCGGGGCAGCCATCGCCAATTTGAGTTTGCAACAAGGAGACAAACAATTGTGGACCATTTTATTGAGCAGTTGCATCGGTTACCTGCTTCCTAATCCCTCCCTGAAATTCACCTCGAACGGGATCCACGGGAACCTTGTGTCCAGTGCCAGTGCCAGTCACCACTCCAACCACAACCAGAACCCCATTTTGGGCGGAGACACGCCTCTGACGTCCACTAACCCCTCGGACAGCCACAGAACTCTGGAATTATGAGTCACCAAAACCAATTTTACTTAACCTTACCCAGTGACAGTTCCATGGAGGTGTTTCCCAAGAACACGTTGTGCTGTTACACGGCCAAATTACCTCAAGCCATCCAGTTAGATCACGAAGCCCATTGGGAAGTGGCTTTAGTAGAAATGATTCACCCGACCCAAGTCCTCAATGTCCTTCCCAATCAAAATTTTTTTTGATGTGGAAGTTCATGACGAGCAAATGCAACAGTGGATGGATAGCAATGTCAAATATGACAAGAAAACCCGTGCACAAAATCAAAAGTACACCAGCTATCACTTGTTCATTCCCCCAGGCTATTATTTTAGTGGTCAACATTTGGTCAGCACCATAGCCTCCAGGTTTAATGTCGTGTTTCTGAAAGCTTTGGAGCATGTCAACAAAAGTGTCACCATGGAGTACCACAAAGCAGCTCGTCGCTTCTTGGTGAAATTTGAACGAAGTAAAATCGTGTCCATTTTATTTTGTCCTGAATTGTTTGACATGTTGGGCGGAGACATGGACATGAGAAAGGCCATGCTCAAGAAAAACGAATTACCCATCGTTTACGACAACGAGTCTTTTAGCAAGTTATTTCGTGCCCCGGTAGAACTGAACCAAGGACTGAATTTGATGTTCGTGTATTCCGATGTGGTGGAGTACAACGTGGTGGGACACACCTCCGTACCGTTACTGCGTGTCATTCCTTTCAAAGTAGATTCTGCCACGGGCGCTGACGAGGAAGGTGGAAACACTTACCACGTCCACCGCGAATTTGTCCATCCTCACTATTTGCCTGTCAGCAAGTCGTATTTGGACACGGTCAACATTGCTATAAAAGGAGATCTGGGACAAAATATTCCATTCACCAAAGGAAAAGTCACGGTGAAACTCTATTTTCGAAAACGGTTCTCTCACGACTCGTAAGTAAGTCATGTATCCAGTGTACCGAGGGGTTGCTCGACAGCGAGGACACGGCTTAGGAGACATGTTAAAATCGGCCTTTCGTTCGGTGGCCCCAGTGTTGAAACCGATGGTGACACGCGGATTGCACGCCTTGAAAGATGCGGCACTGACGCAAGACAAAGAATTTCTCCAAAATGTCATCATCGACAAACAAAACCCTAAAGAAGCCTTCATGAGGGCAGGCAAAAATATCTTGCTGCAAACGGGCAAAGACAATTTAGGCCAACGAGACACACCTATAAATGCCCTGCACGCTACCGAGTCAGGCATTCAGCAAGGACAAGGCAGAAAGAGACGACGAAGAAAACACCCTTTCACCAGACTTCAAGCGAGAAAGGCCAAGAAAAGAAGAACCGTTCGAGACTTAGACGTTTTCGATTATTGAGAAAGAACAAAAAAATGATGCACCGAGAACCTTGCGCTTGTTCCAAGTCGGAACTGGATCTGTTTGCCATGCCCCCCACGATGATGACCATGCAAGAATCCCAATGGGTGGAATTTCACCCCGTCTCCTCACTGACGGATTCCGCTCCCATCGAGTTTGAAATCAAAGGACAGCCCGAAGATTACATCGATCTGAATAGCAGTTACTTGTACCTGAAAGTCAAAATTCTAGATAAGACTGGAGGTGCTATAGACGATGAAGCAGTAGCTCCCGTCAACAATTTCATGCATTCCTTGTTCAGTGGAGTGGACTTGTATTTGAATAACAAACTGGTCAGTAGCAGCATGGATACTTACCCTTATCGTGCCTACCTGGAAAATCTCTTGACGTACGGAATAGATGCCAAGAACACTCATCTCAGTGCCTGTGTGGTATGGGAAGCTGACGAACCTACCAAGTTTGAAATATTGGAAACTGATGAAAAGAAAGACAACAATGATGGATTTGTAGAACGAAGAAAGAGAATCACGGGAGCCGACACAAGTTTAGAACTGATGGATCGTTTGCATTTGGACATGTGGTTGCAAGAAAAGTATTTGCTGAACGGGGTGGATGTCCGCCTGAGACTGAATCGTAGCTGTACCGCTTTCCATTTATTGGCTGATAGTGACGGTTACAAAACCAAAATCCAAGAAGCCAGACTCTACGTACGCCGTGTGGAAGTGTTACCTAAAGTGGGAAACGACATCAGTCAGACGTTGAGCAGAACGACCGCCAAGTATCCCATACGACGCGTGGAAGTGAAAACCTTCACCATTCCCAAGGGACAGCGATCCATGATCGAAGATCATCTGTTCCAAGGACAGTTACCCAAACGTTTGATCGTTGGTATCGTCGAGAATACAGCCTTCAACGGAGCTGCCGAAAAAAATCCTTTCTACTTTCAACACTTTGGCGTGTCCAAAATCGAAGTCAGTCGCGATGGCAAGACCTTGTGTACCCGACCTTTCGAACCTGACTTTACCAAGAAGAATTACTTGAGATCGTACTTGTCCCTGTACGAAGCCACCGGACAGTTAGGAACCAATACCAGTCACGGTATTACGTACGAGGATTATGCAGGAGGCTACGCTTTGTGGGCTTTCGATTTCACTCCAGACCAAGGCAGCGACGAGGGACATTTCCACCCTATAAAATCCGGCCAGATTCGTGTGGAAATTCAGTTTAAAGACCGAGACCCTGATGAAACGGTGAACGTCATCCTGTATGCAGAATTCGATAATACGATAGAAATCAACAGTTTGAGAGAAGTCATCCTAGATTACTAGAAACCATGGAAGACTGTTATCCCTCTTTACCTAGTGGAGAAACTTTAAAGATGGAATGTGAGGAGACTGTGGAAAAAATGTTGTGTTTTGAAAAAAATTGTTTGATGTTATCATGTTGGATTATTGTTAAAATGTTAGAGTTGTTGTTTAGTGTTAAGTGAATTTTGAATAAAAAATGTTGTGTTTTGAAAAAAAATGCCTTTGTGGTTTGTTTAGCTATAAGAATGTTGGATTGATGCTCTTTCATTTCTTACTATCCCTCGCATGACACTCACTGAACGTTGCGGCTCGAAAACCGTGTGGGAGATGTTTTCCTTCACGTCCGCGCTTTGACTTTAAGAACCGGGGTTGTTTCCAGTCTAACCATCCATTGTCGACTCATCCTCCTACGAAGATGTGCTCCAAACTAGCTAAGTTCAACGAAGCCTACGTGAATTTGCATAGGGTCAGACACAGTCTGATACCGAAGCCAGAAGAAATAGAGAATGTGAGAATGTTAAAAATCACTGAAGACCTGATAGAAGAGCTCTTCAGAGAAGAAATGAACAGGGAAAAAGAAGAATGGACAGAGAAGTACAGACTTCAGAGACAGCAGCAACAGCAGCAACAACAACAACAACAGCAGCAGCAACCTGAAGCTGACAGAGGCTTTGTCGATTGTCGTATCGACACCAAAGAGTTCTTCTTCTCTTTCCGAAGAAGCAGACCTATCGCCAGAAAGTCTATCCTCAGAGGACATCGCATTCTTAGAAACTAAAAAAAGAATGCCATAGCAAACAAAAAAAAACAGCCCTTTTCAGGGCTACCCCAATACTCTAGAAAAGAAATAACGATCGATTTGCCAATGTGTGTAGGTAGAGTAGTGTGAAAATAAACACTAACTCTTTTTTTTTAAAATGTGAGGGTATGTGTTTGTGTGTTTGTGTTTGTAAGTTAGTTAGTTAGTTAGTTGGATTATAGTGGTTTTCGTTCTTTTGAACATGTACCACTTTTTTATTCACGCACTGCGTGATTTTTAATTACTCCTGGGGGAAGGAAAAGGAGCCTCATCCCCCAGGCTTTTATGTACTCAAAGAGTACTTTTTAATTTAGCCACTCAGGTGTAGGACTAACTAGTCCTTAACAACCTGACTGAAAGGCTAATAGACATGAGTGGGAATAGTCACACCACACACTCGTGCTTCTTAGTTGGATTGAAATGCCCCAGGTGTCAAACCAAGCAGTATGTGACTCCCGCCACGAGTGGTCGGCAGCGATGAGGTCACATTAGGACACCCGGTCTTGTGGCATTGACGAAGTGGCCCGCTTTTTTGATATCATCAATTGCCTTTCCCAGTCCGATATTCCGGTAGACAGAGCCTTCCTTTTTTCCACTCTGTTTAGGTGGTGCAGGTTCATCAACTTCATCGCCGCTGGATGATGATACTTCCAGGGCCGCTGCCAGCGTGGAAGTTTCAAATTCTTCAGTGTCGTCTGCCAACATTGCCTGGATTTGGCTGAGTATGTTAGTAGAAATAGCTGTGGAAGCTTGATTTAAAAGTTCAGCCAGATGTTGTTTAAGAGACAAGGAGACGGTTAGGAGTATTTTTTTTTTTTTTTTTTTTTTATTTTATTCATGAATTCCTTATTTATTTTGATTCCCTATCTTATTGGTTTGGAATGAAAACTTGTTTTATGGTTGTTTGTATGTTATTATGGAGTCCTGTTTTAATTAATTCCTATTTTCCTATTTTAATTTTTTGTGGCCTTAATTGGTTTTTATTATTCGGGGTATGAACGGCTGTGTCAGTTTGTGAACCTACGAGACCTAGCAGGCCGTCATAATTCCCAAACAGTGATTTTGTAATATTCGTCCTTAACTGGTTTTTATTATTCGGGCTATGAACGGCTGTGTCAGTCTGTGAACCCACGAGACCGAGCCGGCCGTCATAATTCCCAAACAGTGATTTGTTATATTTTTAACTGGTCTTTGATTTACTTTCTTAGATTTTTTTGAGTAGATTGGATTCGTGTATAAAACTTATGATATTTTTGAATGTTAGATTAATATTGGTCATGATCTAGGTAAGATCAATTTTATGTTTTAGGGGGATGTTTTCCTTCACGTCCGCGCTTTCACTATAAGAACCCACAGTATTCGTCGTTCAAACCATTCTACAAAGAAGATGGCTTCTAACCAAATGGACAAAATACAAACATTGCAAGACGTTTTAGACAACTTAGGAATGATGGAACAGATGTTAATAAGACTCGTTGAAGACCATTATTCCTATAGTCCCCATCGTGTAAAGATGGAAATTAATAACTTAAAAAAGGTAAAGGACAAGATTAGTGGTGTCATGAAAGAGATAAAGGAGGAGAAGGAGGATGAAGAGGAAAGAATAAGAATAAGCAAATGGAACGAAAAAATTGAAAAAGAAGAAGAAAATGAGAAGAGGAAGAAAGAAGAGGAGGAAGAGAAGAAGAAAGAAGAGCAGGAGAAAAAAAAGAAAGAGAAGAAGAGAAAGAATGTAGGAGATAAAATAAGAACTTGGTGGAGAAAAAGAAGAAATTAGAAGCAGAAGAAGAAGAAGAAAACCCAAAGGCCCTTTTCAGGGCCAGCCATATTTCTCGAAAAGAGATAGCCTTTCAATTGCCTACCCCTTTTTTAAATTTAAATTTAAATTTAAAAAAATTTTTAAAAAAAAATAAAAAAATCCCATGTTCAGTTCCCTTGAGGCTATAGTGGCCCAAGACTTTTTTCCCATATTCAATTCCCCTTGAGGCTATAGTGGCCCAAGACTATTTCCCATGTTAAATTCCCCTTGAGGCTATATTTGCCCACGATTTTTCTCCATGTTAAATTTCCATTGAGGCTATATTTGCCCAGGGGTCTCTGTAATGCTAATTCCCATTGAGGCTCTAGTGCCCCACCTTACTACTAATTTAATTTACACACAGGAAAATAATAATGGTTAAGTATCTTTCAAAACAATTTATTGTAAAGTTGATTTTAGTTTCGTAAAATACGTCCTATTAATGCCTACGAGATTCCTAAAATGCTTATCTTAGTTTTCATATAAAATCTCCATATTTTATTATTTTTCATATAAAATCTCCATATTTTATTATTTTTTCAACAATCCTTGACAAACTATTTCAACTGTTTCATAACCACACGTTTAACAACACCATATAAAGCATGTTGGAAAGTAGGGGTGTTGCTATTCAACTTTTTTCGTACAATTTCAAATTGTTTATTTATTGGAACTACCGCTTTAAGTTTTGTCATGGTACCTGTAAGGGTTCCATGTGAAATTATTCGGACTTTTATTTAAACGTTTGTTGAGGAAGTCCTAAGATAGTAATATACTGTGATAACAGGCAAGCTCATAGAGCCTTGTTCAATTAACCTCAGCCAAATAAATCTTGTTATTTACCTTATCTTGACCGCTATATCCTTATAATACCTTATCTTGACCACTATATCCTTATAATACCTTATCTTGACCACTATATCCTTATAATACCTTATCTTGACCACTATATCCTTATAGTACCTTATCTTGACCACTATATCCTTATAATACCTTATCTTGACCACTATATCCTTATAATACCTTATCTTGACCACTATATCCTTATAGTACCTTATCTTGACCACTATATCCTTATAATACCTTATCTTGACCACTATATCCTTATAATACCTTATCTTGACCACTATATCCTTATAGTACCTTATCTTGACCACTATATCCTTATAATACCTTATCTTGACCACTATATCCTTATAGTACCTTATCTTGACCACTATATCCTTATAGTACCTTATCTTGACCACTGTATCCTTATAATACCTTATCTTGACCGCTATATCCTTATGATACCTTATCTTGACCACTATATCCTTATAATACCTTATCTTGACCACTATATCCTTATAATACCTTATCTTGACCGCTATATCCTTATAATACCTTATCTTGACCGCTATATCCTTATAATACCTTATCTTGACCGCTATATCCTTATAATACCTTATCTTGACCACTATATCCTTATAATACCTTATCTTGACCGCTATATCCTTATAATGCCTTATCTTGACCACTATATCCTTATAATACCTTATCTTGACCGCTATATCCTTATAATACCTTATCTTGACCACTATATATATGGTGTTGTAATTAGACATTGATTCAACTTTTAATTTTCCTGATTTATGTAAAGGCATGTATGTCGTGTTGGACTTCATTCCAAACCAGACGGGAGACGAACACATATGGTTTGCTGCTGCTAGCAATGGATCAAACACCAAGACCAATCCAAAGAGAAATTACTATATTTGGGAAAGCGACACATCCGTTCCGAATAACTGGGTATAAATAGAGTTAAATATTTTTGGCGTCCTTCAATTATGTGAATTTATTTGTTATTGTAATTTATTCGCGCAATAAACGTTAATAATTAACTTCATTTCTTAAATCTTGCTCAATTTTTTAAGTGAAAAACATTTTCACAAATTTAATGTTCTGTTCAGTTTGCGAAATTTGTATGCTTTCGAACATTTTGTGATATGCTGTACATTTTCTTACATGCTGGCATGACCTGTCAGCATTGTTTACTCCAAACCTAGTGCCACCTTATCACGTAAAGCTGAATTGACGCTATGAATCTATGGTAATACTTATTCCTACCCTTTGTACAATAAGCTAAGTTACATTTTCCAACCAGTCGCGTTGTCCATTTATATAATAATAATAATAATAATAATAATAATGATCACATTACTGCTACTATTACTGCGATCACTACTACTACTACTACTGCTACTACTACTACTATTACTGCGATTACTACTACTACTGTTGCTATTACTGCTGCAACTGCAACTACTTATGCTACTGCTTCAACTACTACTACTATGTCTTCTACTACTACTGGTACTACTGCTACAGCTGCTACTTCATTATCCCGATCTGTATGAACAAATAATTCTTAACAAAAATAATCTCACTTTCATAGACTACTGTAACTATTGCTGCTGATAATACTACAACTAACCTTCCTCCTCATCCTCCTCTTCTTCTTCTTCTTGTTATTATTATTATTATTATTATTATTATTATTACAGCTATCCGTGTACAGTCAATCTGCCTGGGAAAATAGTTCTGCAACACAAACTTATTATTTGCATCAGTTCCTGAAGACACAACCCGACCTCAACCTCCGCAGCTCTCGCGTACAGGAGGAACTTGTGGTTTGTATCTCATCTATGACAGTTTGTTCAGTTAAGCCCGCATATCACTCTTTTGTAGTGATCACTTTGCGCCCCTACAGTTCTGGGTTCGTTTTCCGTTTTGGCACGTGTACAGACAACTGATAGCCTATTTTATGTTTCTTTGTTTTTTCTTTCAGACTTTCTGCTTTCCTCAACCGCAAAGACCAATTTACTCTAACACGTGACACGTCAATGCATGTTTCTAAAACTGTCGCTATTGCCCTTTTCCGGCTCAAGTCACCAAATCGCCGTTTATGTGTTATCGGCATTGCTTGACTACATCTGTCTGCTTAGGAACAAACAAACAAACATTAAAAAATTAAGAGAATAAGTAAATAAACAAACATGAAGAAAAAACAACAAATAAGCAGCTATAGGACAATGAAACGCATCGGTTGTGATTCTTCTACAACTGTGATAGCTTTATGAGAGACATTGGTCTCAATTCTTCTGCAACTTTGATTGGCAATGATTGGTATTGGTACTGATTCTTGTCCAGCTGTGATTGGATAAAGAAAGGCATTGGTCTTGATTCTTTTACAATGAAGATACTTTGGGTTTTGTTGGTACGATAGCACAGTATTGTTTGACGTACGAGGATTTTCAGTTTCATCTGGTACTCGCTGTAAGGACACGTTCATCTTTACAAAAACAAAGAAGAAAAGCAATATTCTTGTCGCCATACAAAAATAGAGATACGCTGTTACTAATATGCTCAATAAATTTTAAGAGAGATAAACATGCATTGATTTGACAATGATACATTTCAGGGTGTCCTGAAGTTCTGGTTGGACAAAGGGGTTGATGGCTTCTTTGTACGGCAAAGTGCATACCTTTTCGAGGACTACGACCTCAGGAACGAAACAACTGACCCTAAATTTGGCAACAACAGCAACACGGTAAGTCTTTATTTTAAGCTTATTGTAGGAAGAGGTCACAAAGAATTGTAAAATAACGATAATAAATATCACAATTTTTACGATTATATCATCTTAAAACAAATATAATAAAAGAGGGAGAAGCAACAAGCTTTGTAAAATGCAGCGAATATTTTTTCCCTAGAATACAAAGTGAGAAATGTGAAAAGAACTTACGATACTGCGAATGAAATCCCAAATAATCCTAGAATTACAGACACATGTTCAAATGATTAATGTTCTGGATAAACTTTAATGTAAATCCAAATTAGATCCAACGCAGCAAGTGTTGATGTGCATATGGTGACCCGTGTCGTGATGCATCAACAGTCTTTTGTTGAATCACACTAATACAATCTAAAAACAAATCCTTATTTGAAACTTAGCTATATTTCAACAAATCTCCTTTCCCACGAATGCTATTTTTGTAGTGCACTTTGTATTTCCAGTGAATAAATAATTTGAATAAACACAATTCCAACCCAAATGAATACTGGACACAAAAATAATACAATTGATTATGCTAAGAACTTAAAGCACAAATGAGATTCAGTCACAAATGAATAATTTTTAGAAAAACAAGATTATATAGTCCTCTACTTGACATCAGGTCACAATTAGCATTTTCTAAAGAAACCTATGACATAATAGAAAATAACCTTCTTTAAGGTTCCTACAGTTTACTAGATAAAATCTCAGTTATAATTAGAAAGTTTATCACATGATTATAATATAAAATGTGGTAAAGACAATACAAAATGTGGTAAAGACAATACAATGGTAAAGACAATACAAAATGTGGTAAACACAATACAATGGTAAAGACAATACAAAATGTGGTCAAGACAATACAAAATGTGGTAAAGACAATACAATGGTAAAGACAATACAAAATGTGGTAAACACAATACAGTGGTAAAGACAATACAAAATGTAGTAGACACAATGTCCTTGACACAGGAAAATATAATCATCCTAATAGTTATCTATACTCATGGAGAAAACATTTTTCCTATGTATTAGTTGTTTAGAGAAGTAACAAAATCAATGATGCAATTCAAGTAGAAAATGAACTTGATTTTGGACACGATCAGGTTCGAAATACAATTATCCATCACCAGAAACATATAATGAAATAAACAAATAATAATAAAACTAGCTAACAAGCAATGGAAATGAAATATACAAAACACAATGTACAACAAAACTAGAGGTCAGTGTCACTCTGTTGTCTAGACTGGTATTTATCGCACTGTACAGTGGTTTAATGACAGTACAGTAGTAAGCCAGAGTACAGTACAGGGCTATATGGTTGCTAATTTTATTTTTGGGGTTTGAGTCAATCCTCTTAAACAACGCCCGTTAAGGTGCGTTGCCAAAAGAGTCTTCGCTATTTTGGAAATAACTCATTTCGTAATAGTGGAAGATTCGGGTGAAGGAAAATTAATGATGGACATGACCGGAAATTGGTTCTTGAAAGTAAATTAAAGCCATATTTATCCCACCTTTATACTGATGAAGATAGTTATAATTGTTGATATGATAATTAAACAACAAAAAGTGGAAGACAACCCTTTATAACATTTGCAACGTATGTGCCTGTTTTCTCAACAGGACGACTACAGCCTCTATGTCCACAACTACACATTTGGATTACCGGAATCGAAAGATATGCTTGCAAGATGGCGGTCTTTGCTAGACGAATACAATGGAACTGAAAGGCAAGTAATACGACTGTTTCATGCTAAGCTTCTGAGAAAATTATGTTGCATTGAAAATTACAGATTTGATGTTGCAATCTATCATAATAGATAATTATACTGATTACAACTGACGGAGGTCTTCCGTAATGCAGTAATAATTGTTGTCACACTGGTAGCTGATTGTTTCTTGCTACGGCTTTTACAGTTTAGTCCGTACCGTCTGAACACCTTTCGATGGAGGGCACTGATTGTTCGCACCATTTTGACGTTCGCAAAAACGTTGTGTTAGGACGTTGCATACACAATTTGGAGTTTTGATTGCCACGGTCCTCTTTCTGTAGGACATTTCAGAAATGCGTTTTTATTATTATAAGTATTTTCATTCAATGATCACAGTAATCACATTTAACTCGCGAACTGTGTCTGTCATGATGTGAATGTCAACACTTCTAAATATTTTTCAGTTTCCTCAACGTTGGTGCATATTGTTTGGAAACCCTCATTTGGCAGGCGTTACAAAAATAATAGTAGATTATTCGGTATGGAGATGCTTTGTACTAGTTCATGCACCATCCATTTTCGACCTGCGAAATAAACAAATTCTTCATTCAACATTCATTTTATAAAGAATACAATGGCATGGGAAGAACAACAATATTGACCTATAAAAGTTAGAGAAAGGAGAGTGTACAGTAATCAAAGAATGTATGAGTTTGTATGGATGGTGTACAGTATCATATACAGTAAGAGGAAAATGTGTTTAATTGCATTATGGTGCACATTATCATGTACAGTAGGAGTAAAATGTGAACAGTTGTATGGATGGTGTATAGTATGATGTACAGTAAGAAAAATGTGTACAGTTGTATAGATGGTATACAGTATCAAGTGCAATAATCATAAAACGTGGGCATTTGTGTGGAGTGTGTCTAGTATCATGAACAGTAATCGGTAAATGTATGCAGTGTTATGTAGTGTGTACAGTATCCTGAACAGTAATCGGAAAATGTATGCAGTTGTATGGATGGTGTACAGTATTATGAACAGTAATCGGAAAATGTATGCAGTTTTATGGATGGTGTACATGTTTATACGTCTTTGAGAAAGATGGAACAAAAATATAACATTCACATTTTGCAAGAAACTCAAACAATATTCGTCCATAACTTAGAAAATTTTGATTGTGTCCCTTTAAATATTCTTCTAATTTGTAAATAAAAAGAATTTCGTTTTTATGTAAGTAGAATTCCTGACATACATGTAAATATAATTCATATAGTTTTTGTATAAAAAGAGTTCTTATCTATTTGCCTGTAGCTATAATTTCGCAACATTAGTGCATACTGGCTTACCTGTAGCGATAAATTCGCAAAATTAGTGCATAATGGCTTGCCTGTAGCTATAAATTCGCCACATTAGTGCATAATGGCTTGCCTTTAGCTATAAATTCGCCACATTAGTGCATAATAGCTTGCCTGTAGCTATAAATTCGCAAAATTAGTGCATAATGGCTTTCTGGAACACTTTAAGATGTTTTATTAATATGTATAGTAGTGTATTGTAGCTTTCTGGGTCACTAATTAATATTATAAATTCGTAAATTAGTGTATTGTGACTTTCTGGGACACTAATTAATACTATAAATTTGTAAATTAGTGTATTGTGGCTTACAGGGACACTAATTAATGCTATAAATTCGTAAATTAGTGTATTGTGGCTTTCTGGGATAATTCAGTTCATATTAGTCCATAAATTAATGCCATTTAGCTTTTTGGGACAGTTTAAGCCATATTATAAATCCTTACATTAGTATATTGCTGATCTCTGGGACACTTTCATCCGAATCAATCCATACATTAATGCAGTATGGTATTCTGGGACACTTTCCTCCATATCAATCCATACATTAATGCAGTATGCTTTCTGGGACTCTTAAATTCATCTATGGATTAGATACGTTTGTATATTTCCACAGCCCTGAGTTTGTTTGGTAGAAAATACGTTTGCATTCTTCTACCGGCCTAAATATTTTTGGTTAGATATACATTTGCCTTTTTCTACAGGCCTGAATTTGTTTTGGTCGGAGATAGTGAAACTTTATTTTCATTCTTTACACAATCTCATCTACTGAATTCATTAGTTTGTAATCCAAATCTTTATGTTAATAACCAGAGTGATCAACTCAATCGTTTTGTATGATTCAAGATTTATGTAATACTTTCAAATAAACATATTCCTGATGTTACTTCATCGTGAAATACGATACAAATACAATAAGTTCGTCTGAAAATGTAAATTTGATGTGGTCTTTTCTGCGCGTGACGCAAATATTTCGGACTTTGATTGGCCACCCTTGAATGCAATCACAATGCTGACGTCAAAGCTGTAAGTAACTTAAAAAGATCTTGCAATTATTACATTTGCTTCACATCAATTAAACCCAGCTTTAGGCGTTTGTAATTTGAAATCACATCAATGAAACCCAGTTTTAGGTCTCTGTAATATCAATTCACATCCATGAAACCCAGCTTTAGGTGTCTGTAATTTCAATTCACATCAATAAAACCCAGCTTTATGTGTTTGCAATTTCAATTCACATCAATAAAACCTAGCTTTATGTGTATGCAGTTTCAATTCACATCAATGAAACCCATCTACAGGTGTTTCTAATTTCAGTTTACGTTAATGAAACAAAGCTTCAGGTGTTTGTAATTTCAATTCACATCAATGAAACCCATCTTCAGGTGTTTCTAATTTCAATTTACGTTGATGAAACACAGTTTCAGCTGTTTCTAACTCTGGGCAAGTTGCGATGATGTAGCCGTAAGTAATACAGGGATTTTAGTTTTGCGGCCATAGGATTTTCGTTAACATTTCCTAACATATATAATTGGTGTCTTTTTCAGCATTTCTGTATATGCCTATATTTTGGTGTCTTTTTCAGCATTTCTGTACATACCTATATTGTGTGTGTACCTATATTTGGTGTCTTTTTCAACATTTCTAAACATACCTATATTTGGTATATTTTTCCGTTCACGGAATGAACCTTGATGCTGAGGGTCGCTGGATAGGTCCATAGTGGAGGCATTAGCGAGCATGGCCGAAATTCGATCATTCGTTGATTTAACAGAGCGAACGGTTGCTGACAAGATTTGTAATTTTTACTCTCAGCAGACGAATCGGTTGTTGCGGAAATTTGATGCAAGACTGCTTATTAAATTAATCATTAGAACTAAACTAGACATCGGTCTTCCCTGTTATCACCGTTTTTGTAATATAAAACGAAACAAAAGAACTGTAGCGTACGCAGTTAATAATGTCCAGCTTCAATGATAGCTGTACGATTACATGTATTTGATATTTGAAAAGAATAGACTAACATGGAGTAACTAGCGTAAATGGAAATATATTTTCAAATTTTGAGATATTTGTTAAATCGCATTGTATTTGCAAAAAAATTTGACCGTCTGTCTTTCAGTTGTTTTAATTCTTAAAATTATAAATTGACTTTTCGGCAGGATTTTAATAGCAGACATCAAAAGCGACATAAACCACGTGATGCGTTACTATGGCACTGGACGTGATGGGGTTCATCTGTCGCTGAACCAGTTATTCCTGGAGATAAATACAAGTTGTGACGGAAACTGCATCAGTCAGCACGTGAATAACTGGATGAGTCGTCTGCCTGATGGGAAATGGTCAAACTGGATGGTTAGTTCTCTCTCTCTCTCTCTCTCTCTCTCTCTGGAGGTTGTGTTGATATGGCAGTATGTTAGATTTTCGTCCAAGATACATTCCGTATTGCCCTTCTTACGTACCAATCGTTCCATTCCGTATTGCCCTTCTTACGTACCAATCGTTCCATTCCGTATTGCCTTTCTTACTGACCTTTTGTTCCATACCGTATTGCCCTTCTTCCTCACCTTTTGTTCCATTCCGTGTTACACTTTTGTTTTTAACCGTTCTCCGTTCGGTCTTATAGTGTGTGTGTGTGTGTGTGTGTGTGTGTGTGTGTGTGTGGGTCTAATCTGACAATTCAAAATAAACACCCCATATCATTACCCTTCCCTTTTGACCAAACTCTTTATTAGGCCATAGATTCCATCACATATTACCTCTAAGGTCCGTTTAACATAAAAATTCCAATACCGACGTTTTGAGGTCAACAGGAACACTGTTACTAAGTCACCTCCCAAATGAGTTCAGTCACTCGTAACACTGCATCGGTCTGAGGCTATTCATTTAAACTTTCCATAGGATTTCCTACAAGCTGAAGTAGTATAAGATTCCTAATGTTAACTAGAAAAAATAATTTTAATGAAGAACACGGTAAACATAGTGTCCTTCACTCAGGCAAATATAATAATCCTAATAGTTAACTCATACACATAGAAAATGCTGTGGCTATGTATTAGTTTTTTTTTTTTTTAAATACAGAATTGACAAAATCAATGATTCAGGTCAAGTAGAAAATGAATTTGATTTTGGACAAGGTCATGCCCGACATACACTGTTACTTTATCAATAGCATATAATTATTTTTTTTTTTAAAAAACACACAAAAATACCTAACAAACAATGTAAATTCAATAATAATAATAATAATAATAATAATAATTGTTTCGACTATTTTGTTGGCATAGAAATTGTAGATGTTTACATTTATTGCACCAAGTGTCAAACTCTCACCAACTGACGCTGAGAGACACACAAAATGATGTATAGTTTAGAGAAAAGCGTACTTTTAGTATATCACTGGTAATATCGACTGTCTTAAGAAAATTTCCTTATTCGAACCAATGGCCTGTATAATGCTAGAGTCATTTCACAGACCAGCTGGTCGGTATCAACATCATTTGTGATACATTTGTATATTTCATAGGTTGGAGACGAGAACACTAAAAGACTTGCCAATCGAATTAATTCCACAAGTTATATTAGGGCCCTGTCAATGTTGATGCTACTGTTACCAGGGACGCCACTCTGGTACTATGGCGACGAGGTCAACATGATAGATAACTCTAATATAACTGGAGTCGAACCAGGGAGCCGGAACCAGTTGATGAGGGGACTGATGTATTGGAATAATGGAACTAGTGGCGGATTTCAAAACTGCGTCAGTAATTCAAGCTGCAACGGCACTTGGATGAGTCCAAATGATGGCCACATAAATAATAATGTGCAAGTGAGTTGAATAAATTCTTAAATTGTTTCTTGAAAATTAAAGGAATATACATGTTAATCCTGTACAAATAAACATGTTTATCATGCACAAAAAGACATGTTTATTATGTACCAATAGACATGATTATTATGTACCAATAGACATGATTATTATGTACCAATAGACATGATTATTATGTACCAATAGACATGATTATTATGTACCAATAGACATGATTATTATGCGCAAAAACATGTCTAGCATGTACCAATATACCTGTTTATAATGTACCAATAGACGTGTTTATCATGTACAACTAGACAGATTTATCATGTACCAATAGACATCATGTATCCTGTACAAAAATACATGTTTAGCATGTATAAATATACCTGTTTGTTATGTACTAGTGCAAATTGATTATATGTACAAACATCTTTATTATGTACCAATACACAAATTTATCATGTACAAATAAACTTGTTTATCATGTACAAACAGACATGTTTATCATGTACAAACAGACATGTTTATCATGTACAAATAGTCATGTTTATCATGTACAAACAGATATGTTGATCATTTACAAATAGTCATGTCGATCATGTACAAATAAACATGTTTATCATGTACAAATATACATTTTGATCATGTACAAATAATCATGTATATCATGTACAAACAGACATGTTTATCATGTACAAACAGGCATGTTTATCATGTACAAATAGTCATGTTTATCATGTATAAATAGTCATCTTTGTCATGTACAAACAGTCATGTTCATTATGTACAAATATACATTTTGATCATGTACAAACATACACGTTTACCATGTACAAACAGTCATGTTTATCTTGTACAAACAGACATGTTTGTCATGTGCAAAATATTATAAGCAGAGCCAATTCTGAAAGATATTTGTTTCAAATTTATTTTTGAAATATTATGCAATAAAATAGTTATGGATGTTTGTTTTATTAGTTCGCATGATGACTTTGGATCGTTGTACTGGATATATGTACCATGGATATATGTACATATATATACCATGGATATATGTACCATGGATATATGTACCATGGATACATGTACTATGTATCAATGAGCATGCTGTTCTTGTCACAAAAACATTTTCTAATCACAAACAAGCCAAGAATCCGAGCCAGCATTTTAATTTTGGGAATGCATTTCACTTCAATAAAGTTTTGTTTCATATTTCTGTTTTAAAATTCATTGATAGACCACTTCATTTCACAATTAGTGCACTTACTTTGGACCAACGTTGGCAGGTAATCGCATAATCAGCGTTGTGATCTGACATTAGTCAAACGTCGGACCATTCTTCAACTGCGGACGACGCGATAAAATAACTATTGGACCAACGTTGTCCAGCAGTTGTAATTTCGACGTTGGGAAAAAAACTAGGTGGACTAACGTTTTTATGCCAATGTTCGAATATATGCCAAGTTTTTCAAAGATTATTTTTTTTTTAGATATACGATAAATCACGTGATGCCCCATGAAACTACATCTGTAGAACCCTTACATGAAGAAGAGTACTTATTCGAAAGGTTCATTAAGTTGTTTTGGTTTCTATACTGTTACTGATATAATTTTCATATTATATCATTTAAGTAGATTTATTTTTCATGAATTAATGATTTGTTTATTCACATATATCTCACAGATTTAGATTCCGCACTTAAATGAAAAAATATTTTCGCGGACACCAGACGGCATGGTTTTATTTACGCGTGGCATGGTCGAGATAGTTAAGTGTAACCGATTACATAGTAGTTATTTAATTAGATCTATGACTTTTTTAATGAATCGTTGTTTCTTTTGAGCACGAAAACAAGTGGGATAGAATCTTTATTTAGAGCAATGCACCCATCGTTGTACGTATAAAACGTCACGTTACATCACATATGACTGTCAAACACGAGTTTTCTCACTGGCCTTCCACTGTGCCAATGTTGGCTAAATGGATATCAAGTCACTTGATTTTAACGTCAGCCGAACATGGCTAAATGAATTCGGCTCAGCGCAATTTTGCTGACTGGCCATCGGTTGGGTCAAAATGTCTGACCAATAATAGCCTGACTAATCATGTCTGACCAATGATGGACTGACAAATCATGGACTGACCAATGATGGACTGACTAATAATGTCTGACCAATAATAGCCTGACTAATCATGTCTGACCAATGATGGACTGACAAATCATGGACTGACCAATGATGGACTGACTAATAATGTCTGACCAATAATGGACTGACTAATAATGTCTGACCAATAATGGACTAACTAATAATGTCTGACCAGTAATGGACTGACTAATAATGTCTGACCAGTAATGGACTGACTAATAATGTCTGACCAATAATGGACTGACTAATAATGTCTGACCAGTAATGGACTGACTAATAATGTCTGACCAGTAATGGACTGACTAATAATGTCTGACCAGTAATGGACTGACTAATAATTTCTGACCAATAATGGACTGACTAATAATGTCTGACCAATAATGGACTGACTAATAATGTCTGACCAGTAATGGACTGCTAATAATGTCTGACCAGTAATGGACTGACTAATAATGTCTGACCAATAATGGACTGCTAATAATGTCGGATCAATAATGGCCTGACTAATCATCATAAAACTGAGACATTGGTTTGACGTTGATTTAGCAATGATCACCGTTGGGTCAACTGAGCATCAGTGAGCAAAATGTTGTTGGATCCACGTCATTTATCCACGTTATGGCGTCGTAGTAGAAAAGGTTGGTACAGTGTTGGCCAACGTGAATGTGGTATGTAATTTATATCTTTTATACTGTTAACTTCCATCAATTCTAATTTGAAAAGATTCTATGGTATTATACAATACAATACTTGGTTTACTTCTAATGAAGTGTGTAGTGACTGAGAAAAATATTAATTCATGAATATCTTGGAAATTTATATGTTCTGTCCTGGAAATTTGGAAATTGCTGTTATCACTAGTGCTAAATGGAAATTGTCTTGTGGAATAGCGTGTAGACTGATGAATCAACCACTCTGACTGGTATGTGAAGGAGCCTTCATTTGCAATTGCATTATTATGTTTGATTAATCTGCCGAGGATTGGGGGTGTTTGACAAAGATTGAAGAAACCAGTCTGGCATAACATATTTCTGGTTGTTGCAGTCTTTGCGATAGCTCTTGGGAGAGTTTTAATTTTGTAGCCAGTGATGTGTACAGGCTGTGTTGCGAACAGTGTTCGTTCCACACAATATCACGAATTTTATGATACCTGTAGCTATGTTAATTTTCAGGTCAGAATCATAAAATGTAGCTAAACGTACTTAATTCGTTTCAAACTAAGTATTTAGGTATATTTAATGAAGCTGACCTGAAAATTTACTGGGCTACAGATAGGATAAAATTCACTATGTTGTGTGGAACTAACTAGTTTCAAGCATAATACCACTTCGTGTGTGCGTGTGAGTCTGATTCTCTCAAAATATTTTACTTGGTGTGTTGTGAAAGTTGGAGAGATATTTGGTTGCTTTATGGGTGATTTTTATATATCTAGTGTTGTTGCCTTTTTTATTTTATAACATCCCCGTCAGGCACAGCAGAATACATCAAGGGTTTGTTCTTTTTAAAAGTAGCTCCTAACACGTGGACACCATGACGGAGACGACCGATTGAGACAACCAGACTGAGACAGGAAAAGTAAGGTTAGCAAAACTGCTCGATTTCCCTGTCGCTTGGGTGAAAAAACATGGGTACATACACATCCACTCACCGACCATGAGACAAAGGTACTAATATCTACCAACACTAATACGTACATATAGACATACATACAAACAAACACTTGTAGCAGACGCAATTTTAAAGCAAGATGTCATCAGCTAAATTTTGTTTTGGTTTCTGCAGATGTTGAATGAATCAGGCGGATCGCTGATAACATTCCTGCGTAGCTTGACTACATTACGTCAGCAGCCGTCGTTTGAACATGGCTATTACACACGTGTCCACTCCAGTGCAAATGTATTTGCGTTTATAAGAGAGTTTGACGGGGAGAAGGGGTAAGGATGCAAAATTGTTACAGACACAGTACTCTCCCTTGCTCTCTCTCTATCTCTCTCTCTCTCTCTCTCTCTCACACACACACACACACACGCACGTACAAATATTTATAAGCGTCAAGTTATGAAGCTTCATTTTGCAATTGAAGTGTTATAAATGAAATGGACTTACATCAAAAGTCATGTTTCTTTGATTTTCTATGGTTGTTAGGACATGTTTCTTTGATTTTCTATGGTTGTTAGGACATGTTTTGATTTAGTTATCCCATCTTATCAGCAAACACATAGTTAACATTGTTAACGCATATAGCATTTTGTAAAGGAAAGGTGGTTCTAGCGTTTTAAGATGCGATGCAATTCTTTTTACAAAGAAGGTAACATTTAATACGATATTCTAGATACCTCGTCGCCATCAACTTTGGTAGCAGCGAAGTGAGTGGCGACTTTACCGGTTCCCATAACACCGTTCAGGACAAGGGTGCAGTAGAGATCGATTCCGAATTTGTCTATTCATCTGAAGCGGAGGTCAATCCGAAATCTCTCAAATTGAAGCCGTATAACGGGATTGTGGTGTCCTGGGGCTACATGGCCAAGGAACTGTAACTTTCACAGCAAATCCCTTCATGAGAAAAGATTTAAACAAAACATTATAAAGATAGAATTTTGTTTATCAACCTGTATATTATATTTATCGATAAATTCAAAGTTTCTATATTTTCTAGTTTAATTCTTAGATACATTGCTTATCATTACGTAATAACGCTAAATAACATTCTAAAATAATTGTGCACACCATTGATTGGGGTTTTCATCTTTTGATCATTGGTTGTTGTGCCCTGTGCACAGGATGATTTTAATAGAACAAAGCACCTGATATTACCACTGTTTTAATGTCCGATTTTGTTGACTAATATTAATCTGGCAGTCAAATTTAAATCAGGCGTGATAAACGTTGGAAATCTTTCTTATTGACCAAGATGAGTCGTATGTAAACCGGTGGCAAATTCCATTATGTAATAAAATAATTTAAATAAAATCTCTTTTGGACATTTTGTATATATTTCTTACAATCCTCCTTTGTGATCCATTTTCTATCTGCAGTTGAAAAAGTCTGAATAGAATAAAATCAATTTTTTTAAATCTGCTTTCTGGCGTTCTGCATGTCTTTTGTAAGATTGGTATATATATATATATATATATATATATATATATATATATATATATATATATATATGCCATAAACTGACAAAGAACAGTGCGAAACTAGTATCTAACTAGTCTGAGCGCTTTCGACTCTTTAATGAGTATTTTTCAAAGGCAAATACAAAACATTGACAAGACATACAAATAGAACAGAAAAACGGTAATGTTTGCTAAACTTTACAATTCTGTTTCTACAGGAATTAAACCTTTTAACTTTATTATGTTTCAGCTATTTCTGATACTGGAAAATATTTGTACTGATATAGAAATTGATGAGCCATAACGACATCTGTTATTTTATGTAAATTTATGTAAGCGCAAATTATATACCAGATATTTCATTGTTATATTAGACAAAGGCTATTAACCAAATTAAGAGAATTATTTAATAGAAAATGTGTCAGCTGCAAAAGATTATTTTGTTTGCGCACACCCACACCCACACACACACACACATATATATATATATATATATATATATATATATATATATATATATATATATATATCATCTAGACCCAATACAGTTTAATAAACAATGAATATATTTCAACTTTTTTATATTAGGATTACAAGCCCATTAAAATATATTCACACTGAACACAAAAAGTATTATAACAAGAAAAAGAACATATCCATTGTGATTCCTTTCCCGAAGGTATATGTGATCCTAGAATTTGACGTGGACAATATATATGATTACCTGCCACCAGTACCAGGATTAGACACAAGTTCCTGCATTTGATCAGACCTCAGTACCGGTATTTGAGATCACCCATCTGATGGTATACAGTCAGTGGTTATTCTGTGTTCTTCAACCACTGGTACGATCGATACATGGTAAGTGTTTTAGTACGGTGGGTAAAGTTTATTACAATTTAGAAGACGAACAGAAAACTCAAAATTGGTAAATAATTTCTGCTTCCCTAACGTATGTACAACATAAAGTGAAGTTAAGTTGAATAACTAACGCTGTGTATATTGTATAATTTTCCAAATATCAGATACAATTCTAAGTGTCGGATGTAATAGTGGGTTACAACTAAAAATGTCAGATATAGTAGTGAGATGAAATTCAAGATGTCAGATATAGTAGTGAGATGAAATTCAAGATGTCAGATATAGTAGTGAGATGAAATTCAAGATGTCAGAAATAGTAGTGAAATACAGTTCTTAATGTCTGTTATATCAGTGGGATACAATTTTAAATGTCTGATATAGTAGTGGGATACAGTTGATGTAAGACAAGGTGGTGAGATAAAATACTTAATGTCTTACATAGTGAGATAGAAGTCAAGTTATCGGATAAAATGGTGAGATACAATTTTAAATATCAGAGAAGTGATACTGACAGACCTCAGAGGAGAACTGCCCTGACTGGCATTGAGATAGTCAGATATGACATAGATATTGCAGCCTTGAGTGAAACCCGCCTCGCAGGAGAGTGCGAACTTTGTGAACGGGACGCTGTCTACACCTTCGTTTGGTGCGGAAGACGAAGTGAGGAGCGACGTCAGGCTGGAGTAGATTTTGCAGTGAAGACAGATTTTGTTAACAAGCTGGCTGGACTTCCAAAGGGAGTGAATGACAGGCATATGACCATGAAACTCCCACTGTCGAATGGAAGAAAGCATGTCACGATCGTAGGTGCCTACGCTCCAACCATGGCCAATCCAGATGAAACAAAGGACACATTTTTATGAAGAACTCTACTCTATCATAACCTCTGTTCCCAAATCTGACAAGCTCATCATCCTTGGTGACCTCAATGCAAGAGTCGGCTCTGACAACATCTCCTTGGAAGGAGTCATTGGAAAGAATGGTGTCGGCCGCCGCAGCAACAGCAATAATCTTCTATTGCTTCAGAGTTGCGCAGAGCATGAACTGCTCATCGCCAACAGTCTTCCGCCTCCCTACACACAACAGGAAGACATGGATGCATACCCAATCTAAGCACTGGCATCTCATTGACTATGTGATAGTCAGGAAGAGGGATAGGCAGGATGTATGGGTGACCAAGTCCATGTGTAGTACAGAATGTTGGACTGACCACCGGCTTGTAGTCTCCAAGCTAAACATCCATATCCAGCCTAAAAGACGCCCGCAAGTAAAAAATATTCAAAAACGGCTGAATATCGCCAAGCTGAAGAATTTACTTCTAACTGACCTTTGTCAGCACTCTAGAAAAACCGTCTTCAGTTCACCCCTCTGAACACCCAGAATGTGGAGGCATCCTGGGCGATCCATATAGAGCTTGTCTACAACACCACCACAGAGATCTTAGGGCCTTCCCCCAGAACACACAAAGACTGGTTTGATGAAAATTAAGAAAACATCAGACAGCTGTTGGTTGAAAAACATCGCCTACACAAATCATACCAAAGTGATAAAAAGTCCACTTAAAAACAGATGCCTTCAAAAACATCCGCAGGACTGTTCAACAGAAACTCTGGCATATGCAGGACTCCTGACTGAGCAACAACGCTGATGAGATCCAAAGCCACACTGTCAAGCATGATATGAAGAGGTTTTGTGATACCATGAACGAAGTCTATGTCCCATCATCATCAGGATCATCCCCTCTCCTCATGGCGGATGGGAACACACTGATCACAGACAAAGAGAAGATCCTCGAAAGGTGGGCTGAGTACCTTAGATGTGGCCTGAACAACCCTACAGCCATCAATGATGAAGCCCCACGTGCCATTCAATGAATCACTGGACGGACCACCAACCATGTTAGAGACCATGAAAGCAATATATCTGGTCTCTAGTGGCACGGCTACTGGATCAGACTCAATCCCAGCAGAGATATACAAGGAAGGTGGCACAGCTCTGACTGAAAAACTCCATCAGTTGTTTCATCTCGTGTGGCAAAAAGAGACGATCCCACAGCGATTAAAGGATGCTACTATTACACACCTGTATAATCACAAAGTGAAAATTCAGGCTTGTGTCAACTACGGGGGTATCTCTTTGCTCTCCATGGCAGGCATGATACCCGCTAGGTTCCTCCTCAACCGTCTCACATCACACTTTGACCAAGGAATCATACCAGAAAGCCAGCGTGAATTACGAAAGGAGCGTGGAACCATCGACATGGTGTTCGCTGCTAGGCAGTTCCAAGAGAAAAGCCAAGAGCAGAACACTGACCTTTTATCTATGCCAACCTGACTAAGGCCTTAGATACTTAGCAGAAAGGGGATGCATATATAATTTTATAATGCAGGAAATGCATTCTTGATACATATTGCACATAGATCTCGTCATCTGTCAATGACATTTTTTAGTGACTAATCCTTATTACCACTTAAATTATAGAAAATAAAGAAAGTAACTCGTTAATGAGCATGATTGTATTCTCACTAGATTATTAATAGTATACAAAATTAAATAAACAGCAATATTACAATCAATAACATTCTATATTCCGGGAAAAGTCTAATTTTAATAATTAGAAGATAAAAATTCTATACTTGCATGAAAATGCGCATCATACTTATACATGAAACATTAATGATCAATTAATGATCTTTATAAAAATTGAGTTCTAGTTTCAAGGTTCGGGTAAAACGAAATATCTGACAAAAAGCAGTTGCATTTGTCTATTTCCTGTAACAATCGATACTTGTCTACACAAATCAAGTGCACCTGGATTTATTCGCTATTTATTTACATCATAGGGCGCGTCTTTAATTGTTAGAAAAAGAAGATACACCACTAATTCAATGCATGCAACTTAGATCTTTTATTTAAATTCTATATTTAAAAAATCACAAATTCACAGCACGAAATCTGGGTAGCATGATAGCAAAGTACATTTTCAGTGGCTGAGATATAAGAAGTCTGAAAATTGTATATTGCAGGAAATGCATTCTTGATAAATATTACTACAATCTCAACAGTCAATATAATCTGGCATCTCCCATAATTCTGTTTTTTTTTTTTAAAACCTCTGCCTTGTGATTACCTCCAACTGCAGATATTAGTTAATCTATCGACTGATTTCACTCGGGAAACTTGTATCTCAAGCAGACAGCGGAACCAGAGTAAGACTTTTCTCTGAAATTAATATAAAACATATATGGTTTCGGACAAATGAATGATGACAGAGTTTAGAAATCTCCGAACTGAGCCTTTTGGAATCAATTAGGCAGAATTAATAACAAATCTGTTCAAAAATGATAAGTGATACTAAATGAATCTAATCGCCCTTACTGAACAAAGTATGGAGATTGTGCTCAGCAGCATACTTAAGACAAAACCTATATGAACTAAGTTAACAGTACAAATCTGACGCAAGATTGTTGTTTCCTTAAGAGAAAATGTTGAATGATAATAGGTACAGATGAAGCTACAAGAATAATTTGCATAACGGCATAAAGATTACAAAAAATAGTGCTTAATTTGGTGGCGGGTTCATTACCAGACTTTATCACTGCTGCAAGCATTCTGACTAACAGATAGAAATTTGCCTAATCCTTCCTCCACCTGCACGAAAATAGGAACGGTTAAAAGTAAAATTGTGGATATACTATAGATAAGCGGTGCTGACGTAATATTGATTACAGCAGATTAGTATGCTATCAAGCTAGGCATAGTGACGTTGTATGCTATGTAGAAATTGTATAATGGTGTCTCGTGCAATAAAAATGTAGCAAACGATCCATTATGCTATACAGATATGGCATAAAAAAGAAGAGAGTTAAGGGACTTGTAATCCTCAGAATGGTACTCGAAGAAAGAAATTTCGCAATTCTCGTTTTGAGTCACGATCAAGCGTCCTGATTGTGAATATGCAATGCATTTTGGGTAATTTAATCCATCTTGAGCTGTTAATATTTCCCACAGTCTACCGTTTTTAGTCAATATGTACGCTGTACTGTTGCATAACACTATGGTGTTGTCGTCCTTATCTGTGCATAGACCCTGCAGACTGACAAAATTGTCATTGATGTGGAAATCCTCTGTAGAGAATATTCTCAGAAGCTTGCCGTCAAAATGGAAGATCTTTATTGAGCTGTTTCCTGAATCAGAAACGATAATTTGTTTCTGTGTGTTAACACACACGAAGTAGGGATGATCGAATTCTCTTGGCCCGTTCCCATAGGAACCGAAAGTATTACAAACGCCTCCACTTGGATACAAAACATATACACAGTGTTTACATATATCGGTGATTACAAGAAAACTGTCATAGGTAACAGCTAATCCATAGGGAAACTCCAAAACATTAGCACCACCGAATTTTGACTGTAAGTCACCACTTTGCGAGAATATTTTCACACTGGCATTAACAGTATCAGTTACGGCTATACAATCGTCCGCTGTCATGGCAACGCATAAGGGGTAACACAATTGGTTATCCTCAGTACCTTTCTTTCCGAATGTATATTTGAACACTCCATCAGCTGTAAATATCTGTATACGATGGTTCTCTGTATCAGCTATGATGATATTGCCTGAAAAGAAAAGGAATATATAGCTCCCAGTTAATCATGTACGTGTAACGGAATGCAGGCAATTGAGAGTCAAATGTGTTGACTTGGATTACCATTACAATTTGATGGGACCTACCATATGTATAATGGTCTTCGTGTTCAAATTAGGGCCTGCCATATGTATGATAATCTAGTGTCCAAATCAGGCCTACCATACGTATAATGGTCTTCGTTTCCAAATTAGGCCTACCATTTGCATGGTAATCTAGTGTCCAAATTATGACTACCATACGTATAATGGTCTTCGTGTCCAAATTAAGGCCTGCCATATGTATGGTAATCTAGTGTCCAAATTAGGGCCTGTCATATGTATGGTAATCTAGTGTCCAAATTAGGGCCTACCATACGTATAATGGTCTTCGTGTCAACATTAGGCTCTACCATACGTATAATGATCTTCGTGTATAAAATTAAGGCCTGCCAAATGTATGGTAATCTAGTGTCCAAATTAGGGTCTACCATACGTATAATGGTCTTCGTGTCCAAAATAGGGCCTACCATAAGTATAATGATATTCGTGTCCAAATTAGAGCCTACCATACGTATAATGGTCTTTGTGTCCAAATTAAGGCCTGCCAAATGTATGCTAATCTAGTGTCAGCATTAGAGCCTACCATACGAGTAGTGAATGGGGGCGCTTTACGGACAATGGGAATTAGCATTAAAAACACCCCTGGGTCACTTTACGGACAAGGGAAATTTAACATGGAGAAAAATCGTGGGTCACTTTACGGACAAGGGAATTTAACATGGCAATAAATCGTGGGTCACTTTATGGACAAGGGGA
Organism: Sinohyriopsis cumingii; assembly: GCA_028554795.2. Taxonomy (NCBI): domain Eukaryota; kingdom Metazoa; phylum Mollusca; class Bivalvia; order Unionida; family Unionidae; genus Sinohyriopsis; species Sinohyriopsis cumingii. Next base: position 985,571 of record CM068832.1, on the reverse strand, counting down.
ATTGAACATGGCAATAAATCGTGGGTCACTTTACGGACAAGGGGAATTTAACATGGAATTTTTTTTTTTAAAAATTTTAAAAAAAAATTAAAAAAAGGGGTAGGCAATTCAAAGACTATCTCTTTTCGAGAAATATGGCTGGCCCTGAAAAGGGCCTTTGGGTTTTCTTCTAATTTCTTCTTTTCCTCCACCAAGTTCTTATTTTATCTCCTACACTCTTCTTCTCTTTCTTTTTTTTCTTCTCCTCTTCTTTCTTCTCTTCCTCCTCTTTCTTCTTCTTTTCATTTTCTTCTTCTTTTTCAATTTTTTCGTTCCAATTGCGTATTCTTATTCTTTCCTCTTCATCCTCCTTCTCCTCCTTGATCTCTTTCATGACACCGCTAATCTTGTCCTTTGCTTTCCTTAAGTTATTAATTTCCATCTTCACACGATGGGGACTATAGGAATAATGGTCTTCAACCAGTCTTAATAGCATCTGTTCCATTATTCCTAAGTTGTCTAAAACGTCTTGCAAGGTTTGCAATTTGTCCATTTGGTTTGACGCCATCTTCTTTGTATTCTTTGTATTCTTTGCAGAATAGTTTGAACAACGAATACTGTGGGTTCTTATACGAAAAGCGCGAACGTGAAGGAAAACATCCCCCTAAAACATAAAATGGATCTTACCTAGATGATGACCAAACATCGCGCGGACGTGAAGGAAAACATCCCCCTACTTTCTCATTTCATATAATCAAACCCAAACTATACTCTCCACATACGTTAAGAAACAATAAAGAAACCCATAATCTACTATTCACACAAACTTACTTTATTAGTTACTAACACAAACACAAACACACAATCACATACACTTCCACTATTAATAAAGAGTTAGTGTTTATATTCACACTACTCTACCTACACACATTGGCAAATTGATGGTTATTTCTTTTCTAGAGTATTGGGTAGCCCTGAAAAGGGCTGTTTTGTCTGGAACTTCATGGACACCTGGTTAATGGTGGCACCTTCCAGGCTTGGCGCCACATACACATCTTATCCCCCAGTTACTTTTTACCTTTTGGGGGGAGAGAGCAGAGGCAGGATATGTTGCTTCAGAATCCCAATTTTCGCTCTCTGGGATTTTGAAATTTCTTCTCTCCTTTTCCTCCTCCTCTTCTTTGTTTCTTCTTTCCTCTTTATATCTTCTTTCTTCTTCTTTATATCTTCTCTCCTCCTCTTCTTTGTTTCTTCTTTCCTCCTCTCTTATCCTTCCCTCCTCGACAATGGCTTCCGCGGCCAGTTCATTTAATATGCGCCTGGCATATTCCAGATGCACATGAAGCTCCAACAGTTTCTCAAGTCTCGTGTTCATTTTTTGGTGTTGATCAATCAACAAGGGTAGCTGGACTGCCGAACGAGTTTCAATTTATACTGAAAGCGCGGACGTGAAGGAAAACATCCCCCTAAAAACATAAAATTCATCTTACCTAGATCATGACCAAAAAAACAACAACAACGCGCGGACCTAAAAGAAACACTCGCTCACTTTTTTATGCTACCCATCACTTCAATAGACTATCCACATACTCAAAGCAATCCAATCTAACCCCAAATATACACCTCAAGCAGCCCAAAAAAACCAAACATCATTTTAATCTACTATCCACACCAACCTACTTTATCACTTACAAACACAATCACACAAACACATACCCTCACATTTTTTAAGAAAGAGTTAGTGTTTATTTTCACACTACTCTACCTACACACATTGGCAAATGGATCGTTATTTCTTTTCTAGAGTATTGGGTAGCCCTGAAAAGGGCTGTTTTTTTTTTTGCTATGGCATTCTTTTTTAGTTTCTAAGAATGCGATGTCCTCTGAGGATAGACTTTCTGGCGATAGGTCTGCTTCTTCGGAAAGAGAAGAAGAATTCTTTGGTGTCGATACGACAATCTACAAAGCCTCTGTCAGCTTCAGGTTGCTGCTGCTGTTGCTGTTGTTGCTGCTGCTGTTGTTGCTGTTGCTGCTGTCTCTGAAGTCTGTACTTCTCTGTCCATTCTTCTTTCTCCCTGTTCATTTCTTCTCTGAAGAGCTCTTCTATCAGGTCTTCAGTGATTTTTAACATTCTCACATTCTCTATTTCTTCTGGCTTCGGTATCAGACTGTGTCTGACCCTATGCAAATTCACGTAGGCTTCGTTGAGCTTAGCTAGTTTGGAGCACATCTTCTTAGGAGGATGAGTCGACAATGGATGGCTAGACTGGGAACAACCCGGTTCTTAAAGTGAAAGCGCGGACGTGAAGGAAAACATCCCCACACGGTTTTCGAGCCGCAACGTTCATGAGAGGGATAGTAAGAAATGAAAGAGCATCAATCCAACATTCTTATAGCTAAACAAACCACAAAGTCATTTTTTTCAAAACACAACATTTTTTATTCAAAAATCACTTAACACTAAACAACAACTCTAACATTTTTAACAATAATCCAACACTATAACATCAAACATTTTTTTCTTCAATTACTAACTACTTTAAACAGGGCTGACAACGTTGTGAATGAAATTGTGATTTCCACTGTTGGAAATCATTAGGCCATTGATGGACACTACGTTTCCTAGCTTGAAACAAAAGATAAGCATAATGGTCACAAAACCATCGATCTACTTTCACATCGTTTCTAGCAGAAGAACGAGGATCGAAATGAGTCACTAAATGTTCTAAGGAATAGCCCAGGCTGCGATGATGCAGAAAATACACACAGTACTGTCCACACACCAAGGAATCTGTGCCTTGTAATTTCACATTATTGAATCGGGTGGTTTGAGCATTTCTTCTCATAAAGTCAATGATATCGTCTTCCAAAGGCGGCAATCCGTACGAATCGAAATATTCCACACATCCTTCTTGAGGAAAGTAGACGGCTACCCAGTGGGTTCCTGGGAGATGACTTTCGTCCGTGTTGATCACGTAAGCTTGATGGTCTTTAGGTTTGCGATGAGGGAGTTCATCTTTAGCACAGACGACAGGATTCCAAGAAGACGTATACGAACTGTGGTTCAAAAGGTAATAAAGTTCCCAGGTATCCATTGTTTTGTGTTTGTTTTCTTCACAGGTAATAATAAGTCGTCAATTCGATCCTGACTTTTTGCTTGAAAATGTCTGACGAATAAACGGTTATTCGTTCTGTTTCCTCACTCTGATTCAGGAGAGCTTCGATGCGATGGATCTCTTGTGTGGTTAATGGTGGACAAGAATGTTCACGCAAGTCTTTATACCACTGGTGCAACACGTCTTTGTTCGAGATGAGACTCCAAGCTTCGTCCAGATACTCGTCCAATTTTTCTTCTTGACTTAACATCAGGCATTTATCGTGTTGAATTTGACTGGGATGATCGTTTTGACATCCATAGCAATTTTTCTTGATCAATTCCGTCATTTTGTCGACCAAGTGTTTGGCAAAACAGGAGACTAAATGGGCTTCTTGTTCTGGCCATCTCGACTTCATCATGATCACTTCTTCTTTTTCCACAGTCTCCTCACATTTCATCTCCAAAGTGTCTCCACTAGGTAAAGAGGGATAACAGTCTTCCATGGTTTCTAGTAATCTAGAATGACTTCTCTCAAACTGTTAATTTCTATCGTATTATCAAATTCTGCATACAGGATGACGTTCACTGTGTTCCCTGCTTCCAGTGCACTCGCAAACTGAATTTCCACACGAATCTGGCCAGATTTTATAGGGTGGAAATGTCCCTCGTCGCTGCCTTGGTCTGGAGTGAAATCTAAAGCCCACAAAGCATAGCCTCCTTCATAATCCTCGTACGTAATACCGTGACTGGTGTTGGTCCCTAACTGACCCGTGGCTTCGTACAGGGACAAGTACGATCTCAAGTAATTCTTCTGGGCAAAGTTAGGCTCGAAAGGTCGGGTACACAAGGTCTTGCCATCGCGACTGACTTCGATCTTGGACACATTGTAATGCTTAAACTCAAAAGGATTTTCGTTGTGGACTCCGTTGAAGGCTGTATTCTTGACGATACCAACAATCAAACGCTTGGGTAACTGTCCTTGGAACAGATGATCTTCGATCATGGATCGCTGTCCAGCAGGAATGGTGAAGGTTTTCACTTCTACGCGTCGTATGGGATACTTGGCGGTTGTTCTGCTTAACGTTTGACTGATATCGTTTCCCACTTTAGGTAACACTTCTACGCGACGCACGTAGAGCCTGGCTTCTTGAATGACGGTTTTGTAAGTGGCCTCATGAGACATCAAATGGAAAGCAGCACTACTGCGATTCAGTCTCAGGCGGATATCCACCCCGTTCAGCAAATACTTTTCTTGTAACCACATGTCCAAATGCAAACGATCCATCAGTTCTAAACTTCGCCCTTGCAGAATTTTAGTTCTACGTGTGTTAAACCCCACATTGTGAGGATTGGTATCTTCTGTCAGAGCTGTGTCGTTAAACGTGTTTGCACCGGTCGTGTCAGGTTTCCATACCACGCAAGCATCCAGATGAGTGTTCTTGGCTTCTTTTCCATACGTCAAGAGATTTTCCAGGTAGGCGCGATACGGGTAAGTATCCATGCTGCTGCTGACCAGTTTGTTATTCAAGTACAAGTCCACTTCGCTGAACAAGGAATGCATGAAATTGTTAACAGGAGCTACCCTATCATCGGCTCCAGGATTGCTGTTGTCCGTTTTGCTCACTTTGACTTTCAAATACAGGTAACTGCTATTTAGATCGATGTAATCTTCGGGCTGTCCTTTGATTTCAAACTCGATGGGAGCTGATTCCGTCAAAGAGGAGACGGGGTGAAATTCCACCCACTGGGATTCTTGCATCGTCATCATGGTGGGGGGCATGGCAAACATATCCAGTTCCGTCTTGGAACAAGCGCAAGATTCTCGGTGCATCATTTTTTGTTCTGTGTTTCAATAATCGAAAACGTCTAAGTCTCGAACGGTTCTTCTTTTCTTGGCCTTTCTCGCTTGAAGTCTGGTGAAAGGGTGTTTTCTTCGTCGTCTCTTTCTGCCTTGTCCTTGCTGAATGCCTGATTCGGTAGCCTGCAGGGCATTTATAGGTGTGTCTCGTCGGCCTAAAATGTCTTTGCCTGTTTGCAGCAAGACATTTTTGCCTGCCCTCATGAAGGCTTCTTTAGGGTTTTGTTTGTCGATGATGACATTTTGGAGAAATTCTTTGCCTTGTGTCAGTGCCGCATCTTTCAAGGCGTGCAATCCTCGTGTCACCATCGGTTTCAACACCGGGGCCACCGAACGAAAGGCCGATTTTAACATGTCTCCTAAACCGTGTCCTCGCTGTCGAGCCACCCCTTGGTACACTGGATACATGACTTACGAGTCGTGAGAGAACCGTTTTCGAAAATGGAGTTTCACCGTGACTTTTCCTTTGGTGAATGGAATATTTTGTCCCAAATCTCCTTTTATAGTAATGTTGACCGTGTCCAAATACGACTTGCTGACCGGCAAATAGTGAGGATGGACAAATTCGCGGTGGACGTGGTAAGTGTTTCCACCTTCCTCGTCAGCGTTTGTGGCAGAATCCACTTTGAAAGGAATGACACGCAGTAACGGCACGGAGGTGTGTCCCACCACGTTGTATTCCACCACATCGGAATACACAAACATCAAATTCAGTCCTTGGTTCAGTTCTACCGGGGTATGAAAATACTGGCCAAAAGACTCGTTGTCGTAAATGATTGATAATTCGGGGGGGTTTTTTTGTTGTTCTACTTTCTTCCTCATCTCCGTGTTACCGCCCAACATGTCAAACAATTCATCACAAAAATAGAAACCCATGATTTTATCCTCAGGAAATTTCATCAGGAAGCGACGAGCTGTTTTGTGGTATTCCAGGGTGACAGTTTTGTTCTTGACATTCTTAAAAGCTTCCCCAAACACGCCATTAAACCTGGTGGCTATGGTGTTGACCAAATGTTGACCACTAAAATAATAACCTGGGGGAATGAACAAGTGATAGATGGCGTAATGTCGATTTTTTGTGCTAGGGGTTTTATGCTTATATTTGCTATGGGTATCCATCCACTGTTGTATTTGTTCGTCATAAACTTCCACATCAAATTTATTTTGATTGGCAACGACATTGTGGACTTGGGTCGGGTGAATCATTTCTACTAAAGCCACTTCCCAATGGGCTTCGTGATCTAAGGGGATGGCTTGAGGTAATTTGGCCGTGTAACAGCACAACGTGTTATTGGGAAACACCTCCATGGAACTGTCACTGGGTAAGGTTAAGTAAAATTGGTTTTGGTGACTCATAATTCCAGAGTTCTGTGGCTGTCCGAGGGAATATTAGTGGATGTCAGAGGCGTGTCTCCGCCCAAAATGGGGTTTTGGTTGTGGTTGGAGTGGTGACTGGCACTGACACTGGCACTGGACACAACGTTCCCGTTCGAGGAGAATTTCAGGGAGGGATTGGGAAGCAGGTAACCGATGCAACTGCTCAATAAAATGGTCCACAATTGTTTGTCTCCTTGTTGCAAACTCAAATTGGCGATGGCTGCCCCGATGACACAATACACCACGAAGATTTGGCAGAAAAAGACGATTTGCGTTTTAGGCACACGTTCTCCACACCACACCCACAAGGGTTGTTTTTGTAAATCTTGCACAGAAGAACTAGGGGAAGAAGGACTGGTCGACGTAGCTGCGTCTGCTGCTGTGTGAAAGGGCATGATGGTCACTTCTTCTTTTTATAGTCGATGACTTGCGAAGCGTCGATCCAAGAATCAAAACTGGGTGGATATCCTTTCCAACGTACTTTGACTTCTTTGACACGTCGTTTGCCCACTTTACGGGTTCTGCGTTCGAGAATGCTTTCGATGTCGTACACGTCGTCTTCTTTTTTGGTGACACGTTGTAACTCGGGCAAATAAAACGTTCCTTTGAGTACTTCTCCGTTCATGTCTTCCAATTTATAGACGGCAGGATGACGACCATGTACTCGTCCAGTGACGCGAAACAGTTCGGTCGTCCAGTTAGGTAAGTAACCTTTGTCGAAAGTGCGTTTGGTTTTGCCAATGCGCACCCAATCTCCTACGGTCAACTCTCCACTTTTCTTGGGGACAGCCCTCGTCGGGGACGTACCAAACAGGCGCTCGAACACCAGCACTTCGTTGTCGGGAGTCACGTCTTGCGGGGCACGTCCGATGCTTCGATGGTAAGATTGGTTGTACGCTTGCACCAGGTGCGGTAAGATGTCGATGTACTTCAGAGTGTGGTGATGCGCAAAATATTTCCACATGCGTTCTTTCAAAGTGCGTTGAAAACGTTCCACGATGCTGGCTTTGGTTTCAGGATTCTCGGTGGTAAAAAAATGAATGTCACGTTTCTTTAATTCTTTTTGGAAAGCTTGGTTCAGAAATTCGGTGCCTTTGTCCGTTTGCCATCGAAGAGGGCGACGACCGCTTTGTTTCAACACCCGTTGCAGGGCTCGCACTAACTCGCTGCTCGATTTGGAAGTCAAAGGCACGACCCAGGCAAATTTGGAAAAGACGTCGATGACACAAAACAAATATTTGTAACCACGATTGTAGCTGGCCAAATGAGAGACATCGGCTAAATCGGCTTGCCATTGATGATCGATGCCTTCCACTCGGGTGCGACTTCTGGCAAACTTGCGTCGAATGGGTTTGTGTAAAGTGTAGGTAGCTTGTTCTTGTAACCATCGTTGCACTTGAGGTAAACGGAGACTTTTCAGTCGAGTTTTGGCAGCACGATACAATTTTTGAACTCCTGCGTAACCTGCAGGATGCGAGGGATCGTAGTAAATGCTGGCTAAGACTTTTTCCATTTTTGTGTTGGTGTGTTAATAAGGCACCCACACTTGGAAGAGGCTACTCTTTTTCTCTTGGGGTATTTTCTTGGATTGCAAGGCTTTGCGTGTGCGACCGGCAATAGGTGTCGAAGAGGAGGAGGAGGAGGATGTCTGAGCGGGGGATATCGGTTCTTGTTTCACTTCTGTCTTCACTTCTGTCTTCACCTTCTTTTTCTCTTGTGAGGAAGAAGGGGTGGCCATCATCTTTTTAATCCATCCAATTCTGGAGGTAGGTGGTGTTGTTAACTTGCGTACTTTTTCTGGTGGAGTTTGAAACCCTTCTTCTTCTTCTTTTCCTTTTTCTGTCTTGGTCACGGGTACTGGTGGTACTGGTACTGGTACTGGTGATGGTGCTGGACTTTTCATCAAGGTCTTAAAATCTTTTAGAGTGGGTAAAGCTGTTTCGTCTAAAGCTTTCTGGTGAAAGAGTTGCAGTCGTTGCAAGAGTTGACCGTACTTTTGCGATTTTTCTGTTTCGGACAAATCTTGGCGATCCAGCAAGGATTGCAATTCGTGTTGTAACTGGGACATCTCGCTCAAATTGGGATTGGGAGGTAAATGCGGGGTGCGTTGTTCTTGCCACCGATGGTATTCCATCCATCGTTTGTAAGGCACTAAAGCTAGTTTTCGTCCTTCCATGGGGTTGTCAGGGGTGAATTCTGAGATCTTGGGACTTCCGAAGGCCTTTTTATCTTGCTCCCATCAGTCCTCCCAACATGGTTCCCAAGACTCCTTTCAGTATGGGGCCTAACAAGAGAGGTAAAATGCCTCCACGTTGGACCAACATCTTCTTTTTCTGACGAATGGGAATTTTCTTTTGAACCATTTTCCGAAGAACGTGACGACGTTTGCCTAAGCATTGTTTCTGGTGTTTGGACAAAGGGATCGTGCCTTTCAAAACGTTCAAACAACATTCGCACACGGTATCGATGACCTCTTTGGAGGCCGTTTGAATGAGTTTTTTTCGTAGGGGTGGAGAAGCTTTGGACAGGACAGATAACAGGTCCCCATGTTTGGCTAAACGTGGTGGTAGTCCTTTTCTTTTCTTTCCTTGGGGTTTTCTGGAGGGTGACATCTTTGAGTCTTTAGGAGCACCTAAAAACACTGATACCCTACTCGGTCACAGGTCTTTTTTATACTGGAATGCGTCGCCACTGATTGTCTTTACGTTTTATCAGTTTGAGGACAGGCATGACACGTCGTGCAGGGGTACGTAACGGACTAAATCGAGCCAGTTCTTGCTTGGACAAATCCAGTAAACTTTGTAACATGCCCGATCTTTCTTGGACTTTGATTTTGGGAGAAGGTACTTTGTGAGCAGCAGCCACTGCCGCTAAATTGGAAGGTCCTGCCACTGGGGAAGTTCTTTTGGGGGTCATCAACGGAGAAGTTCTTGGTGTAATCAACGTCTCCAAGTACTCTTCAGTTCCTGGTGACATCAACGGAGAAGTGGACAAACGTGAGGCTGCCGGAGACGTTGTGGCAGGTCGTGGCTTGCGAGTGTAAGGTTGCGTCCTGGCCGAAGTGCCTCTCTTGCGACTAGTTTTCTTCTGTGGACTTTTCTTTTTTTGAGGACTTTTTCTCTGTTTCTTTTTCTTGGGGCTTCTTTTCTTTTTCCGGGGTGATGGTGGTGGTGTCTGGTAAGAGGAGGGTCCCGCCAATGGAGAAGTTCTTCTTGGGGACTTGGTCTTTTTCTTTTTCTTCTTGGGGCTTCGTTGGACTTTTGTCTTGGGGATAACTTTGGGGGCATTAGGATCCCATCTTAAGAGTGAGCGAATGATGACCCCTCCTAGAGTACCGCTCCCTCCAGGTTTCAAAATGATTTGTTTTTTGGTTTGAGTGTCAATGCGGGGATCGGCCAGTTGGACCAAAGCGACTTTGTTTCGATCGAAAAAGCGTTGGGTTTGATGAGGAATCTGAATGATTCCTTGGAGTATTTGACGTGCCGTCACCGTGAACCATCGTAAGACTTCTTTGAGACTAGCTTCTAAGACACGGGCTCGTGTTTGTGGATCTTTTTCTCGACTGATGCCATACAAGGCACGAATCAATTTGACGGGAAGATGCGACTGAAGGGACGTCATGTTCACACTGTGTGAGACAGACGAAAAAGGGTCTGAGGTTTTTATAGATTTTTTTTCATGGGGAGTGAAATGAAGTCGAGGACGGAGACGTGTACAGGACAGGCCCTCCGTCTTGGCACCAGTGGTGAAACAAGTGGGTACGAAATCGCAAATCCTCGGGGGTCGTAGGTTTCAAATCGACGAGTAAATAGGCGTGTGGCGTTTGAGTGGCATCGTCGTACGCCTGAGTCAGCCAAGGCGTTCCTAACTGTTTGGCTAAGACTTGCACTTGCGATCTATCTCGAGGGCTTTTAAACAAGACCACGTAATGCGCATTGAGACTGATGGTGCGATGGGCTTTACTTTGTTGAAACAAATTTTGGGTGATGTAAACGACACTGGCATTACGGTGATGCCCTTTGCGCGTGAACCACAGTTTAATTTCTTCTTCGTCTTCTCCTAACATGTCGTCGAAAATGACCAAATGGGTTAGACGGGAGTCAGAGACGATGCCATCGTCTTCTTTAGGAATGCCTTCCACAAACACGATGGAATCGCCTTGACTTTCTCGCAAGAGGCTGTATGCCGATTGCCACTCTTTGTAACACCACACGATTCGTTGAGGGGGCCGATCGATCAAATGATGTTTATGTTCGATCAAACGTTTGACGAATTCGGTTTTGCCTGAACCGCTAGGTCCAGCAATGAGCATGTTAAAGGGATGGCGAAGATACAAAGCCTCCCAACTGGCACGATCTAAGTGTTCGTCGATGACTTTGACAGTGGAGGAAGAGGGAGCAGAGACAGCAGAGGTAGCCATGGTATGAGAAATGTCACTTGTGACACGAAAAACAAACAAGACAAGAGTTTATATACTTTTTCAGAACACGTTTATTGAATGTTTTTTTCAAATATGAACACGAAAGACAAAAATACATACAACCCAAATAGTGATGTACAGGAATATAAAACACAGCAAAGCGATCAAAGTGGAATATAAACAAGTGTCTGTACAACATGTTTTGCGTAACCAAGATGTCCTAGGGACAGTGTGTAATGTTCTTACAGTCTCTACATGAGGTATTGTCACACAAGTGTCCTCCCGGAATGACCTTTCAGGAATGTCCATGACAGTCCTGTCCTGAAGCGAGTGGTTGTTCTCGGTGACGGGTTCTTCTGGCACCGTCACTAACACAGGTTGAAAAGTAACTTTTTTCCTTGAACAACTCTTGTGCATACTGGGCCACTTCTTGGGTCCAAGCCTCAAAACCCCCCTTTTTCCAATCACGAACATCTGTCCAATGAGGGTGTAAGTCACAAGCTACACACACATCGTCATACACGTCTTGGGTCGCTAAAAGTTGACGAATCTTTTTTTCCTGTTGAGGTCGAGAAGTATCCAGATGAAAACGCAAGGCTTTGAACAAAGGAGTTTTTCGTGACCATTTAAGGCCATGGAGGTGGTAAGTACTGATCGTAAAGAGTCCACAAAGAATCGGCTGGTAAACGAAATCCCAGAAAACAAGTCACTAAGACACACACCACTTGTCGTCCAAAATTGAATGGATACAGTTCTTGTAATAATTGATGGTAATGATCCACGGTTTGAATATGGTCATTGAGTTCCTTCCACGGAATCTGTTGGATGACATGTGACATAAACCGTGGCATGGCAACCTGTTTTTATATTCTCTTTTTTTCGGATGCAATAGACGTACTTTCTAGCCAGAGATCTTCGTTCTCCAGTAGGGAATCTAAATCTTGCATACTGTAACCGAAACGTCAGAGTTCGTTTAGGTGTTTCCTCTTCCTCTAAGTAGATTCCACGTAAAATATGTTGGTAATCCTTTAACTTGTCTTCCTCAATGTATTGCTGTAGGTGAATCTCGAAGTAACCATAATCATGAACATGTCGATCATTAGCGACCTCAAAGTTTTGAACAATGTCTGACCATTGAAAGAATTTCTGACGAATCAGTTCTCTTATACCATTCAAGTACCAGTGGTTAAAGATCTGGTGACGTATCGGATGCAATTGTTCTTTACGTTTCACTTGTATTTTCACCAGCTCTCGGTAAATGCGTTCTCTCAACTCCACAGGCAAAGCACGAATGTTCTCTTGTAAAGTATCCATGAATAGGTCATACTAAATCCTCTTTGGTCTGACACAAGAAATGTACTCTTTGCACAAACATGGTTTCACTTCAGTGTCGAATTTAAATCGTTGAGTCACTAATCTACACATTACAATTCGTTCAGAAGTTTCCTCTTTCACCAAGTTGACATTGTGTGAAAGATGTTGGTAATTCGTTAACTCTTCCTCTGGAATTCGATGCAGTACATTTACAATGTAGTAGATAGAATCGTCAATACCAAACCATTCCTTTTTATAACCAGGAGGTCGTTGATCAATGTCTGTCCAATGGAACACTTTCAATTGAATCAGTCCTTGTATAGCCTTCAGGTACCAGTGGTTCAAACACCGGTGACGTATCGGATGCAATTGTTCTTTACGTTTCACTTGTATTTTGACCAGTTCTCGATAAATGCGTTCTCTCAACTCCACAGGCAAAGCACGAATGTTCTCTTGTAAAGTATCCATGAACAGATGATTATGGTAAAAAGTTACTTCAATGTCTCGGTCCCACTAAAGGTAAGTAATGACAATTCGGTGACCATCGAGCATGTTCTACGTAGGCCGAATCTTGCGGTTCCCAGTGGTGAAGTGACACACCGCAACTGAAGCACTTGACTTTATCTCCTTCGCCCAAGTAGAAAAATCCGGCTCTGGCTAATTCTTCGGGGGTCGGTCCTCCCAGATACTTTGGCCATTTTCCTTTGAACGATTGAAGACGATTTTCAAAGTCGCAGTATTCCGACAAACGCACAGGAAACGAATATTCGTTTTTCACAGGTTCGTTTCGATGAGGGTTGAGTGAAATGGGCAGGAGTTTGCTCAGGGCTGGATGACATCCGTAGGGAGGTAAACGTGAAGGTCGACATTCCCCTTTAAAACGAAACCCAGTAAAATGTCCAAGAGGACGAGCAGCATCGCTTTCGCATCCCACAGGTTTGACACGCACAGCATCACTTTCCATGACAGGGGTAGGGGTACTAAAGTTCCCATGATGCTTTACGGCATCGCTCAGGTCACAAGGTACAGCATCGGTCCCATCGCAAGGCTCACAATCGCACTCGTCTGCAAACTCCGTTACGCAATTACAATGGTAACCACATGGACAATCGCAGTTTCCTTCCGGACATTTTCCGTCGCAATGTCTGGGTCTTATCCATCCAGTATTAGTCACACTAGAGAAAGATACAGCTTTTTTACAATCCCCAAACTGGAACGATGTCTCTTTCAAAGTATTCATCTTGTTCGCTCGGTCTTGGTAGTCACAATGAACTATCGATCTTGACCATAGCCCCTTTTTATACTAGTCGCAATGCAGTCTCCAGCTTGTACATCTTTCCTTTTTTACGTTTTTTATGTCTTGTTTCGGAAGGTACCGTCTCTAAGGTACCGTCAACATTGTACCGTAGTGTGATGGGTGGAAAGGCCATAGAAAGGTAAGGGCAGTGTGGAGACCATCGAGTATGTTCCAGAATAGCTGAATCTTTATAGATACATAGATCCATTCGTAACTTCAGTCCGCAAGCGAAACACTGTACCTCGTATCCCAATCCTGACTCAGGTCCCAAGTAGACAAATCCTGTTCTAGCTAAAACATGCGAAGAAGGTAATCCTTCCCTATCCGTAGGCCATTTCTGAAACGTGTCCAATCGACGGGCACAATCACAATAGTCAGGTAAGAAGACTGGAAAATGGTAGGGTTTGAACTTGGAGTTCTCATCGGGTTTCTCACTCGATTCTTGCTGTGGCGAAGTCATCTTTCTGGTGGGTGGCTATCCTCTTACAACCAATGTTTTATACCAACGTGTCCATACGGTAAGGTGAAATGATTGGGAAGTCGAACTCGCTTCTGGTACACGATTTGATAAACTTTTTCCAAAGGTCGACTGACGATGTGGTGAGTGGGTAAACGTACAATCTTGTTCGGTTGGTAAGTGGTCACTTTAAAGTTTCCATCCTCTCCCGATTGCAAGGCTTCTTTCAATACCCCAAAGTTGACCACTCGACTGGTACGATAATTCAGAGTCAGTCCTTTCACTTTGCACGTCGTGTGCACTTCTCCTTGTTTGTCACGGTATTCGTAGCCGTAATTTTTGGGACCGCCACTGACGAAACTTAGAATCTTGTCGTCGGGATGCTCGTCTGTCCAGGCTCCTAAACGGTCTCCTTCGATGTTAGGGTGATGTTGAATCGGGTGATGGATGTAAATGCAACTGTCCGTGTCAAAGTACAGGACGCGTTCTTCTAACAGTTCTAAAGCTTCGTACAATTTTAAGCGAGCATGGGCTGTCACGTAAGCCGCAATGATGACATTTCCAAAAGGGTCGTCTTGTACAAAGTCCAGATCTTCTTCGTAATTGACCAAGATCAAATTCTCTCGAACGACGTCCACGTGTTTCATGTATTTGGTTTTGTCGTGAATCATCTGGAAGTAGCGGGAAGGTTCTGTCAAATATTCCGTCTTGGGTAAACACGGTCGTTGTGCCATTTTACCCCACAAGCAATTTAACATCACTTTGGCAAACGATCTCCTGCCTTCGTTTTTCTCGATGTGGTCTAAAGAGATGCCTTCTTGTTCGTAGTATTTCTCTTTGAATTGTATTTGGTCTTCGGGAGTGTGACACCAGGAAGGATAGCCGCTGGCTTCTTGCTTCAGTTTCAAAAAGGCATCCACGTAGTCGGCGAAAATGCCTTTCTGAGTAGGGTCACCCTTGCGGTATTGTTGTGTCTTGGGAAAGTGGCAAATTTCGTACACTTCTAACAGTTGGTATCCCATGTCCATAGCTTTGAACAATTCTACGCTGACCCAGGTTCCCGTCAAGGCACGTTCTTCCTGGCTGTGCTGACAAGGTTGGTCTTGGTTGCACGTTTCGGCACAAGTACGGCACAAGGGAAACATCAATTTGCCTTGACAATGGTGAGGTAAGACGGGATGGTATAGGTTCGTGGGAGGCAAAACTTTACACTTGATCAAGCCTTCGTATTGTCGAATGTTTTTCAGGTCGATGTGTTCCGTGAACAATTGCGGGTGCCCTACAGGAAAGCGACAATATTTGCACACGTAGGGATACAGCGAACACACGTCCAAGTATTTGATTTCTTCTCCTTTCTCTTCGTCGGCTTGGTACAGCAAACAGGTGGCATTGGTCCTTCCTCCGTACGAACTATCCCTCGGGTTCAGCGGGTCCATGAACTGGTAACTTTCCACGAGGCGTTTAAACTCGGGATCGGTTTTCAAGCGGTGATCGTATTCGTGTTCCCACATTTCCACCACTTGGTATCCTTCCTGTTCCAACTTTAGGCGTCGCTGACAAGTGTCCTGGTACAAGTCTTCCATGGTTCGTTGCAAAAACTGATTTTTAGTGCCACGGTCAGGGTAACAGACGGGACATCCGTGAAATAAGCAACCGTTAAACTCGTACACGATCTTAGGGTTTTCTAAGTCCCAGCCATCGACCGAATACGTTCCGATGGTCTTTTCGCCCCCTCCGTTGCGGGCATGCTGAATCCACTTGTCTTCCTTGTCGCACAAGTAATGTAACCAACGTAGGGCTTTGACCGAGTATTGACGTTTGACAAAGTGGGTCGTTTGAGGACTGATGATAGCCACGGTCTTTTCAGGCATGAATCGTTGTCGATACACTAAGGAACACGCTTTGGCAATGGTGCAAGCTTCTTTCAAAGGATCGACCCCTCCGTGTTCCATGAACAGTTCTCGAAATTTTCCACAGCAACGCCGTAAAATGTCCACGTCGGAACGACAATACTTTAGCATTTCTTCCTGAAAGTCGAAGGGGTCCGAGGCGTGAATCTGGTACCAAGCGTAGAAAGCTTCTCGTTGTTCGGTACGCATGTTGTCGGGGTCGTAATAGTGAGCCTCGGGTAAATGGGGTAGAACGGCGTGTTGATTGGCTTCCGTATTGAAAAAGTGTGGAAAGTACCCTTTAGCCATTTCTGTCATTCCAAACGTTTTAGGCATTCGACTCAAAGGCATGGCCAAATAGCTCATCGAATCTTTAAACTGTACTTGTCCCACTTGCATGAAAATGATTTTGGCTCCGTTCAAAGTCACTTTAGGACGCTCGGTGCCTTGTTCCGTATAATATCTGAGAAGAAACTGTCCATCGTATCCGGAGAAATTGTGAGCCATCACTGTGGCATGGCGATGACAATCTCGGTAACGTTCGATGTCCTCTTGGCTCCATGTCTTGTCGACGGGGTCTAAGACCCATTGGGCAAAATCGGCTAACGTGTTTGGTCCCCGAAAGATTTTTTCACGCCCTCCGGGTATCTTGCTGCAGTGAGGGCAATGACTGAAGATAGGTTCTTGAATGCACTTCTCGCACGCTCGATCAGCCACGCAGAAATTAGGAATGTGAATGCCGGTTTCTTGCATGCATTCGAAATCGAAAAAGATGAAATTGCCTTTCTTCTTGTGACCGTCCTCTTTCTCTGGTGGGGGTTGGTATTTTTGCACGTAACATTGGTGTTTCAAGTCCACGATGTGATGACAAATGTGACATTTCTTTTTTCCTGAACATACGTGTGCCTTGGTACTATTGGTACGTATGCCTTGTCCACACGTAGGGCACAATCTCAGGAGTTGACAAGCGCATTTCTTCTGTGAACCTTGCGTTTTCAGATGTTGTTGGTAACAGGTAGGGCTGACAAACGTACGCAGACAAGTGGAACAAGGCACTGGTTTTTGCCCTTCGCTCAGACAGGGTGAAGAGGCCAAACATCCTGAGCATTTCGATCCACAATGCTTGTGTTGCTCTCGATTGTTATAACCATGGTCACATTTCTCACAATAATAACAGTATCTCAGGAATCCAGTGATACTGGTAATGGTATCGAAATGGTCATCGTGATGATAAAGGTGAATGTATTTTCCGTCCTTAAAATTTTGGCCTCGAAACAACAGAGGTCCGCGCACTTCTTGAGGGTGCACTTTCAAGGTGTATCGTGGAGCTAGGGCATCTTGCAATTTTTGCATCTCAGGAATGCCACAGGGTGTGTCTTTGGACAGTCCGGCTTGTTGTAACAGGAGTTCTGCTTCGTTTCGTTGTTTGGCTCGGTCGGAACGTTGAATAGTGTCCCAGGTTCTTTTCCATTCTACCGTGTCGTTCTTGTTGGCATAGGTTCGTCCCACCACGATGGCACGGGCTAAACACATCTGGTCATGAGGGTTGTTAATTCGGACGAGACTCTTTTTGGTGTTGCGAAGGTCGTCCACCAATAACATCTTTTTGCGTCCTGTCCCTTGAGGAGGAGAGACGTGGGTCATGTCCAGTGTGGCTTTACCATCGGTGATGTCAAACTGATCATTAGATTGTTGTACGTGTTGAATCTTGTCCATGACTTTGGAAGCAGTCAATTCTGCAGGGGTGCTAAACTCGATCCAAACAGGGGATTTCAAACCGTCGTGTTGTATGGAAAGTCTCAAGCGATCGTCTTCTTTGGGTCGACATTGTCGCTTGAGTGCAGTGAGCAAAGAATCCCACACCTCGGTGATGAACACTTCTGCTTTCTCTAACGGCACTTCAGCCTTGAAATCTTTAAACTTCACCGTGTATTTGTAAGCCGTGGTTCTAAATTTTCTAGAGGAGCGCTTTTCCGTCTCTCGAATGGAATAGTACTTTTCAGGGTTGACAAAGGGTGATGAACTTGGTTTA
This sequence comes from Sinohyriopsis cumingii, assembly GCA_028554795.2. Classification (NCBI taxonomy): domain Eukaryota; kingdom Metazoa; phylum Mollusca; class Bivalvia; order Unionida; family Unionidae; genus Sinohyriopsis; species Sinohyriopsis cumingii. Next base: position 967,851 of record CM068832.1, on the reverse strand, counting down.
GAGGGTTCGGATTCTGGTTCACTCATGTCCTCTTCAAAATCACTGGCATGAATTTGTGCCAAGATTTCAGCCCTGGTACGAGGCGAGAGATCACGTTTCTGCCTCTTACTTTCTTCTTCTTTTTTCTTCTCGAATGAATGGGATCGTTTCATCTTGAAAGCAAAAAGTCAAATGACTCAAGTTCAAACACCATAAACTACTTTATAGTCATAGCAGACCAGCGTATATAAAAGGGTGTGTGTCTTGTCCTTTCACTATTCATTTCACTCTCAAGCCGAGCACAACGATGGAAGAGACTGACCAGATGGAACGTTTCGTCAGAGCTTTGCGAGGGGTCATTAGAAAATTCTCTTCAGACCAGCCTACGGACTACTCTCCTTCCTTTAGAGATAAAAGTCAAGATACTTGCTATATCTGTCAGAAGAAAGGACATTGGTCTTCAGAGTGTCCAGACCGTCAAAAAAGAAAAAAAACAGGGGATAAAAAAGACAAAAGTCAAGATACCTGTTATTATTGTAAAGAAAAAGGACATTGGTCTCCAGATTGCCCAAAAAAGAAACAAGAGGAGTCAGAAGAAAAGAGGAATTCTTCAGAAGAAGAGAGGGATTCTTCAGAGGAAGAGAGGGATTCTTCTGAGGAAGAAAGAAGACAGGTGAAGAAAAAGAAACAGGAGAAAAAAAAGAAGAAGGGAAGAAAGCGAGGAGGAAGAAGAAGAGGAAAAGAGTGTGAAGGTGAAGAAATTTAAAAAACAGAGAGACTAAACAAGGAGAAAAGAAGAAATTAATGAACTTTTCTTTATTAAAGTGTTGTGTTATAAATTGTGAATTGGATTGTAAAAAATGGAGAAAAGAATAAATGAATGATATAAGGTAAGTGTCTTTGAGTTGTGATTTTAAAATAAGAAGCTACACTCACGCACTCATACACAGACACGTACTAAAAGGGTAACATGGGTGAGTTTTTTTTTGAGTTATTGGCAAATTGAAATTGTATTTCTTTTCGAGAAATGTGGGTGGCCCTGAAAAGGGCCTTTTTTCTTCATGGTGTAGGGGTGAGTTTAAGCAATCAATTTTAACTGCCTTAAGCCTTTGCCACGGCCAAGGCCTACTTCTGGACTGCGTAATGTTGATGATGATGATGATGATTGGGTTGAAATCACTAAGGGTGGCACGGTAGGCTTAGTCACAGGGTTGACATGTTTGGCTCGGGAAGGTCGTATTCTCTTCGGTCGTGATAAAGAAGTCTGATACATTTGTTTCAGACTTCTTAACTCCGCTAAAATGTCCAACAGTACCGTGACCGTTTGATTTTCACCCTCTTGTTTCTTTGCTGCTACTTCTTCTTGCTGTTGTTGCTGTTGTTTTTTTCTTACCTCTTCTTCTTCTTGTTGCTGTTGCTGTAGGAGAAAAGCCTGTTCCGCTTCCTTTTGTCGTTGTATAAATTTCTCCAATTCTTCTTTCTGTCTCTGTCTAAAATTCTCCACTTGCGGTAATGAAGAAGGTAACGAAGGTTCCGGAACAAATTCTTGCGAGGAGAGAAAATCCACAAAATCCCAATTCACCTCTTCTGAAAGTAAGTCCGAGTTCCCTTGGGCAGTCTCCCCTGCTGGTGCACCCCAATGGATCGTTTTCTGAGTTTCCGTCATGTTGAATCACTGTCGCATAGACTGACTGCACACAAGCGCTAGCGAATCTATAGTGACTACGTGACGTCACAGACTGCTCTCTTCGGATTGGATGCGAGCTGACTGAATTCTGTAACGCGTGTTCGGATTGGTAAATGAACTCAATCCGTTTCAATCCTTCCTCCGCCTATAAATAAGCGCCGTTCAATGCATTGATTCACCTGTTCTCGTCGCTTCAAGATGTGGACTACAGTTGAGTCATCCACCCTTGTGTCTTCCATGATGTTTCGGACAGACTTGCTCATGTATGTCCGATCGAAGTGGACCGTTGTCCACAGGACAAACACCAGCCTGTGGATACGTAGGATCTACGTCGAAAGACAAGGATGCCTGAAAAGAGTGCTGATGTACGGACCAACAGTAAGACGCAGCCTAAGGACAAGAAGAAGACCAATGCGGTGCCATTTATGTTAATGAATACATTAACATAAAACCCAAAGGCCCTTTTCAGGGCCAGCCATATTTCTCGAAAAGAGATAGTCTTTGAATTGCCTACCCCTTTTTTTAATTTTTTTAAAATTTTTTAAAAAAAAAATCCCATGTTAAATTCCCCTTGTCCGTAAAGTGACCCACGATTTATTGCCATGTTCAATTCCCCTTGTCCGTAAAGTGACCCACGATTTATTGCCATGTTAAATTCCCTTGTCCGTAAAGTGACCCACGATTTTTCTCCATGTTAAATTTCCCTTGTCCGTAAAGTGACCCAGGGGTGTTTTTAATGCTAATTCCCATTGTCCGTAAAGCGCCCCCATTCACTACTCATACGTATAATGGTCTTCGTGTCCAAATTAGGGCCTGCCATATGAATGGTAATCTAGTGTCCAAATTAGGGCCTACCATACGTATAATGGTCTTCGTGTCCAAAATAGGGCCTACCATAAGTATAATGGTCTTCGTGTCCAAATTAGGGCCTACCATACGTATAATGGTCTTCGTGTCCAAAATAGGGCCTACCATAAGTATAATGGTCTTCGTGTCCAGATGATGGCCTACCATATGAATGGTAATCTAGTGTCCAAATTAGGGCCAACCATACGTATAATGGTCTTCGTGTCCAAATTAGGGCCTACCATACGTATAATGTCTTCGTGTCCAAATTAGGGCCTGCCATATGTATGGTAATCTAGTGTCCAAATTAGAGCCTGTCATATGTATGGTAATCTAGTGTCCAAATTAGGGCCAACCATACGTATAACGGTCTTCGTGTCCAAATTAGGGCCTGTCATATGTATGGTAATCTAGTGTCCAAATTAGGGCCTACCACACGTATAATGGTCTTCGTGCATCTGAATGAATACTTAATGAACCGGATTTCATTAACGAAATGTACAGAAATCTTAAGTAACATAACTAGTATGGAGATATATTATAGTTAAAATAGATGCATTTTGGAGGAAAAAAACTCATAACAGTAACAAGTATAACGCGTTTACACATGATTACGTTTCCTATTCAAATCGTGGAATAATCATATTCCGTCAAAGAGCTAATGAATAATTTCTTCAGTAAAATATCTTTATATTCTTTGACATATGTTTCATTATGAAGCGTTAATGATGGACGCTTGAATCATTAATATATAATGTTGGACGCCTGAATCAAAGACATTCGTAAGGATGGTATTATTTATATTTAAATTGTACATGTTCGTTTTTTTCTTCTCTATGACTATATATTAAAATTGTACTTTGGACTGGACCTTGTCCAAAATCAAGTTCAATGTGTATCGGACTAGAAACACATATTTTGTTTTTATTTTGTAAATAAATAATACATAGTTAGTATTTTATCTAGAAGTGTGGGTTAAATGTTTGGATCAATATGAGTAAAGGTAAACCAATTTACTTGGATCTGGGTCTAGGACATTGGTATGTATCACGATGGATGTTTAAATCATACATGTAAAATGTTACATGTATCACGATGGATGTTTAAATCATACATGTAAAATGTTACATGTATCACGATGGATATTTAAATCATACATGTAAAATGTTACACGCTTAAGTCATAGAAATGTGTGATGCTGGATACTCGAATCATAAAAGCGTGCAATGTTGGATGCTTGAATACTACAAATGTGTAAGGATGGATGTTCGAATAATAAAGATGTAATGCTGGACGCTTGAATAATAGAAATGTGTAAGGATGGATGTTCGAATAATAAAGGTGTAATGTTGGATGCTTGAATAATAGAAATGTGTAAGGATGGATGTTCGAATAATAAAGGTGTAATGTTGGATGCTTGAATAATAGAAATGTGTATGGATGGATGTTTGAATAATAAAGGTGTAATGTTGGATGCTTGAATAATAGAAATGTGTAAGGATGGATGTTCGAATAATAAAGGTGTAATGTTGGATGCTTGAATAATAGAAATGTGTAGGGATGGATTTTCGAATAATAAAGGTGTAATGTTGGATGCTTGAATATTACAAATGTGTAAGGATGTATGTTCGAATAATAAAGGTGTAATGATGGAAGCTTGAATAATAGAAATGTGTAAGGATGTATGTTCGAATAATAAAGGTGTAATGTTGGACGCATCATATAAATATCTAATGATGGATGTTTGAATCATAGAAATGTGCCATGATAGACGTTTGATTAATAGAAATTTGTCAAGATGGACGTTTGAATCACAGAATGTGTCAAGATGAACTTTTGATTTATAGAAATGTCTCATGATTGACGTTTGATTTAGAGAAATGTGTCAAAATGTATGTTTTAGTGAAAAAAATGTGTCAAAATGGATGTTTTAGTCAAAGAAATGTGTCAAAATGGATGTCTTAGTCAAAGAAATGTGTCAAAATGGATGTTTTAGACAAAAAAATGTGTCAAAATGGTCTTAAGATTCACATAAATGTATCACGATGGCCATTGATTCATAGAGAAGTGTCAAAATGGACATGTGATTCATAGAGAAGTGTCAAAATGGACATGTGATTCATAGAGAAGTGTCAAAATGGACATGTGATTTATAGAGAAGTGTCAAAATGGACATGTGATTCATAGAGAAGTGTCAAAATGGACATGTGATTCATAGAGAAGTGTCAAAATGGACAATGAGATTCAGTAACTACTCACGTTGAAAAACATTTATAAAAATGGTTTTGTTTTTCATATAAGACGTATTGCATGATGTGACCAACGAAATGCCAAATTTGCCCATCAATGAATAACGAATCACCACTCTGATCCATGAATGAATCGAAACACAAAATATTTTTTTTTTCCTGTAGACCCCGTGCGGATAGACAGAGACTAAATTAGACTATTGCATACTAATTTTCACTTTTGGATATTTACTGTAGGGACTAAAATGCAGTTCTAAGATTGAAGTCGGCATTTCTGTCTGCATAGGGAATATAATAGATTCACAGTCTAACATCGATGTCAGCAACTATACATTTGTTGTCCCTCGGCTGAAGTTGAACAGTGCAATCAGCTCTAGTTGAAAGTGTGCCCCTTTATTGAATTTCAGCAAGCAGCAGTTTATATGTGCATTACATACAAAATAAATAACAAAACTGAATATGCTTCGTTCATGCTTTTTCTGTACACCTTATATTTGGAACATACCCGATTTTGTTACGGCAACTCCACATGGCATAATGAATTGACCTTTCCCACGACCTTTCCGTCCAAACGTTTTAATTAGCTTGGATTTTTCCGAATCGTTTCCCGCTTCGCTAGATTTGGATCCAGATGCCACCATTCTCCGTAGTAAATTATACATTTTCCTTTGCCATTGAACTACATTGGTGTCCCATCAAAGAGATCGTATCTAAAATGTCTCATGGATTGGATTTTCTAAAATGGGAGAAAAGAAATTGAAATAAGATGAAAGTAAATGTACCGCCACAATTAATTCATATTTACCATGCTAATGCTAGCATTTAGAGAATACATTTCGGAATATGATCCATCTCCAACAGAAAGCCGAGTTTTCGATTTCATATCATGCATGACTTCACATAACATGATTTCACATCACATGACTTCATATCATGCATGACTTCACATCACATGAATTCACATCATGCATTACTTCACATCACACGACCTCACATCATGCACGACTTCACATCATCCATGACTTCACATCACATGACTTCAGATAACATGACTTTACATAATACATGACTTCACAATACATGACTTCACATCATGCATTACTTCACATCACATGACTTCACATCACATGACTTCACATCATGCATGATTTCATATCATATGACTTTACATCATGCATGACTTCACATCACATGATTTCACAGCACATGACTTCACATCATGCATGAGTTCACATCATGCATGACTTCACATCACACGACCTCACATCATGCACGACTTCACATCATCCATGACTTCACATCATATGACTTCAGATAACATGACTTACATAATGCATGACTTCACAATACATGACTTCAGATCATGCATGACGTTATATCATGCACGACTTCACATCATGCATGACTTCACATCACATGACTTCACATAATGCATGACGTCATATCATCGATGACCTCACTTCACATGACTTCACATCATGCATGACTTCACATCACATGACTTCACATCATTCATGCCTTCACTTCAGATGACTTCAGACCATGCATGACTTCACAGCATGCATAACTTCCTCCTAAGATACCGATCCGGTGGCCTAGTAGTTAGAGCGTCCGCCTCGAATGCGGGAGTTCGTGGGTTCGATCACCGGCCGAGTCATACCAAAGACTTACAAAAATGGTACTAACAGCTACCTCGCTTGGCGCTCAGCATTAAGAGGTTAGTGTTAGGACTGGTCGGCCTGGTGTCAGGATAATGTGACTGGGTGGGACATCATGATACATGTCTGCGGCATGATGCCCCAGTGCTAGACATCACCATAAACTGCCACACTGCAGACATCGTAGCGATATGACTGAAAAATTGTTAAGCTACGTTAAAATCCAAATCACTTCAAATCACATCACACTTCCTCCTAAGCAATTTGAAGGTTGAAAACTGCTGTACTGTGACTGACGAGTGAACACTAACAACTCCTTTCTTCGCCAAGATGTACTTTGCAGGGGTCTAAGTCATGATTACTTAAAACATTAACAGCTGGAAACAAAATCCAGTATAGCCATTTAATCTCTATGACGTCACGGTTTGCTTTCGGAATGGTATGTATGTTTAATTGATTGACCTTTCTCGATAACTGAGAACATGAGTTTAGGCCTATCTGACTGAAGTCATTGTTTCTAAACATATTTATTTGGACTTGAGTTCAGGACATTGGTTTTCCCCTGGGAAAGAATATGGTTTATATGATCTTTGCACGAAGTTTACTAAAGTTTAAGTAAACAGACCCGACCTTGTTTACGAATTTGATGGAAATTTACACTGCATCATAAGTCTACGAATTTGACGGAAATTTACACTGCATCATAAGTCTACGAATTTGATGGAAATTTACATTGCGTCATAAGTCTACGAATCTGGTGGAAATTTACATTGCATCATAAGTCTGGTGAGAGTCTGAACATAGGTTTTTTTTTTTTACATCATAGTTATTTATTTCTATTGTAACATCTGTCAAGTAGACTCCATCGTTTACTGTGTTTAGTTATAATTTGAGAGGATTTAACAATTTAAGTTATTCATTGGAATTACAAAGTGATTATTAACTCTTGGTTATTATTCATTGGAATTACAAACTACTTATTGGCTCTTGGTTTAAAACATTATTTCTGTGAATTAATTCAAGGATATTTTGAAATATATAAATGGTACATTTAAGAATATTGTCACAACAGCAAATTCAAGATAGGAATTCATTCGGAACATTCTGTACCTTTGGACGTGTGATTAAACGTTTAGGACATTTGGGATTTAAAGCAAAATACTGTAAGTTTCTCTTTTTTTCCTTCGAGGGAAAAATTAGTTGCTTAATTTTAATAAACTTGTTTGTTTTCGCTCATTTATTTTGCTTGTTTTAGGATCATAGGGTCGGAAGACAAATAACCATGATTATATTCATGTATGCATAATACTACTGTCATTCCAGTTGTTAGTAATAATGTTATGTTATGTTACAACTTTACAGAAAAACTAGCGGCCGCTTTTGACAGCAATACTTGGATATTTTGTTCCAGAAATGATGTGTGCATTTCAAGTGTCTGTCTTTCTGCACCCTAAATCTGTACTATCCTTTGTTATCCGTAACTATTGTCCAATAAATGGTTGTCGTTTGTACGACAAACCTAGTCGTGATTAATATCGCTGAGTTATGACCTTCTAATTACCAGTGGAACTTCACATGTCTCTCTTTTCTCTCACCAGAAGACGCAACTGTAGTATGATTTTTAGACCGTGTCTCTGTTTCAAACGATTCGCTCGTGAGCAGATTACTAGAAACTGACAACATAATGGTCCATATTTCAAACAGGCATAAGACGCATACACTTTGGGTTTAATCATTAGACGCGTTGAACAAGAGACTGTGACCTTTGGGACCCTGTGATCGATTTTAACAATGTTTCCAGTCATAATCTGGTGGCGAATTTGGTAACTGTTCTATTAGTAAAAGGCAATAGTACCCCTTTCCTCAATTAACGAAATAAAGTACCCCGATGGGGGTCAAGTGCGGGAGAGGGATGGAACAAGAAAATGTACACTCACAAAAACAAATGAATTAAAATATTAATGATTTTTCCTTGTTGATTAATATTCGTATATCATTTCACGATGATTTTACCTGAATAAGTATTTGGATTAGTTTGGTGTTTTACCGCAAGACACCTGATGATGGTCATTTAGCGCCGAGGCAATTCAACTAACTTGTCTTGTTCATTACCAAACAGGAATCGATCCCGCTCTAGTATGGTAGTGAGTCTAGCACATTGCCCATTACACATTGGCACTGAACGAACTTGAAGAAGCAATTCAGTGTGTAAATCCGAAGCAACAGAATAGCTTGGCAGCTAAATATTCAGAAATGCTGAAACTTAAATTCTACATTTAACAGAAAAACATGACGGGAGTTAATCGACAAATATCTTGTTATGATATAGCTGCAGAGATCAAAGTATGAATTACTTACTATATTAACCGCTGGAGACAAAATCAATCATAGCGATTTGGACCCTATGACTTCATTTGGTCACAATGACGTAAAATGTAAAAAATCAATCTTAACCATTTGGTCCTTATGACTTTATTTGGTTCCTATGTCGTCAATTTTCAATGTAAACCAAGGTTATCATATATTACTATATATTTCATAATGATATATCTGAAAATATCAGTGGGAGAAACATGATAACAGTGGCAATACCAGTTTCACAGCGGCGATACCACTTTTATCACCTCGGTGGTGATATCACTTTTGGAAATACTTTATTTCAGGAAGTTCATCGGCCTATATATATGTTCTTCAGACACGTATTTCCACATTTCGGCCTATTTTATTTCTTCTTCTTCTTCCCCCTCCCCCTCAGAATCAATAAATTGTCAAATATGTCAAGACTTTTGAGCCATTATTATGCATTGATCTGATCAAAGACAAGGCGCCATTCCTAAATGAAAAACAAAACAACAAAAAAGCAGGGTTCAATCAGAAAGCTATTGTAATTAAGTGACTGGACCTACATTTCCTGTTTCTATTCAGTGTCACCATTACGGTATGAAATACCCCTTCACAGTAAGACAAACGGTACACGTTTTACAGAAAAGCTCTTGATTACATTTAGTAACAATTGTTTAAGTGGCGATTTTAAGTGTTATCACAACCATAAACATGTCTGAAAACGATGGAAAAATTATTTTGATTAGTGCAGATTGTAAACCGAAATTAAGTGACAAAACGAAAATTGGGTGCAACGTTGATTACTGAGATAGACAGCAAGCCTGCTAAAACAGAAAATAACGTCTTAGTTACCATGGAAACCAAACACCTTACAAATAAACTCACCATAACAGAAACCAAAAGCCTTACAAATAAACTCACCCTAACAGAAACCAAAGCCTTACAAATAAACTCACACTCCCTTGAAGTGTGATAATGTGCTAAAAGACTTCCAATATAATCGAAGATGTCCTTTTCTGTATTCAATAAACTTCTAAATTATTTTTTCTGGCCAAGAATAGTATTTAATTTTACTTTGTATTTCCAGTGAATAAATAATATGAATAAATAAATTCCATCCCAATGAAATACTGGACACAACAATAAGACTGGTTTTTCTTCAGCTGTTGTTGCAGGAAAAAGTATTTTCGCTAGTTAACACGATTTATAAACCTTCTACCTGACTAGATCACAATTAGCATCTCTTAAAACTAATATGACTTAATGTGAATTTCCATTCTAGAACACTCTGGAATGTTTACACCATAAACTTTATTACTAAATTCATAATGTGGATGTGGTACATCAGGTAGGCTAGGCATTTGTATGGGAATTATCAAGGTTCCAGACCCAAACCTAAATAAATATGCTTTCTTCTGTTGATAATGATCCTAACATCTAATCCATACTCCTAGGAACATATTAATTATGTATTATTTGTTTGCAAAATAAAACCATCACCAATGCCTCTTGTCAGGAACACAGTTAACTTGATTTTGGACAAGGTCGAGTCTAAAATACAATTAAGCATAACACATTTTTAAAAAAAAACTAACAAACAATGCAAACTAAATATACATAACACATTCACACAGAAAGGATAAACAAATCCACGCAAATCGAAGGTGTGTGCCATACAATATATAACATAAGGAAAATCTACGATTTATGAGTATAGGCCTATATAAGGAAGTATTTTACTCGTGAAACGGAAACCTCTTGCATCTTATTTCACCACTCGTGATAATGCGATGTTTTCACTTCACTCGTGACAATGGAAGTATTTCACTCGTGAAACGGAAACCTCTTGCATCTTATTTCACCACTCGTGACAATGCAATGTTTTCACTTCACTCGTGACAATGGAAGTATTTCACTCGTGAAACGGAAACCTCTTGCATCTTATTTCATCACTCGTGACAATGCAATGTTTTCACTTCACTCGTGACAATGGAAGTATTTCACTCGTGAAACGGAAACCTCTTGCATCTTATTTCACCACTCGTGACAATGCAATGTTTTCACTTCACTCGTGACAATGGAAGTATTTCACTCGTGAAACGGAAACCTCTTGCATCTTATTTCACCACTCGTGACAATGCAATATTTTCACTTGACTAGTTAAATATTTCCTTACGTGTGCTCCAGTAACTTAGACATGCTCTCTTTATTCACTCTAGGGACAACATTACCTCGTTTTTAAATGACCATGATTCTTTTTGAGACACACAGTGCTTCTGTCTATTCATTAATTATTATAACTTTTATTTCGAAACGACTTTATATTTTTGCACGCCATCGCTTTGCATCCTTTATTATCCATAACCATATGCCGACTGATATGTTATGTACATCATGTTCACTGGACGTACATTATGCTCAGAAGCTGTACCTCATGCCCACCGGCTGCACATCATGCCCAGTGGGTGACCCTCATGCCCACCGGCTGCACATTATGCTCTATGGCTGTACACTATTACCTCTGAATTTGCATCGTACCCACTGGTTGTATCTTAAATATATCATGTCTAAAATAATGTCATCACTTTGTCGAAAAGTCTCGAGCTACTTAACTACATCTAACCTTAACCCATGTAATTACCAAGGAAAGTTCACACCACTCTTGTGTGTCACGTGATGGTGCCGCTGTACTATGCATTATAACTATTTGTCCTCCTCAGGAGATTCGTGCTCATGACGAAATCTCTCAAACGGAGAGTTCAAAGTTCATTGTGAGCTCATTATTTCAACCAATGCAATAGAAAAATATAAGCATAAAATAATTTTTTAAAAATGGCCGAATCATATGGCATGAAGGATAAGACGCTGTATGTTTAAACAGTAGGTTCTAGTCATTATTTTGTATTGAACGTTCAATATAGTCTTATCTCGTGCTGAGAACTGTGAATTTACGTTGAATCGCGGAGTCCTATATTTTCTTTGATTCGCGGAGTAATAGATTTCATTCGCGTAGTACTGGCTTTACTGTGATTCGCGGAGTACAATATTCACGTTGCAGAATACTAAATTTGCTTTAATTAGCAGAGTGCTAGATTTATTTTGATTCAGGGAGTACTATATTAACTTTTATTCGTGGAGTTCTAGATTTTACTTTTATTCCCAGAATCCTAGCTTTGGTGAATTTGGCGACTGCAATAAAACTATTGAAAGGCACAATGAACAACGATGAATTTGAGAATGCAATAGTACCAATGAAAAACTTTGTTGTTGTTGCGAAAACAAGAAAATTGACATCCAAAGAATAGCCGCATTCAGACTATCAAGGGCCATAACCCTGGTTGATTAAAATCACTCCACTTCGTCATGAAGAATGTTCCTGAATAAGTTTGTTCTCATGTTTTACAGTTATGAAAACAGGAAGGTTATATATTTGTGCCAAGACAATTGTAGGCAAGTGTCTTGTCCACACACACACACACAGACACACACACACACGCACACACACACACACGCACGCACGCAGATCAATATCCAATCTAGACTGGCTTACCGCTATTCCAACCGGAAGAAGCAATCGGCCAGTTTCACAATACTTGGAGATAATGATATCGTGTTATCTCGCAAAATCTCGGCATTCGGCTCATTGCTAGGAGATTAATATTATATATTGACCATATTTGTTCATGTAAATAAGAAGACATACTACATGAATTCCTAAAACATGTTGATTTTTATTGCCAGTTGAAAAACAACTAACAGCTTCATTTAAGCAATAGCGATTGATAATTTGATTTTCTTTAAGTAGTCAATCTGTAAACTCATGAAATTTAAAACGGAATTTCGGCATGTTAAACGGAATCATGTCTGTGAAAGTGAGTATCGCCTTGTACTGTGTTGTGTACTAGCTTCCTAATGGATAGCACACCACAATGTTTAGCATACATAGTGATATAGGACATTTTTATTTCAAAGGTTCCGCTGTTTCGCAAGGTTCCATGCATTCCTAGACTTGTTAAGGAAATTGTAATAGCAAAGAAAAAATTAGCCCAACAAATAAACAAACAACATTCCGTTTCACGAAATCATAACTTTGACTTTGTTTAATTATAGAGTGCTTTCTTTCGTGGAAGTATAAGATTATATGGTGTTAGATTTCTTGATAACACCGTGTAACAAATTTGTGTGTGTGTTCCTGGGTAGTAAGTGTTATTTTCTAATTGATTATGCCTCAAAAGTATAGAAAATGGCTATTATTTCAAACACACTTTGCTTTTGTAACGGTGATATTTTGAAATTTACCTATTTTCCAGAATTTTCCAAAAAGATTCAGTGCTGAGTAAACTTGGAGTAGCTTCTAGAACTTTCTAGAACATTCCAGTAATATAAATACTAATATAAATACAGGGACCTGAAGCCCATCAGTTTTGTCTAAGTCGATACATATCTGCATTTTTCTGAGATGGCATCAAGAGGCTGCAACCATCCGGCAGACCCATTTTGCTATTTATCAAGACAAGAGCGAAAAACTACTCCGTGGAAGCATCTGCTAAGATGTGTGAGGCCTACAAGGCATATTTCGGCATGCCTGTCGGGGATCAAGACAAATGCTGGGTACCTCATTTCACCTGCAAATACAACTCTGAAAGGTAAGGTGGAGAACTGTTGCTTTGAATTTTATGTTATAAAAGTTGTTATAGATTTTTAAATTGTAAATGTTTTTTTATTTTAAAATGTTTTACAATTTTTAATGTCATTAAAAATATATCATATATGAAAATTGTTAAGAAATTTTCTTACACATTTGTCATGGGTGAAATAAATGTATTTTTGTAGGATGGTACAGAGGGGAAAAGAGAGCCATGAAGTTCGCTACCCCAAGAATTTGACGGGAACCCACTGACCACTCAAGCAACTGCTACTTCTGCATGTGGACCCTTGCATACGTCGGACTCGCAAGAACGCACCTGCTATCATATATCTGGACCTTCGTTCATTCAGTGCCCCGGTGCCACACTGCCCTGAGCTCCCCGTACCCACTCCTCAGGAGAGAGAGCAATTGTCTTTAGAAGAGAACAGTAAGTCAGAGAGCGAGGAAGACGTTGTAGATCCAGATGACAGTTTCAGGCTGGAGCTGAGAAAAGAAACCCATACTACTCCAACCAAAATGACCTTAATGAATTGATCAGAGATCTTGGTCTCACCAAGTCCAATGCTGAACGTTTGAAGCCCACGCTCAACCAGAGAAACTTGTTGGATGAAAGTGTGCAAGTTGCATATCAGAGGAAGTGTCACCAAGCTTTTTCCAGCTTCTTCACCCGTCAAGATAGGCTCTGCTTCTGCTACAATGTGACCAGTCTGTTCGAGGCAATCGGAATCGCCTGTTTCCAGAATGAGTGGCGCCTCTTCATTGACAGCTCATCTAGGAGCCTCAAAGCAGTGCTGCTCCATAATGGGAACAAAACCCGTCTCTTCTCCTGGCTCACTCATTGCACACCAAAGAGGATTACAACAACATCATGATCTTGCTGAACGCTTTGACGTATGATGGGTACGGCTAGGAGGTCATCAGAGACTTCAAAATGGTGGCATTCCTGATGGGTCTCGAAGGCAGTTTTACCAAGTTTCCCTGCTATCTTTGCCTTTGGGACAGCAGGGACACCAAAGCGCACTACCACAGGCGGGACTGGCCACAGCGGACCGAGTTCTCTGTGTGGAGGAACACCGTCAAGTGCGAGCCACTAGTGGACCCCCGGAAGGTGCTGATGCCACCACTGCACATCAAATTGGGCCTTTAGAAACAATTTGTCAGAGCTCTAGATAAGGAGTCGGCAGCCTTCAAGTATCTTCAAGACTTATTCCCTAAGCTGTATAAGCAAAGGTCAAATCCGTTGTCTTCGTCGAACCACAGATAAAGATGATCAAGAAGTGCAATAAATTCCCCAAGAAGCTCACGAGAAGGAGAAAGCAGCTTGGAACAGCTTTGTCGCAGTGGTTTGGGGCTTTCTGTGCAATCACAAAGCCGAAAACTCTGTGGACCTGGTTGAGACTCTGGTGAAGAACGACGGCACAATGGGCTGCAGGATGTCCCTCAAAGTCCATATCCTTGATGCTCATTTTGGTAAATTTAAGAACATGGGAGCGTAGTCGGAGGAGTCCTGTGAGTGCTTCCACCAGGATATACTGGAATTTGAACGCCACTACCAAGGACCGTAAAACGAGAACATAATGGGAGGCTACATTGGAGACTTATTCGTGAAAGTGATTTACAATCTCGAAAAACTACTCACTTCTAAATCTTTTGTGACCAGTTGTGTATTACTTTAATATAAATACCTGTTAATTTTGATTCATTGTTTTTTTTCTCACTTTATTTGAACGAAAGGACAAAAATTCGCCCGTTTTCTCGTGGGGAATAGGTAAATTTAAAATATCACTGTCCGGGTCACAACAGCAAGATTTGTGGGAAATAATAGCCAGTTTCTATACTTTTTAGCCATAAGCAATTGCGAAATAAAACTTACTACCCAGGAACAAAAACTGTGTTACATAGTGTGTTACATAGTGTGTTACATAGTGTCATTTTCATAGCATGACAATTTAGCGTGATACAGTGTTGTAAAAAGTTGAACTAAATGTGCATCTCGGTAACGGTTTTATGTGGGTGATAAGTATTGTCAATAACACACACACACACACACATGACTCGAATAAGGATACTAAGTAACATTAGGTTTCATTGTTTTTACAATTATCTAATGTCTTAATTAATACTAATAATAACCTTTTTCTTCCATTATAAACTAAATTACAATCATTTATGCATTTGATATGTACGTAACAAGTCTGGTCTTCGTGATGTGAAATGGAAGTTTCGTAAAATTTTTAAAATATTTTTTCTCACTATATTTAAAATGAAATTTAAAAAGATCTTACTGCTATGTGAATTAAATCCAAAATAGTCCTGAAGGTTCTATTACAACTCCAAAATAGTCCTAAAGGTTCTATTACAACTCCAAAATAGTCTTAAAGGTTCTATCACAACTCCAAAATAGTCCTAAAGGTTCTATTACAACTCCAAAAGTACAGAGTTCCAAATGGTTTCCAGTGGTGATCCGTATAAATTCCAATTTTGAATGCGGTTGTGTACAATTTGTTCACAGTCTGGATGTATCACAATGATATAATCCAAAATTTCCTCGAATAAATTCAGAATAATTTCAACAAGTATTATGACCACTTTGTAAGTCAAGTGAATAATTTAAATAAATAAATCCTGTCATATAAAAACGGAGAACAACAATAGACTGATTCCACTTCAGATGTATAGGAAGGAATGAGTAATTCTGACATAGCTAACCATAATATAAAACATATGGCACATTTTGAGAACCAGGATGAGGGTTACGTACAGTTATAAGGTCCGAATGAAGGCTATGTACAGAACTCAAACTTAGTAAACGTGTTTATCCTACTTGACATTAGACATGTAGGCCATTTCCTACCCACAATTATGGATAAAGGTCAATCACGCAATACAAATTAAACACGTGTAGCAAATGATCATGAGCAAAAGCCAAATCACATCACAAAATAAATATACATGACACCGTAATTAGTTTCAGTATTCTGAGTCCAGTAGATACTTTTATTAGGAACACAGCAGACTTAGCCTCAAATAATAATAATCAAAAGCGCTATGATTTTGCGTATTCCAAAGTTCCATTTTGCATGATGAATTTAAATTTTTAATAATTAGAAGAAAAAATATTTTAAACATAAAATTAATTAACAAAACTATTCTTTTTGAAGCTCATGATTTTACTGACTGTATATCAGCAACTATTATTTGTCAATGCTTCATTTCGCATGCCACTTTGTCCATTTTGCAAAACAAATTGATATGTAACATCGCTGAAGGTGATAACTGCTTTGTACCTTAAGCGATCAAAATGAACTATAGTTTGCACTAAGTTTGAAATGACAAAGCTTTCAAAAGTAGATAAAGGTAGAAAAATGGTATAGTGTTTGACAATTCCGTCTCGAATTTCCATTTAAGTTAAGAGTCATGTTTGTATAATGAATGTACTTTTCGCCACAAATAATCCTTATTCCCATTTTCAGACAAATATGATCAAAACTTATATATAAATACAATATCTCGATTACAATTATATCAACACGATCGAGAGAGAGAGAGAGAGAGAGGATATATTAATTTGCTAAGTTCAGCCTCGTTTTGGAGCAAGTAGAGATGGAAAGTATTTGATCTTAATGACAATAGATATGTTTGCTTAAAAGTTAAATGTCCTGTTTCTAGAGAAGGAATGTCTATTGAAAAAGCCACTGCCCCCCCCCCCCAAAAAAAAAAAAATATAAAAAAAATAAACAAAAACCAAACCACACACAACAAATATCTGTTTGGTTAAAGTAATAAAGGAAAATACAGTCAAACAGGCACAATGCATATTTCTGTCAAGCTTTAGTCATCTGGTATTCATCAAGACAAAGTGTTGTATATAAAAGACCAAAAAAGATTAATAATTTGATCGGAAAACACGACAACCGTTCTTTGTTTACCACTGTTATTACCAAAATAATACCTCTGTTACTACCAAATTGATACCACTGTTATTACAGTTAAACAGGAACAATGCATATTTCTATCAAGATTTAGCAACTATTTAAAACGTTTGTCTCCATCTCTTGATAATGTAAACACCCTATACCCAACAGTGATAGCCTCGAATTGATTTTTATCGATATCAGGAACGGTAACTGTTTAGACACGCACATTGCGAAATGGATCTACTCCGTTTTCAAATCAGAAGCGACAGAATGGCACTGCAGCCAGAAATTCAGAACTTTTGTAATTGCTAAATTGTACCAGAATAATAATGTCGGGAGTTTATTTAAAAATATCTTTAAGCAGTTTGTATCTCAACCTTGGATGAAAAGTTTTGTCTCAACTCTCTCTTGAAGTTATGCAAAAATATAATACGTGCTTGGAAACGATTTCCCTTGTTCATAATTTCAGTCATCTGGTATTCATCAAGACAAAGTGTTGAATATAAAAGACCAAATAAGATTAATAATTTGATCGGAAAACACGACAACCTTTCTTTGTTTACCACTGTTATTACCAAAATAATACCACTGTTACTACCAAATTGATACCACTGTGATTAACAAAATGATACCAGTTATTACATAAATGACACCACTGTTATTACCAAAATGATACCACTGTTAGTACCAAATTGATACCACTGTTATTACCAAAATGGTACCACTGTTACTACCAAATTGATACCACTGTTATTACCAAAGTGGTACCACTGTTACTACCAAATTTTTACCACTGTTATTGCCAAAATGATACCTGTTATTACATAAATGACACCACTGCTACTACCAAAATAATACCGCTGTTACTAGCAAATTGATACCACTGTTATTAACAAAACGATATCACTGTTACTTACAAATTGATACCACTGTGATTACCAAAATGATACCAGTTATTAATATAAATGACCCCACTGTTATTAACAAAATAATACAACTGTTGCTACCAAATTGATACCACTGTTATTAACAAAATGATACCACTGTTACTACCAAATTGATACCACTGTTATTACCTAAATGATACAGGTTATTACATAAATGACATCACTGTTATTACATAAATAATGCCAGTTATTACATAAATGTCACCACTGTTACTACCAAATTGATACCACTGTTACTACCAAATTGATTCCACCGTGATTGCCAAAATGATACCAGTTATTATATAAATGACACCACTGCTAATACCGAAATAGTACCACTGTTACTAGCAAATTGATACCACTGTTACTGCCAAATTGATGCCACTGTTATTACCAATTGATACCAGTTATTACATAAATGACACCACTAATATTACCAAAATAATGCCAGTTATTACATAAATGACACCACTGTTACTACCAAATTGATGCCACTGTTATTACCAATTGATACCAGTTATTACATTAATGACACCACTATTATTACCAGAATAATGCCAGTTATTACATAAATGACGCCACTGTTACTACCAAACTGATTCCACTGTGATTACCAAAATGATATCAGTTATCATACAAATGACACCACTGTTACTAGCAAAATATTACCACTGTTACTACCAAATTGATACCACTGTGATTACCCAAATGATACCAGTTATTATAAAAATGACACCACTGTTACTACCAAAATAATACCACTGTTACTACCAAATTGATAATAGTTGTTACATAAATGACACCACTATGATTACCAAATTGATACCACTGTGATTACCAAAATGATACCAGTAATTACATAAATGACACCACTATGATTACCAAATTGATACCACTGTGATTACCAAAATGATACCAGTTATTACATAAATGACACCGCTATGATTACCAAATTGATACCACTGTGATTACCAAAATGATAGCAGTTATTACATAAATGACACCACTGTGATTACCAAAATGATACCGGTAATTACATAAATGACACCACTGTGATTACCAAAATGATACCAGTTATTACATTAATGACACTACTGTGATTACCAAAATGATACCAGTAATTACATAAATGATACCACTGTGATTACCAAAATGATACCAGTTATTACATAAATGACACCACTATGATTGCCAAATTGATACCACTGTGATTACCAAAATGATACCAGTTGTTACATAAATGACACCACTATGATTACCAAAATGATACCAGTGTGATTACCAAAATGATACCACTGTGATTACCAAAATGATACCAGTAATTGCATAAATGATACCGGTAATTACATAAATGATACAAGTAATTACATAAATGATACACTTTTGTTAAATAATATCACTGCTACTACCAAAAATCAATATCATTCCAGACACGTTTTCCTTCAGCTTCTAGGTTTCTGAAGATCGTCCCAAAGTAAATTACTGTGTTGAGTAAAATAATTGTACCACCTAATCTCTCTCTCTCTCTCTCTCTCTCCATATCTACCCATTTGTTTTATATATCCACCAATATATCGCCTTACCTACCCACATGTCCATTTCAGAACAAAGGCAAACAAATTTAAATGACAACCTTGACCAATGGTCAGGGCAATATATTTTTGAAAGCAAAAATAGTATGATTAAAGCGCAAAAAAGGAATTATTTTTTGAAAGTAATTATACAGGAACGAATTCATCTGCAGAATACGCAGATTGATTCTTAAGACTGTCATTACCCAATATACGCTAAACAACTTTGTTCAATATTGCGAGAAAGGTATGAACATTATAAGGTCAGGGTGGATTTTAAACGCCGTAACATAGGGTGGAATTTGAACAACATACTGTCAGGGTACATTTTGGACATCATAACGTCAAGGTAGATTTCTGATATCATAATATCAGGGTTGATTTGGGACATTTTAATGTCAGGGTTGATTTTGAGCATCATAAGGTCTGGGTGAATTTTGTTTGAAATGCAAGATACCGATGCTGATTTTGAATAGCTTTATTTCTAATTTGAATTTCTCTTAATAAACACGATTTGCGGATGTGTTTCAATTTAAAGAAGAAAGTCTGTTCAAAGAGATATTCCGAGTTTAAACTGACGGCTGCGTATAATGCTACGACCTTCTTGCGTCGTAATATTAGATCCGGAATGATGGAAAGTACAACTAAAGTGCCAGAGACTTCCAATTAGTTTCCAGAGGGAGATGCATTTATAGCAAATAGGTCTGGATTATATTTATTTTCTGTCTGAAAGTTATGCATTTACAGCAAATAGGTCTGGATTATATTTATTTTCTGTCTGAAAGTTATGCAAATAATATAAAACATTGCAACAATCCCATTAAACCTTTTATTTTCAATAACAGCAACGCAAATTAAATAATTTGGCTAAGAGAAGGAAACGTTTACCAGACTTGTTATTGATCAGCGTGGGCGAATTTAGTTTCTTAAATCGGGAAATGTTCTAGACCTGTTCAACGGTTAGACCATCATGCCCTAAAAGCACGCTGAACGTACACAATGCTTGAGATAAATGAAATTTAAAAAAAACAAGAAAACACAAAAAATAATGAATGCTACAAACATTTCTCGTCGGATTTTGTTGCGTGCATCACCGAGTTTATGTTAGTTATTACACATCAAGGAAGATAAAATGTCGTAGAGAAGAACTATTGAATTAGGTTGGTTATCAATCGCTTTAGGTAAATTTGACTTGAAGCGCAAATAGTCAGATGTCCTACAGTTACACTATGATTTTTTAATATTTACTAAATAAATTTTGACCATATATTGGAAATAGACAACATTGAGTATCGTCAATTCTACTTCGGATTTTGCCAATACTAGCGATGCATTCTCTTTGACAATATTACGTCGTGTTTATGCATGGTTCAGAGACGTTAAGCAAAAATGACTATGATGTGTATGTATGAATTTATCATTTTACATATCATACTGAAGTCCATATGCCAGTTTACAGACCAAATAAAAATACGTGTTGTTCGGTTGCTTCCTGTGTTGATATATGGAGAGAGAGAGAGAGAGAGAGAGAGAGAGTTTTCTCTCACAATAGTTGTACAAAAATAAAACTTGCCCCCACAGTAGTGTGTAATAAATCATATAGATTGCCCCCACAATAGTGCGTAATAAATCATAAAGATTGTCCCTACAATAGTGTGAAATAAATCATAAAGATTGCCCCCACAATAGTGCGTAATAAATCATAAAGATTGCCCCCACAATAGTGTGTAATAAATCATAAATTTTGCCCGCACGATAGTGCGTAATAAATCATAAAGATTGCCCCCACAATAGTGTGTAATAAATCGTAAAGTTTGCCCCCACAATAGTGCGTAATAAATCATAAAGATTGCCCCCACAATAGTGTTCAAAAAATCATAAAGATTGCCCCCACAATAGTGTTCAATAAATCATAAAGATTGCCCTCACAATATTGTGCAATCAATCATAAAGATTGCCTCCACAATAGTGTGTAATAAATCATAAAGATTGCCCCCACAATAGTGTATAATAAATCATATAGATTACCCCATCAATAGTGTTTAATAAATCATAAGTTTGCCAGCAAAATATTGGATACAAAGGTCGCAAACTTAGACTTCAAAATATTGAGTAATAAAATTCTGAAATATTCCTTTACAATATTTTATAGTTTTCTCTCACAATATTGTGTAAAATGATCTTATCTCCATCTAAAACTGTTCTTGTCATTTATGTTCATGAAATTTTCACTGCGGATTTGTTCGATTTTCTGAACTAAAGTCGAACAATGCCTACTTCATGGACATGTTACTATATGTCCACAAGGCAAACCTACTTGCTTAAAAATGTACAGCTCGACAGAGATGGTGTTGCTTATGTTTACAAAAACAGACAAGTTTATGGCATATATTTAAACTATTCAACATAACGATGTAGCAAATAAAATGTAAAGCACTTAATATGTAGTTTGTTCAACATATTTTCTTTAACAATGGCATGGCAAAGTTCGAAATACAAGGTATGTAGCATGCCAGTTATACAAGGTATGTAATATGCCAGTAATACAAGGTATGTAACATGCCAGTATTACAAGGTATTTAGCATGCCAGTAATACAAGGTATGTAGCATGCCAGTAATACAAGGTATGTAGCATGCCAGTAATACAAGGTATTAACATACCAGTAATACAAGGTATGTAACATGCCAGTAATACAAGGTATTAACATACCAGTAATACAAGGTATGTAGCATGCCAGTAATACAAGGTATGTAATATGCCAGTAATACAAGATATGTAACATGCCAGTATTACAAGGTATTAACATGCCAGTAATACAAGGTATGTAGCATGCCAGTAATACAAGGTATGTAGCATGCCAGTAATACAAGGAATGTAGCATGCCAATAATTCAAGTTATGTAACATGCCAGTAATACAAGGTATTAACATGCCAGTAATACAAGGTATGTAACATGCGAGTAATACAAGGTATTAACATGCCAGTAATACAAGGTATGTAGCATGCCAGTAATACAAGGTATGTAGCATGCCAGTAATACAAGGTATGTAACATGCCAGTAATACAAGGTATATAGCATGCCAGTAATACAAGGTATTAACATGCCAGTAATACAAGGTATGTAACATGCCAGTAATACAAGGTATGTAGCATGCCAGTAATACAAGGGATGTAGCATGCCAATAATTCAAGTTATGTAACATGCCAGTAATACAAGGTATTAACATGTCAGTAATACAAGGTATGTAACATGCCAGTAATACAAGGTATGTAACATACCAGTAATACAAGGGATGTAGCATGCCAGTAATACAAGGTATTAACATGCCAGTAATACAAGGTATGTAACATGCCAGTAATACAAGGTATGTAACATGCCAGTAATACAAGGTATTAACATGCCAGTAATACAAGGTATGTAACATGCCAGTAATACAAGGTATGTAACATACCAGTAATACAAGGGATGTAGCATGCCATTAATACAAGTTATGTAGCATGCCAGTAATACAAGGTATTAACATACCAGTAATACAAGGTATGTAACATGCCAGTAATACAAGGTATGTAACATGCCAGTAATACAAGGTATGTAACATACCAGTAATACAAGGGATGTAGCATGCCAATAATTCAAGTTATGTAACATGCCAGTAATACAAGGTATTAACATGCCAGTAATACAAGGTATGTAACATGCCAGTAATACAAGGTATGAAACATGCCAGTAATACAAGGTATTAACATGCCAGTAATACAAGGGATGTAGCATGCCAGTAATACGAGGTATTAACATGCCAGTAGTACAAGGTATTAACATGCCAGTAATGCAAGGTATTAACATGCCAGTAATACAAGGTATTAACATACCAGTAATACCAGTTATGTATCATACAAGTAATACAAAGCATTAACATGCCAGTAATGCAAGGTATTAATATGACAGTAATACCAGCTATGTAGCATCCGCGCTCTCTCTGTCTCTCTGTCTCTGTCCGTCTCTCTGTCTATCTATCTATATACTACAATTGAGAACTGTTGGAAAGTTTTCGGCCTAAATTAATAACTTACCCTACTAACCTACATAATGCAATCTTAACAAAATTACAGCCAGGCATCATTTTGTGAGACATTATCAATTTTGCGATAAATTGTAGCCAAAAAAATATTCCATAGTTCTGTACATCCGTTATTATTATTATTATTATTACTATTATTATTATTATTATTATTATTATTATTATTATTCCGTTATTTTCTGTGAGTTAGGATTTGTTATACAACTTGATTGGGGTTTTTGCAGTAAAACTAGATATGTAAACGTTTTAACACCGTTTATTAATTTTGTCATCTTTGTTTCTCCGATTCTTATCCTTTGATTGCCTATGGATGTAAATTGTTTCTTCCCTTGTTTTGCTGAAAATGTTAGGAAACATCGGAGTTTGCGCAGTCAGCAACTTTTGTGCCAGTATATATGAATATTTTTGTATGATGTAAGCATTATGTAGCGAGATTTAGGATGTAAGACAGGCATTGAGTGGCAAGATTTAGAACTATGTTGACCGAAGGTAGTTCCTTGATTAAATCTGTGCAGGAAGATTATCTTGCAAGTAGAACCGAAATTG
Source organism: Sinohyriopsis cumingii (assembly GCA_028554795.2). Lineage (NCBI taxonomy): Eukaryota > Metazoa > Mollusca > Bivalvia > Unionida > Unionidae > Sinohyriopsis > Sinohyriopsis cumingii. The sequence goes on along the minus strand of CM068832.1, from coordinate 943,397 downwards.
ATTTACGAAACAGAAAAAGTTACGATTGTAGTCCTCTATCATGACTATGATAAATCTTGACCATAACATAGCCTCTCTTGACCACAACATATCCTCTCGGCCAAATTCTCACAATATATCGGACCTATTAAGCATTATTGTAAAATTTGTAAAATTGAATGGGTGTGTTTTGTTGCTGTCGTCGTTGTTGTAGTTTTTTTTCGGTTTTTCATTACTTGATTTCATACTGTATATAACGAACTATAGCAAAACATGTTGAATGATTGCATTCAGCTATTGTGCCACTCTGTGTTCAATCATTCGATGCGCGAAACGGAGCAAACTTCCGATAAAGTTCTTTTACATCAGTCTAGTGACGGACAAGTGTTTACTTTTTACTTCCATCGTTTGACTTAATTGTTATATCCCAGCTTGTGTCGCTGAATGATCCGCTAACATTTATCGATTTTAGCATTTTTTAAAATGGATACATGCATTATTACCAGACTTACCTTGGAACCACATACAAATTGTCTGATTTATTAAAATTGTATTCTTTCCCAGTGCAATATATAGCCATTGTGACAAATTAATTCATACATGCTGTCTTACTAACATGTTGCTATAGTAATAAAAACTTAAGTATCTAGGTTCACCTTGCTAACATAAATGACGTCATCTTGATCATGTATGCTACTTAAATGACCTTATCTTTGTCACGTATACTATGTAAAGGACGTCATCTTGATCGTGTATGCTAGGTAAATAACCTTATCTTTGTCATGTATACTACGTAAAGGACGTCCTCTTGATCATGTATGCTACTTAAATGACCTTATCTTTGTCACGTATGCTACGTAAAGGACGTCATCTTGATCGTGTATGCTAGGTAAATGACCTTATCTTTGTCACGTATGCTACGTAAAGGACGTTATCTTGATCGTGTATGCTACGTAAATGACCTTACCTTTGTCACGTATACTACGTAAAGGACGTCATCTTGATCATGTATTCTACTTAAATGACCTTATATTTGTAACGTATACTACGTAAAGGACAACATCTTAATCACTTATACTACTTTACTACTTCTTTGTGATGATCAATCGAACATACTTCCATAAATGTTTCTTCATAAATGTTAATACATTTCTTCCGTAGTAATATCAAACATAAATTACAAAGAGACCGGTCTCAGTCTACATTAGTATCAGACTGGTCTCTGTCTACATTACTATCAGACCGGTCTCAGTCACCATTACTATCAGACCGGTCTCAGTCTACATTACAAACAGATCGGTCTCAGTCTTCATTACAAATAGACTGGTCTCAGTCTACATTACTATCAGACCGGTCTTAGTCACCATTACTATCAGACTGGTCTCAGTCTACATTATTATCCGACCGGTCTCAGTCTACATTGCAAGAACCGGTCTCAGTCTACATTACTATCAGACAGATCTCAGTCTACATAAGAAGCACACCGGTCTCACTCTACGTTACTATCAGACCGGTCTCATTCTACATTACTATCAGACAGGTCTCAGTCTACATTACTATCAGACCGGTCTCAGTCTACTTAACTATCAGACAGGTCTCAGTCTACATTACAAGCAGATCGGTCTCATTCTACATTACAAGCAGATTAGTCTCATTCTACGTTCCTATCAGACAGGTCTCAGTTTACAATAGTATCAGACTAGTCTCAGTCTACGTTACTGGTCTCAGTCTATGTTACTATCAGATATGTCTCAGTCTATGATACTATTAGTCTGGTCTCAGTCTACATTACCATCAGACTGGTCTCAGTCTACATTACAAGCAGACCAGTCCCATTCTACATTACTATAAAACACGTCTCAGTCTACATTACAAGCAGACTGGTGTCAGTCTACATTACAAGCAGACTGGTCTCTGTCTGCAATACTATCAGACAGGACTCAGTCTACGTTACTATCAGACTGGTCTCAGTCTACATTACTATCAGACCGGTTTCAGTCTATAAAACTATCAGACCGGTCTATACACTATGCATTTTGGAACATGTACGTTTTCTGTAGAACATCCTACATAGATCATACCATACAACTGGAATAGCTCAGTTGCCAAAACAGCGTTAAAGTAAAATGTATTTTTAGTTCTGTTATCGACTTTTGCATCCAACCTCAATAAATTAGTCTGTTAGCTTTTCTCTTATATTTCTTCTGTAAACATTGCTTATGTGCCGCTTCTAACTAAGTAACTTTAATAACAAATAGTGAAAGTCAACAATTAGAATGTAAATAAATCATTGTGTTCGTCAATAGTAGTGGACAATTTTATTTCTCAAATTGACCAAAGTTTAGATGATCATATGTCAGAAATAATGCCATTTTTAAATAAAAATTTGCATCCAGTTAGATTGTTTGGATTTGTATTATATCCTATTCTCAGATTAAAAGACTGTTGGTGAAAAACCATGTCAGAAGCAACAGTTTAGTTTTTGATGTGTAATAATTAATCAACATATTGACTCTACGAAGTTAATGTATCAGGGAACTTCCGAAATGGCGAACAGTATACTAGCAATAACGTGGGTGTGAATTTACAAAGAAAACGATGATACGCTAAAGTGTATCAAATGCAAACATTCCGTGGGCTTCATCCTTTTACAATATGATGCTATTCTACCAGACTATATAGACACATTTTCTTTTATTCCATCAGATAATACATACGTGTCTTATATTAATACAGATTATACATACGTGTCCTTAATTTCAACATATTATACATACGTGTCTTCTATTCCAACATATTAAACATAACGTGTCTTCTTCTATTCCAACAGATTATATATACGTGTCTTCTATTCCAACCGATTATTCATACGTTCCCACTATTCCAACCGATTATTCATACGTTCCCACTATTCCAACCGATTATTCATACGTTTCCACTATTCCAACCGATTATTCATACGTTCCCACTATTCCAACCGATTATTCATACAGGTATTCTTCTATTTCAAATGATTATACATATGCATCTTCTTCCAGCAGATTATACATACGTGTCTTCTAATCAAACAGATTATGAATACATGTCCTCTATTAAAACTGATTATGCATACGTGTCCTCTATTCTAGCTGTTTATTCATACGTGTCCTCTATTCCAATTGATAACGCAAACGCGTCTTCTTTTATTCCAACATAATATGCATACGTGTCCTTTGTTCCAACTGATTATACATGCGTGTTTTCTCTTCCTACAGATTATGCATACGCGTTCTCTTCTATTCCTACAGATTATGCATACGCGTTTTCTTCTATTCCTACAGATTATGCATACGCGTTTTCTACTATTCCAACAAATTATACATATGTGTCCTCTATTCCAACGGATTATATTTACGTGTCTTCTATTCCACCTTATTATACATACATTTTTTTAATTCCAGCAAATTATACATATGTGTCTTTTATTCCAACTGATTATACATACGTGTCCGCGATTCCAATAGATTATTCATGCGTGTTTTCTATTCCGACAGATTCTACATACGTGTCTTCTTTTCCAGCTGAATATATATATATATATATATATATATATATGTGTGTGTGTGTGTGTGTGTCCTCGATTCCAACAGATTATACATACGTGTCGTGTTCTATTTATATGGAGACAATTTGTTTCCTCGGCAAGAGAATTTTGGGATCTCAGATCAGATGCTGAACTTTGTTATCCCAGAACAGATTCTGAACTTAAACTTTGAAATCTCAAGAATCCAGTGTGTGTGTGTGTGTGTGTGTGTGCGTGTGCGTGCGTGCGTGCGTGCGTGTGTGTGTATGGGTGTTTGTTTTACTTAATACAACTCCTTTATGTGTGTTGTACTTGAAGTGCGTTAATGTGTATGTCCTTTTGTTTAATGTCCTATAGATGCATTTGGTTTATTGCTGCTGAAATTTAGATTCCTTAATTAACTTCCTTTAGTAAGGAATAAAGGAGAAAAAAACGACCAAGGGAACTTTTTGAATCTTGCATCATGAATATAATTACACGCCTCAAAGAGTAGCATTCCTTATTGATCTTTTTCTTTCTTTCTGTCTTATTCTGAAGCAGAGTAATCTAATCCGATGTTTCCTTGTTCAAATTCACTATAATTCCCAGTTAATGTCTTTCTAAGAATATTATTTACAGTGCTTTGTATTTCCAGAGAAGAATACTTTAAATTAAATAATTACAACTCAAATCAAACACTGAACTCAACAATGATTCTACCTCAAAATCTTATGGCAAAAATTACTGATTTTCCAGTAAATTAATTTTATATATACAAATCTTAGGCATACAAATTAAAACCATGATGAGGGTCAAATGTCAATTGTTCTAGAAAAATCTACGTCATAATTTGAAGGTCTGTTACTGAAATGATTCAAAGCATGTAACAAGCATCAAGTACAAGAAGTATACTTAGGTAAAATAAATCTCCCTGACTTAGCTTAAGATAATGATCCTAATATTTATCCTTCACTCACGAAAAAGGTAAGCAATGTTCTTTACAAAACTGTCACTGATGTTGGAGAAGGTCAGCTATAGATACAGTTTTACATAACCCACAGCATAAATTAAAAAACAAACAATGCAAATTAAATATACATACTACTTTGAAGATGTAGCTCGTCCTTTCCATGACTCGAAGTTTACTGATTTAAAGGCATGTGAGGGGATCACGTATTACGGACCTTCATAAATCACACCGTATTTAATTAGACAGAAAGTGCAAGGAATCCACGTTTACAGAAAGAAGCAAACTAGGTCCATTTCACATCTTTTCATCAGGCAATACACATTTAAATAGCTTAGCAGACTAAAACAAGTACCGTCCGCCTTTGTGACGTATTTAAACAACCTATCACCGCCTGCATTAGTATGGAATAAACATGTGTCTGCAAGCGACAACATTGACTGGTTTCTAGTAATCAACTAATTAGGAACATTACATGATGTTCGCATTAATTATTACGATGTCGATAGAAGTACTAATTAATAATAAAGTTTAACCAGATGAAAAATTACTCAGCTTTAAAATACAGTTTAATACAAATAGATATAATAACTTAAACAAATAATTACCAATGTGTAAATTTGTCATCAGACTTAGTCTCAGGTCCCGGGACGGTCAGAAAATTAACGTCATTGCCCATCACGGTTTTATTCATTTTGTTACTGAGCAATGACCTAGCTGGAGATAAGGTTAATCCACTTATAACTGACAAGCCTTGTCTGGATTAGAAAAAGTCGATCCAATTGAAAATGAAATTCTCGCTATAGCTAGCTTGTGCAGTTACGACAGCTATGTCAAAGAAAGCTCTTGAGAATGATGCTGATCAGGAAATTATTCTTTTAGCTGAGACATTTATTGGTCAGTCTTTAGATGAGGTCAATTTAGCTCCTGGTATGGATCAATTAAAAGATATTGAGGACAGTGATCCCTTTTTTTTTACTGATTCTAATTATTTTAATCAGGGTGATAAATGGCTATTACTCATTGTCGAATATGAACAAAACCCTGAGATCTCCTGTTTGTGTCAAAAGGTTAATAGCGAAACGAAAGCCATAAACTTACCTGTTTCTTGTTTTCTTTAAAATGGTTTCCTTATGAGAAAATGGAGACTACTTGAGGTACACGCTGGTGGCGAGTGGCAGGTTAGTTGTCAAATGTTTGCCCCTAAGTCGTATATACATACAATTCTTAATCTAGCCCATGACACTCATTTGCTGGTCATTTAGGAGCCAAAAAGACTTATCACAAGATATTGAATCATATTTTGGCGGAAAATTATACGTGATGTTGGAAAATACTGTATAACTTGTCAAACTTGTCCATGGTAGGAAAACCCAATCAGAAGGGTCATCTGCAACCTATTCCTGTATTTGATGAACATTTAGCAAAATAATGGTAGACTGTGTCGGTTCCTTATCTAAGACCAAATCAAAAATGAAATTAAGATATGACAGGAATAAAACGAAATTGAGTGTTCAGCCTAATGAAAAAGTTCTGTCTCTTTTTCCCATACCTCAAAGTCTTCTTATGTCTATGCATTGTGTCTTTATAAAGTTAGAAAGATATTTAATGACTTAAATTAGATCACTACTACTAATGAGATGGGGGCCCGAGTGGCCGAGTGGTCTAAAGCGCTCTCCGTTACGGATCACTGCCATCTCACCTCTGTCTGCGTGGGTTCGAGTCTAGGATTCGGCCAATGTGGGTATGTGAGAAAGCTTGCCAGTAGCTTCTCGTGGGTCGGTGGTTCTTCCCGGGGTTTTCCCGGGTTCTTCCTCCACCATTAATACTGGCCACCATGCATAGTCTATCGTGTGCTGAAAAATGGCGTTAAACCCAACAACAACACTAATGAGATGTTAAATATAATAAAGGAGAATATTGATAGAGATAGCGCTGCTAATCATGCAGTCAATGCACCTGTCACCTGTCCACACTGTCATGATATTAGCGACGGCCATAAGAAAAATATGATAGATATTATTTGAACATTTGCACTTGTTTCCAGATGTTCCAACACGAATAAATAAATTCTACCATGCCGTTAAAATTGTAGATTCCACATCTGTGAATAAAGGTCCGTACAGGATGAACCCTCTCAAACATGAATGTTTGAAAAAAGAAACCCAATATTAACTGGAGTTCGCCATGAATACTTGTTTCTAAACCAGATAATAATTTCCGTATGTGCACTGCCTTTAGAAAAGTTAACAGTGTGACCAAAAGAGATTCATTTCCATTGTCAAGAATCGATGACTGCATTGACAAAATCCGAAATACAAAATAAGTCACCTCACTTGGCCTTTTGAAAAGATTCTAGTAAATTCCACTGACGGAAAGGGCAAAGGAAATTTCGGCATTCGTGACTCCACGTGAACATTATCAATGTGAAGTACTGCCGTTTGGGATGAAAAGTCTCACTTGTACTTTTCAACGTTTAATGAACATGATTACATCTAATATAAATAAATATGACGCTTACATCGATGACGTTACCATTTACAAAGACAACATGGTAAGATCACTTGGAAACCATATTTGACCATTAATCAAGGTAAACTTGAATTTCTCCGTGCTTGTGTTACATTTGTAAGACATATCGTGGTACACTGTCAAGTTAAACCTATCGAAGGTAAGGTCAAGGCTATCTCTGAATTCCCTGTTCATATCAGTAAAAAGCAGCTAATGCGAGTTTGGGGTAAGGCTGGATATATCAGAAATTTTGCTCCAATTTTGCCACAAAATCCTGACCAATTTGTTGAGTAGTAAAACAAGTTTCATTGGTCTGAACAATGTCGGGATAAAAGCCATGCTTAATAATGCACCGGTTTTTTCAGCCAATCATTTAAAATCTTTGTTGATGCACGTGATGTTGCGATTAGTGTTTTATAGATTCAAAAAGATTAAAATTGTATAGATCATCAGGTGTGTTATTTTTCTATTAAAAAAAAACTTAAAAAACCTCTAGAGAAATTATTCCACAACGAAGAAGGGATGTTTATCCTTGATATTGGATTTGCAATACATTTAAGTTTATATCATATGATCTCCTTCTTCGAATATCGTATTTAGTGAGCATAGCCCCCTTACTTTCATTGGCAAGATGAAACCAAATCGTCTAATATCAGATGTCCTTTAACGTTTATAGTAGCATTACATTGCTTCGTGTATATTTTGTGTCATTCATAAGACTTCATCTTATGTACTTTTTAATCACACGTATCTTTGACTAATGGTTAGAAGGAAGCTTTATTGTATAAAACTTTCTTTTCTTATCGAGAGGAGGTATTTCGTATATTTGATTGCATTACTTGTTGGGTTTATTGTAATAATTTTATGTATACCTGTATTTTGTACGTGACCTTTGTCCGAAATCAAAGTAATGTTGTACTTGATCAGTGACTGATTTACAAACAACATTATACATAGCTAATATTTCTCTATGATCGTGGATTAAATATTCATATCATTATTAACTGTAATCATCTTTACTTCCACAATGGAAATTTCCTATTAAGCTGACAGAGTATTTTCAGAAAATGGTAATTGAGACCTAGATCAAATAGAGGGATATATAATCTTGTTTACCTAAGAAATATTAATTCTTGTCTTAACATCCGAAGCAGAATCAGTCTTACTGTTGTCTTCAGTTTTTAATTTGCTTGGATTTAGTTATTTGTACAAAATATTATTCACTGGAATTGCAAAGTGCTCAATAGTGTTCTTGAACTAAAATATTAATTTGGAATTATAGAGAATCAGATTAGGATATTTTGGATTATATTATTATGCTATATCAAAAGACTGTTAACACGTCGCCACATTCCTGGCATTGGCACATTAGCACGTTCGATATTGGAATTTTTTAATAACATTACTGGAATTCAGGTGGAACTTTATAAATTTTGGATTTGTGATAGAGGTTTTAGGACTATTTGGGATTAATTAACAATACTGTAAGTTCTTTTTAAATTTTCACTTTATTGAATTTTACATTACATGTTGGTTTTGCTCTTTTCTTCAAGTAAGTTTAAGACCATGGAGTCGTAACAAAGGCAGATAGTTATGACCAACAAAACCCAGAAATTTTAGAACCTGTCCTACTTGTCAAGTAGTATAAGCTTAACAATAGTACCCGTTATGCTGCACAATCACCCCCACCCCCCACCCCCAGAACAAAAGAAAATAAAAAAGGCAACTATATCAATAAATTCAGATTTTCTAATAGACTTCTTTAACGCACGGCTAATACATATATAACCATGGCTTATACATATATAACCTTACACGAATACATATGTTGTATGCTACGTATAAAAAACATGTATTTCCGTTTTCTTTGCATACTTTATAAGTACTCTTGGAAAAATTGTAAAGCGGTTCATTTTCAGTAACATATTGTATTATTTTGTAAATTCTTGATGGTTCTTTCTCAAGATAACATTTTTTGCTTTTAGAAACAGCGGACATATTGGATGAAAAACCGACCTCAACATTAGAGGTCATAATGACCAAATTCGGTCAATATTAGTGAATAATTTGTTTTCCACAAACGCAGTTTTTGCATATATCCCCTTTTGTTTTGATCTAAATTGTCAGTGACAACATCCGTGTAATTGTCAGTGACAACATCTGTGCAATTGTCAGTGATAACATCCGTGTAATTCTCAGTGAAAACATCCGTGTAAGTGTCAGTGACAACATCCGTGTAATTGTCGGTGACAACATTCTTACTGTAATGCGGATCGTTTGTATGAATTTAAGAAGCTCTGAGGCAAGATTGCTCATTGCAGTATTAATCAAGGTCAGGGTCGAGTACATTTTTGTTTGCTAAGATAAGATCGGCCATTTCGGATGGCCAATTAACGTCATTTGTTAAAATCTGTAAAGATTTTAATACCTTGGTGCAACCTACAAAACTCTATTAAAAGGTACCTAACATTCTTTGAGATGAAGACCTTCAAATTCTTACATTATTTTGACAACAATTGCAGGATACTAGCTAACGGATACTTTGACAACAGTAGCAGAATGCTAGATACCGGATACTTTGACAACAGCAGCAGGATGCTAGATACCGGATCAGCCGGAAAGTAGAATGGGATTATGTTTGCTCCTAACTGAGATTTAGATATCCTATTTTCAGTGTCTTCTGTCAGTAGTAAGGTGGGATACCCTAGCCTCAATGGAAATTAGCATTACAGGACCCCTTGGGACAATCTAGCCTCAATGGAAATTTAACATGGGGAAAAATCATGGGTCAATCTAGCCTCAAGGGGAATTTAACATGGGAAAATGTCTTGGGACACTCTAGCCTCAATGGAAATTGGACATGGGGAAAAATCATGGGACACCCTAGCCTCAAGGGGAATTGAACATGGGAAAAAGTCTTGGGCCACTCTAGCCTCAAGGGAATTGAACATGGGGAAAAAGTCATGGGTCACTCTAGCCTCAAGGGGAATTGAACATGGAAAAAAAATCTTGGGTCTGTTGAGCGACAAGGGAAAATGGAACAGGGTCGGGACCCTATTTTAATACGGTCCCGACCTGATGGGTCTATGGAAATGGAACATACGAAAATTGAAGCAGGGAGGAGTCTCTATTTTTTTTTTTAAACAAAAAAATAAAATAAAAAAATGGGGTAGGCAATTGAAAGTCTATCTCTTTTCGAGAAATGTGGGTGGCCCTGAAAAGGGCCTTTGGGTTTCTTCTTCTTCTAACTCCTCCACTTCTTCCACCAAGTCCTCACTTTTTCCATTATTCCTTTCTTATTCTTATTCTTCTTCTTCTTCTTCTTCTTCTTCTTCTTCTTCTCCTCTGGCATCCAGTCAGGATGACCCAAGGCTCTGAACTTTTCCTAGACTTGATCCAATTCTGATTGAGTCTCTCAAACTCTGCCTGTTTCTTTTTGTTTTCCTGATCTTTTCTTTCTTTATTCCATCTCTCTTTAATCTTCTTTACCTCTACCTCCATCACTTTTCTCATTAACTCCTCTCCTTTCTTCAGTCTGTCCAGACCTCTCTCCACAAAAGAGCACTCCGTCCCATGCGACATATTTTCAAGAAAGCACCTGACTTTGCTTGCATTTTCAAGTGCTTCCTTTAGGCTTCCCACTCTGACATAGGCAGGATTCATCATACCTCTCAATCTCTTTTCCTCCTCTTCTATCATTCCTGCTACCACTTCTTTTGCTACGTTTAGGCATTTGGCGTAGTCCAGGTACTCTGCTATCTTCCATTCTTTTTCTAGTCTTTCCACTGCATATATACCATCAATTATCCAATAGTATATATTTACCAAGTTGTTGAACAGGTCAGATACAGCTACCATTTTCTTTCCGTTATTCCGTAGAATGGTGCGAACGGCGAACACTGTGGGTTCTTATAGTTAAAGTGCGGACGTGAAGGAAAACATCCCCCTAAAACAAAATTGATATTACCTAGATTATCACTTAAAACGCGCGGACGTGAAGGAAAACATCCCCTACTTTTCTCATTTCATATAATATACTATCCACATAAGTGAAGCAGCAATTAACAAACCCCAAATCTACTATCCACACACGCAAAGCATTATAATTAAACCCAATAATCTACTATCCACACAAACGTACGTGAGCGCTTACAAACACACACACACACAAACACACACACACACACACACACACACACGGAAAAAAGAGTAAGTGTTTATATTCACACTACGCTACATACACACATTGGCAAATCGATTGTTATTTCTTTTCTAAAGGTTTGGGTAGCCCTGAAAAGGGCTGTTTGTTTTTGAACTCCAGTGACACCTTCCAGGCCTGGCACCACACACACATCTTCTTCCCCAGTCTCCTTTTACTTTTTTTCTTGGGAGTGCAGAGGCGGGATGATTGGCTTCAGCACCCCAATCCTCTGTCTCTGGTATCTTGTAAGCCATCCTCTCTCCTATTTTCTTTTCCTCCTCTTCCCTCTGTCTTCTCTCCTCCTCTTCCTTCTTTATTCTTCCCTCTTCTACTATGGCCTCCGCTGCCAGTTCATTTAACAGGCGCCTGACATATTCCAGATGTATCTGGAGTTCAAGAAGTTTGCTTATTCTGGTATTCATTGTCTTGTTAACGAATGAACAGGGTAGCTAGACTGCCAAGCGATTTTCAATTTATAGTGAAAGCGCGGATGTGAAGGAAAACATCCCCTAAAACAAAAGTTATATTACCTAGATCATGACCAAACAACGCGCGGACCTAAAAGAAACACTCACGCACTTTTTATACTATCCATTACTAATTTAAAAATTTTCATTTTAAAAAAATTATTTACTATCCCCACACGCAAAGCAATCAAATCCCAAATCTAATCTCCACTCACGTCAAACAGCAACAAAAAAATTATCATTATCCACACAAACGTACTTGATATCTTACAATCACAAACACATACACTCACACCACAAAAGAGTCAGTGTTTATATTCACACTACTCTACATACACACATTGGCAAATCGATTGTTATTTCTTTTCTAGAGTATTGGGTAGCCCTGAAAAGGGCTGGGTTTTTTTTGCTTGCTATGGCGATCTTTTAGTTTCTAAGAATGCGACGTCCTCTGACGATAGACTTTCTGACGATAGGTCTGCTTCTTCGGAAAGAGAAGAAGAACTCTTTGGTGTCGATACGACAATCGACAAAGCCTCTGTCAGGTTCAGGTTCCTGCTGCTGCTGCTGCTGTTGCTGCTCTCTCTGCTGTTTCTGAAGTCTGTACTTCTCTGTCCATTCTTCTTTCTCCCTGTTCACTTCTTCTCTGAAGAGCTCTTCTATCAGGTCTTCAGTGACTTTTAACATTCTCACATTCTCTATCTCTTCTGGCTTCGGTATCAGACTGTGTCTGACCCTATGCAAATTCACGTAGGCTTCGTTTAGCTTAGCTAGTTTGGAGCACATCTTCGTAGGAGGATGAGTCGACAATGGATGGTTAGACTGTAAACTATCCCGGCTTTAAAGTCAAAGCGCGGACGTGAAGGAAAACATCCCTATACGGTTTTCGAGCCGGAACGTTCAATGAGTGTCATGAGAGGGATAGTAAGAAGTCAAAGAGCATGAATCAAGATTCCTAGAGCCAAACAAAAGACAAAAGCATTTTTTTCTTCAAAACACAACATTTTTTTTTAAAATCACTTAACACTAACAAACAACTCTAACATTTTTTAACAATAATCCAACAATATAACATCAAATATTTTTTCAAATCACAAACATTTTTTAACTAACACTTTATTTTGGACAGGGCTAACAACGTTGTGAATGAAATTGTGATTTCTGCTGTTGGAAGTCATTAGGCCATTGATGGACACTACGTTTCCTAGCTTGAGACAAAAGATAAGCATAATGGTCACAAAACCATTTATCTCCTTTCACATCATTTCTAGAAGAAGAACGAGGATCAAAATGAGTCACTAAATGTTCTAAGGAATAGCCCAGGCTGCGATGATGCAGAAAATACACACAATATTGTCCACACACCAAGGAATCTGTGCCTTGTAATTTCACATTATTGAATCGGGTGGTCTGAGCATTTCTTCTCATAAAGTCAATGATATCGTCTTCCAAAGGAGGCAATCCATACGAATCGAAATATTCCACACATCCTTCTTGAGGAAAGTAGACGGCTACCCAGTGGGTTCCTGGGAGATGACCGTCGTCCGTGTTGATCACATACGCTTGATGGTCTTGAAGTTTGCGATGAGGGAGTTCATCTTTAGCACAGACGACAGGATTCCAAGAAGCAGTGTACGAACTGTGGTTCAAAAGATAATAAAGTTCCCAGGTATCCATGTTTTTTTCTTCTTCTTCACGGGTAATGATAGGTGATCAATTCGATCCTGACCTTTTGCTTGAAAATGTCTGACAAGTAAAAGATCCGACTTCTTACTCTGGTTCAAGAGAGATTCGATGCGACGGCACTCCAGAGACATTAAGGGAGGAGAAGAATGTTTATCCAAGTCTTTATACCACTCATTCAACACGAATTCTATCTCCATGTGACCCAAAGCTTTGTCCAGATATTCGTCCAACTTTTCGTCTTGACTCAATATCAGACATTTGTCGTGTTGAATTTGACTGGGATGATCGTTGTGACATCAATAGCACTCTTTCTTGATCAATTCTTTCATTATATCTGCCAGGACTGAGCAAAACAGGAGACTAAATGCGCTTCTTGTTCTGGCCATCTTGACTTCATCATGACAACTTTCCACACGAATCTGGCCGGATTTTATAGGGTGGAAATGTCCCTCGTCGCTGCCTTGGTCAGGAGTGAAATCGAAAGCCCACAAGGCATAGCCTCCTGCATAATCTTCGTACGATATGCCATGACTGGTGTTGGATCCTAACTGTCCGGTAGCTTCGTACAAGGACAAGTACGACCACAAGTAATTCTTCTTGTCAAAGTCGGGTTCGAAAGGTCGGGTACACAAGGTTTTGCCATCGCGACTGACTTCGATCGTGGACACGCCAAAGTGTTGAAAGTAGAAAGGATTTTTATCGGCAACTCCGTTGAAGGCTGTATTCTCGACGATACCAACGATCAAACGTTTGGTTAACTGTCCTTGGAACAGATGATCTTCGATCATGGATCGCTGTCCCTTGGGAATGGTGAAGGTTTTCACTTCCACGCGTCGTATCGGATACTTGGCGGTCGTTCTGCTCAACGTCTGACTGATGTCGTTTCCCACTTTAGGTAACACTTCCACACGGCGTACGTAGAGTCTGGCTTCTTGGATTTTGGTTTTGTAACCGTCACTATCAGCCATTAAATGGAAAGCGGTACTGCTGCGATTCAGTCTCAGGCGGACATCCACCCCGTTCAGCAAATCCTTTTCTTGCAACCACATGTCCAAATGCAAACGATCCATCAGTTCTAAACTCTTTCCATCTTTGATTTTGTTTCTTCGTTCTACAAATCCCTCATTGTGGTCTTTCTTTGTATCAGTTTCCAATATTTCAAACTGGTCTGCATCGTCAGCTTCCCATACCACACAGGCATTGAGATGAATGTTCTTGGCGTCTATTCAGAACGTCAAGAGATTTTCCAGGTAGGCACGATAAGGGTAAGTATCCATGCTGCTACTAACTAGTTTGTTATTCAAGTACAAGTCCACTCCACTAAACAAGGAATGCATGAAATTGTTGACGGGAGCTACTGCTTCAGTGTCTATATCACCTCTTGTCTTATCTAGAACTTTGACTTTCAGGTACAAGTAACTGCTATTCAGATCGATGTAATCTTCGGGCTGTCCTTTGATTTCAAACTCGATGGGAGCGGAATCGGTCAATGAGGAGACGGGATGAAATTCCACCCACTGGGATTCTTGCATGGTCATCATGGTGGGTGGCATGGCAAACAGATCCAGTTCCGACTTGGAACAGGCGCAAAACTCTCGATGCATCATTTTTTTCTCTTTCTCAATAATCGAAAACGTCTAAGTCTCGAACGGTTCTTCTTTTCTTTGTCTTTCTAGCTTTAGACGTGTGAAGTCTGGTGAAAGGGTGTTTTCTTCGTCATCTCTTTCTGCCTTGTCCTTGCTGAATGCCTGACTCGGTAGCGTGCAGGGCATTTATAAGTGTTTCTCGTCGACCTAAAATGTCTTTGCCGTTTGCAGCAAGACATTTTTGGCTGTCCTCATAAAGGCTTCTTTAGGGTTTTGTTTGTCGATGATGACATTTTGGAGAAATTCTTTGCCTTGCGTCAGTGCGGCATCTTTCAAGGCGTGCAATCCTCGTGTCACCATCGGTTTCAAGACTGGGGCCACCAAACGAAAGGCCGATTTTAGCATATCTCCTAAACCGTGTCCTCGCTGTCGAGCAACCCCTCGGTACACTGGATACATGACTTACGAATCGTGAGAGAACCGTTTTCTAAAATGGAGTTTCACCGTGACTTTTCCTTTGGTAAATGGAATATTTTGTCCCAGATCTCCTTTTATACAATGTTGACACTGTCCAAATACGACTTACTGACAGGCAAATAGTGAGGATGTACAAATTCGCGGTGGACGTGATAGGTGTTTCCACCTTCCTGGTCATTGGTTGTGGCACTATCCACTTTGAAAGGAATGACACGCAGTAACGGCACGGAGGTGTGTCCCACCACGTTATACTCCACCACATCGGAATACACAAACATCAAATTCAGTCCTTGGTTCAGTTCTACAGGGAATCGAAAAAAACTTGTAAAATTCCATATTGCTGTTGATCTTCGGTTTAACATTTGGAGCCATTTTTGTGTCTTCACCAAAAATATCAAACAAGTCACGATTAAAACTGATGGACAACGTTTGGGTATCCTGAAATTTCATCAGTAAGCCACGAGCCACTTTATGGTACTCCAGGGTGACACTTTTTTTTATTCTATTCAGGGCTTTGCCAAAGGCTAATTCGAACCTGGAAGTAATGGTATCCACCAAATGTTGGCCACTAAAATAAAACCCTGACGGAATTTTCAAGATGTAGATACTGAAGAGTCGATTGTTGGCTGGTTTTACGTCGCCTGAAAACCCGATGTTATTCATGGTTTCTTGCAATTGTTGGTTCAGGATTTCAACCTCAAAAGTGATTTGCTTTTCAGTGATGTTTTGGATTTCTGTTGGGTGAATCATTTCCACCAAAGCCACTTCCCAATGGGCTTCCTGATCTAATGGGATGGCTTGAGGTAATTTGGCCGTGTAACAGCACAACGTGTTGTGGGGAAACACCTCCATGGAACTGTCACTGGGTAAGGTTAAGTAAAATTGGTTTTGGTGACTCATAATTCCAGAGTTCTGTGGCTGTCCGAGGGGTTACTGGACGTCAGGGGCGTGTCTCCGCCCAAAATGGGGTTCTGATTGTGGTTGTTATTGGAGTGGTGACTGACACTGGCACTGGACACAAGGTTCCCGTTGTTCCCGTTCGAGGAGAATTTCAGGGAGGGATTGGGAAGCAGGTAACCGATGCAACTGCTTAATAAAATGGTCCACAATTGTTTGTCTCCTTGTTGCAAACTCAGATTGACAATGGCTGTCCCGATGACACAATACACCACGAAGATTTGGCAGAAAAAGACGATTTGCGTTTTAGGCACACGTTCTCCACACCACACCCACAAGGGTTGTTTTTGTAAATCTTGCACAGAAGAACTGGGTGAAGGAGTGGTAACAGTAGTAGCTGGGTCTGTGTGAAAGGGCATGATGGTCATTTCTTTTTATAGTCGATGACTTGCGAAGCGTCGATCCAAGAATCAAAACTGGGTGGATATCCTTTCCAACGTACTTTGACTTCTTTGACACGTCGTTTGCCCACTTTACGGGTTCTGCGTTCGAGAATGCTTTCGATGTCGTACACGTCGTCTTCTTTTTTGGTGACACGTTGTAACTCGGGTAAGTAAAACGTTCCTTTGAGCACTTCTCCGTTCACGTCTTCCAATTTATAGACGGCAGGATGACGGCCATGCACTCGTCCAGTGACACGAAACAATTCGGTCGTCCAGTTAGGTAAGTAACCTTTGTCGAAAGTGCGATTGGTTTTGCCAATGCGCACCCAATCTTCTACGACCAACACTCCACTTTTCTTGGGGACAGCCCTCGTCGGGGACGTACCAAACAGGCGCTCAAACACCAACACTTCGTTGTCGGGAGTCACTTCTTGCGGGGCACGTCCAATGCTTCGATGGTAAGATTGGTTGTACGCTTCCACCAGGTGCGGTAAGATGTCGATGTACTTCAGAGTGTGGTGATGCGTAAAATATTTCCAAATGCGTTCTTTCAAAGTGCGTTGAAAACGTTCCAGGATGCTGGCATTGGTTTCGGGATTCTCCATGGTAAAAAATGAATGTCACGTTTCTTTAATTCTTTTTGGAAAGCTTGGTTCAGAAATTCTGTACCTTTGTCCGTTTGCCATCGAAGAGGGTGACGACCGCTTTGTTTCAACACTCGTTGCAGGGCTCGCACTAACTCGCTGCTCGATTTGGAAGTCAAGGGCACGACCCAAGCAAATTTGGAAAAGACGTCGATGACACAAAACAAATATTTGTAGCCGCGATTGTAGCTGGCCAAATGAGAGATATCGGCTAAATCGGCTTGCCATTGATGATCGATGCCTTCCACTCGGGTGCGACTTCTGGAAAACTTGCGTCCAATGGGTTTGTGTAAAGTGTAAGTAGCTTGTTCTTGTAACCATCGTTGCACTTGAGGTAAACGGAGACTTTTCAGTTGCGTTTTGGCAGCACGATACAATTTTTGAACTGCTGCGTAACCTGCAGGATGGGAGGGATCGTAGTAAATACTGGCTAACACGTTTTCCATTTTTTTGTGTTTGTTTGTTTGTTATTAAGACACCCACTCTTGGAGGATGCTACTCTTTTTCTCTTGGGGTATGTTCTTGGATTGCAATGCTTTGCGTGTGCGACCGGCAATAGGTGTCGAGGAGGAGGTTGTCTGAACAAGGGATATCGGTTCTTGTTTCACTTCTGACTTCACTTCTGTCTTCACTTCTGTCTTCACCTTCTTTTTCTCTTGTGATGAAGAAGGGGTGGTCATCATCTTTTTAATCCATCCAATTCTGGAGGTAGGTGGTGTTGTAAACTTGCGTACTTTCTCTGGTGGAGTTTGAAACCCTTCTTCTTCTCCTTTTTCTGTCTTGGTCACTGGTAGTGGTGGTAGTGGTACTGGTGATGGTGCTGGACTTTTCATCAAGGTCTTTAAATCCCTCAGAGTGGGAAGAGCTGTTTCGTCTAAAGCTTTTTGGTGAAAGAGTTGCAGTCGTTGCAAGAGTTGACCGTACTTTTGCGATTTTTCTGTTTCGGACAAATCTTGGCGATCCAGCAAGGACTGCAATTCGTGTTGCAACTGGGACATCTCGCTCAAATTGGGATTGGGAGGTAAATGCGGAGTGTGTTGTTCTTGCCAACGATGGTATTCCATCCATCGTTTGTAAGGCACTAAAGCTAGTTTTCGTCCTTCCATGGGATGTCAGTGGTCGATTCTGAGATCTTGGGACTTCAGAGGGCCTTTTTATCTTGCTCCCACCAGTCCTCCCAACATGGTTCCCAAGACTCCTTTCAGCAATGGGCCTAACAAGACGGGTAAAATGCCTCCACGTTGGACCAACATTTTCTTTTTTTTGACGAATGGGAATTTTCTTTTGAACCATTTGGCGAAGAACGTGACGATGTTTGCCTAAGCATTGTTTCTGGTGTTTCAAGACGTTCAAACAACATTCGCACACGGTATCGATGACCTCATTGGAGGCTGATTGAATGAGTTTTTTTCGTAGGGGTGGAGAAGCTTTGGACAGGACAGATAACATGTCCCCATGTTTGACTAAACGAGGAGGCAGTCCTTTCCTTTTCTTTCCTTGGGTTTTAGAAGAGGGATGTTTTCTGGAGGGTGACATCTTTGAGTCTTCAGCACCAAAAACACTGATACCCCTACTTAGTCACAGGTCTTTTTTATACTGGAACGCGTCGCCACTGATTGTCTTTACGTCGTATCAACTTCAGGACAGGCATGACTCGTCGTGCAGGGGTACGCAACGGACTTCTCAATGTGATCTAAAGTGATGCCTTCTTGTGCCCGGTATTTCTCTTTGAATGTCTTTTGGTCTTCGGGAGTGTGACACCAGGAAGGATAGCCACTGGCTTCTTGCTTCAGTTTCAAAAAGGCATCCACGTAGTCTGCGAAAATGCCTTTCTGCGTGGGGTCACCCTTGTGGTATAGTTGTGTCTTGGGAAAGTGGCAAATTTCGTACACTTCTAACAGTTGGTATCCTAGGTCCAAAGCTTTGAACAATTCTACGCTGACCCGTCAAGGCCCGTTCTTCCTGGGTGTGATGACAAGGTTGATCTTGGTTGCACGTTTCGGCACAAGTACGGCACAAAGGAAACATCAGTTTGCCTTGGCAATGGTAAGGTAAGACAGGATGGTATAGGTTCGTGGGAGGCAAAACTTTGCACTTGATCAAGCCTTCGTATTGTCGAATGTTTTTCAGGTCGATGTGTTCGGTGAACATTTGAGTATGCCCTGCAGGAAACCGACAATATTTGCACACGTAGGGATACACCGAACACACGTCCAAGTATTTAATTTCTTCTCCTTTCTCTTCGTCAGCTTGGTACAGCAAACAGGTGGCATTGGTCCTTCCTCCGTACAAACAATCCCTCGGGTTCAGGGGGTCCATGAACTGGTAACTTTCCACGAGGCGTTTAAACTCGGGATCGGTTTTCAAACGGTGATCGTATTCATGTTCCCACATTTCCACCACTTGGTATCCTTCCTGTTCTAACTTTAGGCGTCGCTGACAAGTGGCCTGGTACAAGTCTTCCATGATTCTTTGTAAACACTGATTTTTAGTGTCGCGGTCAGGGTAACAGACGGGACATCCGTGAAATAAGCAACCGTTAAACTCGTACACGATCTTGGGGTTTTCTAAGTCCCAGCCATCGCCCGAATGCGTTCCGATGGTCTTTTTGTCCCCTCCGTTGCGGGCATGCTGAATCCACTTGTCTTCCACAAGTAATGTAACCAGCGTAGGGCTTTGACCGAGTATTGACGTTTGACATAGTTGGTCGTTTGAGGACTGATGACAACCACGGTGTTTTCAGGCACGAATCGTTGGCGGTACACTAAGGAACACACTTTGGCAATGGTGCAAGCTTCTTTCAAAGGATCGACCCCTCCGTGTTCCATGAACAGTTCTCGAAATTTTCCACAGCAACGCCGTAAAATGTCCACGTCGGAACGACAATACTTTAGCATTTCTTCCTGAAAGTCAAAAGGGTCTGAGGCGTGAGCCTGGTACCAAGCGTAGAAAGCGTCTCGTTGTTCGGTACGCATGTTGTCAGGGTCGTAATATAGAGCTTCGGGCAAATGGGGTAGAACGGCATGTTGATTGGCTTCCGTATTGAAAAAGTGTGGAAAGTACCCTTTAGCCATTTCTGTCATTCCAAACGTTTTGGGCATTCAGCTCAAAGGCATGGCCAAATAGCTCATCGAATCTTTAAACTGTACTTGCCCCACTTGCATGAAAATGATTTTGGCTCCGTTCAAAGTGACTTTAGGACGCTCGGTGTCTTGTTCCGTATAGTATCTGAGAAGAAACTGTCCATCGTATCAGGAGAAATTGTGAGCCATCACTGTGACATGACGATGACAATCTCCGTAACGTTCGATGTCCTCTTGGCTCCACGTCTTGTCGATGGGGTCTAAGACCCATTGTGCGAAATCGGCTAGCGTCTTTGGTCCCCGAAAGATTTTTTCACGCCCTGCAGGAATCTTACTACAGTAAGAGCAATGACTCACGATAGGTTCTTGAATGCACTTTTCTCACGCTCGATGAGCCACGCAGAAATTAGGAATGTGAATACCGGTCTCTTGCATGCATTCGAAATCGAAAAAGATGAAATTGCCTTTCTTCTTGTGTCCATCCTCTTTTTCTGGTTGAGATTGGTATTTCTGCACGTAACATTCGTGTTCCAAGTCCACGATGTGATGACAAATGTGACATTTTTCTTTCCTCGACATACGTGTCCCTTGGCATTATTGGTACATATGCCTTGTCCACACGTGGGGCACAATCTCATCAGTTGACAAGCGCATTTCTTCTGTGAACCTTGCGTCTTCAAATGCTGTTGGTAACAGGCAGGGCTGACAAACGTGCGCGGACAAGTGAAACAATACACTGGTTCTTGTCCTTCGCTCTGACAGGGTGGAGAGGCCAAACATCCTGAGCATTTCGATCCACAATGCTTGTGTTGCTCTCGATTGTTATAGCTATAGTCACATTTCTCACAGTAATAACCGTATCCCAGGAATTCAGTGATAGTGGTAATGGTATCGAAATGGTCATCGTGATGATAGACGTGAATGTGTTTTCCATCCTTAAAGTCTTTCCCTCGAAACAACAGAGGCCCACGCATTTCTTGAGGGTACACTTTCAAGGTGTATCGTGGAGCTAGGGCATCTTGCAATGTTTGCATTTCAGGAATGCCACAGGGTTTGTCTTTGGGCAAGCCAGCTTGTTGTAACAGGAGTTCTGCTTCGTTTCGTTGTTTGGCTCGGTCCGATTGTCGAATAGTTTTCCAGGCTCTTTTCCATTCTGTCGTGTCGTTCTTGTTGACATAGGTTCGTCCCACCACGATGGCCCTGGCTAAACACATCTGGTCTTCAGGGTTGTTAATTCGGACGAGACTTGTTTTGGTGCTGCGAAGGTCGTCCACCAATAACATCTTTTTGCGTCCAGTCCCTTGAGGAGGAGAGACGTGGGTCATGTCCAGTGTGGCTTTTCCATCGGTGATGTCAAACTGGTCATTGGATTGTTGTACGTGTTGAATCTTGTCCATGACTTTGGAAGCGGTCAATTCTGCAGGGCTTCTAAACTCGATCCAAACAGGGGATTTCAAACCGTCGTGTTGTATGGAAAGTCTCAAGCGATCATCTTCTTTGGGTTGACATTGTCGCTTGAGTGTGGTAAGTAAAGAATCCCACACCCCAGTGATGAACCCTTCTGCTTTCTCCAACGGTACGTCGGCCTTGAAATCTTTAAACTTCACCGTGTATTTGTAAGCCGTATATAAAGGGTGTGTGTCTTGTCCTTTCACTATTCATTTCACTCTCAAACCGAACACAACGATGGAAGAGACAACCCAAATCGAACATTTCATCAGAGCTTTGCGAGGGATCATTAGAAAATTTTCTTCAGACCAGCCGACGGACTACTCTCCTTCCTTGCGATATAAAAGTCAAGATACTTGCTATATCTGTCAGAAGAAAGGGCATTGGTCTTCAGAGTGTCCAGACCGTCAAAAAAGAAAAAAAGGGGTTAGAAAAGACAAAAGTCAGGATACCTGTTATCATTGTCAAGAAAAAGGACATTGGTCTCCAGATTGCCCAAGAAAGAAACAAAAGGAGTCAGAAGAAGAGAGAGATTCTTCAGAGGAAGAAGAGAGGGATTCTTCAGAGGAAGAAGAGGAAGAAAGAAGACAATTCTATTTACAAGAGGCAAAGAAAAAGAAACAGGAGAAGAAAAGAAGAAGGGAAGAAAGTGAGGAGGAAGAGGAGGAAAAGACTGTGACGGTGAAGAAATTCAAAAAACAGAGAGAGTGAACAATGAGACAGAAGAAGTCTGTGAACTTTTTAAAGTGATTTTTTTGTGAATTATGAATTGGATTGTAAATATTTATAAAATAATAAATTAGATATAAAGGTAAGTGTCTTTGGGTTTTGATTTTAAAATAAGAACGTACACTCACACACTCATACACAGACACGTACTATAGGGATAAAATGTTTTTTTTTGAGTTATTGGCAATTGAAAGTCTGTCTCTTTTCGAGAGACGTGGGTGGCCCTGAAAAGGGCCTTTGGGTTTATGTTAATATGCCATCTTCTTGTCCTCAAGCTGCGTCTTACTGCAGGGCCATAAATCAAAGTCCTCTTGAGGCATCCTTGTCTTTCCACATACACTCTTCGTATCCACAGACTGGTGTCTGAGCTGTGGACAACTGTCCACTTGGATCGGACATACATTAGTATGTCCGTCCTGAACATCATCGAAGAAACAAGGATTGATGATTCGACTGTGGTCCACATCTTGAGGCGCCGAGAACAGGTGAATCAATGCAGTGAACTGCGCTTATTTATAGGTAGAGGAAGGATTGAAACGGATTGAGTTCATTGACCAATCCAAACACGCGTTACAAAATTCAGTCAGCCCGCATCCAATCCGAAGAGAACAGTCTGTGACGTCACGTGGTCTATATAGATTCGCTAGCGCCTGTGCTCTGTCAATCCATGCGACAGTTATTTCAACATGACGGAAACTCAGAAAACGATCAATTGGGGTGCACCGACGGTGGAGACTACCCAAGGGAACCCGGACTTACTTTCAGAAGAGGTGCATTGGGATTTTGTGGATTTTCTTACCTTGCAAGAATTTGTTCCGGAACCTTCGTCACCTTCTTCATTACCGCACGTGGAGAATTTTAGACAGAGACAGAAAGAAGAATTGGAGAAATTTATACAACGACAAAAGGAAGCGGAACAAGCTTTTCTCCTACAGCAACAGCAGCAAGAAGAAGAGGTAAGAAAAAAACAAGAAGAAGAAGAAGTAGCACTAGCAAAGAAACAAGGGTGTGAAAATCAAATGGTCACGGTACTGTTGGACATTTTAGCGGAGATAAGAAGTCTGAAACAAATGTATCAGACTTCTTTATCACGACCGAAGAGAATACGACCTTCTTGAGCTAAACACTCCAACCCTATGACTAAGCCTATCGTGCCACCCTTAGTGATTTCAACTAAATCATCATCATCAACAGTACGCAGTCCAGAAGTAGGCCTCGGCCGTGGCAAAGGCTTAAGACAGTTAAAGTTGATTGCTTAAACTCACCCCTACACCAAAAGAGGCCCTTTTCAGGGCCACCCACATTTCTCGAAAAGAGATAGACTTTCAATTGCCTACCCCATTTTTTTTTATTTTTTTTTTTTGTTTAAAAAAAAGATACAGACCCCTCCCTATTTTAATTTTCGTATGTGCCATTTCCATAGACCCATCAGGTCGGAACCGTATTAAAATAGGGTCCCGACCCTGTTCCATTTTCCCTTGTCGCTCAACAGACCCAAGATTTTTTTTTCCATGTTCAATTCCCCTTGAGGCTAGAGTGACCCATGACTTTTTCCCCATGTTCAATTCCCTTGAGGCTAGAGTGGCCCAAGACTTTTTCCCATGTTCAATTCCCCTTGAGGCTAGGGTGTCACATGATTTTTCCCCATGTTCATTTTCCATTGAGGCTAGAGTGTCCCAAGACTTTTTCCCATGTTAAATTCCCCTTGAGGCTAGAATGACCCATGATTTTTCCCCATGTTAAATTTCCATTGATCTAGATTGTCCCAAGGGGTCCTGTAATGCTAATTTCCATTGAGGCTAGGGTATCCCACCTTACTACTTCTGTCCTTCCTGATTAAACATTCCAATGACGTTAAAGCAACAAAAAAAAATCAAGAAACTATTGATTGAGAAAATTATTATGAGGTTTAGGCGGCAATGTAAATCATATACGTTATATTTCAGTTTTGGCTCAGACCCAAATTTTTAGCTCAAGGCAGATCCATTCATCATGTACGAATCCTAAATCTCGCTAATTATATCAAATAAATTGAAACATGGCCCGAATGCAAAGAATGACAAACATCTCTAGGGAGATGAGTCAACGTAAATCATTAAGTGGTCTCTTCTATTATCTTATCTGTCAAACCAATGATAATGTGATTCTTTAAACTTCCCAACTTCCATGTCACTAAAATCCATGTATCGGTGACAATTAAAATGTTTGTAAATTTAAATGAATTAGTAAAGTGGACGCTGTGAAATTGGATGATCATGATCGATTGCTTCCTGTGTATTATTGTCAGATATCAATGTATACTGTGGTATCCAGCATCTGAAGCTATGTCTTGGACGCGTTTGAATATACAAAGGGAAACTATTAGTGATGCTATATTGACAAGTTATTTTCTTCAGCTACTTTCACGTGCCAACAAACATACTTGTTTTGCTGTTATTTGTTTATCATATGACTGCTGAAGATAGAATAATGAAAAGTGACGAAATTGTTATTGATATGAGATGAAGGCAAGGTCATGTAAACAGATTATGTATGTGTGAGAAGGGTATCCCCCTAGCCATTCTTGCAAAGGCAACATATGTTTTACTGTATCGGAATGAGAGAAACGTGGTAGCATTCGTTTATAACATTCTTTTCAGCAAGACGCTTTACTCCAATTGATCAGCATTAAATAACCTAACTTTGTTTATGTACCGAAAAGTATCAGATCAAATCGTCGTGAGGAGCATACACTTTAAATAAAGTATGGCATTCGGTAGTATTATCTGACAGAGGTATTGAATGTGTAAGTAGGGCCAAATACCAAAAGGCATTTATTGGAGCCTGATGTTAATTAGACTCTACAACAGAAGAGTTTCAATATATGTTGTATCGTCCTGCAATAATTTGCGCCATAAAATAAAACAAATTCAAGGCATTGTGACTTTTGAATAATATCGTTATCATAATAGCAAATACTCCTGTCAAACATCCCATCACTGGCACACAAAATTCTCCCTCCAATCAATACTTCAATGGTGTCTTAAATACTCATGTCACACATTGCACCACTGGCACACAAAATTCTCCCTCCAATCAATACTTCACTCGTGACTAAAACACACCCTCCACACATTGTTTCACTGGTGCCTAAAACACACCCTCCACGCATTACTTCACTGGTGAACAGTATTTCGTCATGCTCGGTTTAATGTATCGGCTATACACGTTTCCTCTACTACTGGGTGTTACTGTGCCTTGATTTAAACGTTATATTGTTGATATTTTGAATTCGTTACTCCAGAAATTAAATTTTAAAAATACCAGTAATTTGTCTGAAGCTCGATGACCCTCCCGAAGATTTAAATTTTGCAATGATCGGAAATTAAACATAATATTTTTAAAAAAAACTCTAAGGTTTCCAGAACAGTTCAGCCATTATAGGGGAATTTAAAAATCTTTGTAGTCATATTTATTCTATTCTGGTATATCATTTTATTAATCGTATTCTCTCTCTCTCTCTCTCTCTCTCTCTCTCTCTCTCTCTCTCTCTCTCTCATATGCCTCCATGTCTTGAATGTTATGATTCAAACGGTAAGAGAAAGACCGATAATAATTTCTAATTACTTCTGGCCTTAACAGTTGGCCATTTTTTGTCAATAAAATATGTCAAAACCAAAAACGGTTAGCATTAGTTGCTGAAATTGACGTTACTGTCAATCACAATATTTAGAAAAAATGTTTCAAGTGGATTTCACAAAACTAAACCCCAATCATAAATTCCAAATTCCATCAACAAATTTAATTGTATTATCGAACAGTACAACAGAAAATTATGTATTATAGGAACCATTTTGCATAACTCATGTACAGCCAGAACCTGATTTCCCATCATTACAGTTCAGGTATACATGAAACCTTTCCAGTAATTATAATTCAGGTACAGCCAAAAGTAAATTTAAAAATGATTATTATCCAGGTACAATCAGAAACTGACTTCCAATAGTATAATTATAATTCAGGTACAGTCAGTGGCTGATTTTCCATTGTATAATTAACATTCAGGTACAGCAAGAAGCCGATTTCCAATAATTATAATTCAGTTACAGCCAACAGCTAATTTCCAATAATTACAATTCATGTACAGCCAACAGCTAATTTCCAATAATTACAATTCACGTACAGCCAAAAGATGTGATTTCCGATTGAATAATTATAATTAATGTAGAGCCAAAAGTTGATTTGCCATTGCATAATTATAATCTAGGTACAGCCACAAAGCTGATTTCTCATTGTATAGTTATAATCTAGTTACAGCCAAAACTGATTTCACATTCCATAATTATAATCTAGGTGAAGCCAAAAACTGCTTTCCCACTGCATAATTATAATCTAGGTACAGCCAAAATCTGATTTCACATTATATGTTTATAATCTAGGAACAGCCATAAGCTGTTTTCCCAGTCCTTACTTACAATCTAGGTACAACCGAACGCTGATTCCCTATTGCGTACTTATTGTGTAGGTTTAACCGAAAGCTGATTTCCTTTTGTACGCTTATAATCTAAGTACAGCCATAAGCTGGTTTCACATTCCATATTTATAATAAAGGTACAGCCATAAGCTGGTTTCACATTCCATAATTATAATCTAGATACAGCCATAAGCTGGTTTCACATTCCATAATTATAATATAGGTACAGCCATAAGCTGGTTTCACATTCCATAATTATAATATAGGTACAGACAAATTCTGATTTCCCATTATATGCTTATAATCTAGGTACAGCCATAAGCTGGTTTCCCAGAAAATCTCAATAGTCTGCATTCTATAGTGTACCTAAATAGGTAGTAGAAAGGCTTTATAAAACAAAACGGCAATTTCGTCTGAAAATATTTTAATAATTTTTAAATCAGCGTACGTGAGAAGGAGATAAAAATAAATTCGATGAATAAGGAGTACAGGAAATTTTAAAATTCACTCAAACAATAATTCACAGTTTGATCACGTCTATGATTAATAGGAACTTTCATTTCACAACCATCTGAATTTTAAAATAAGGCCTAAGCTAATATAAATTCACTTACTACGGCGCCAAAATATCTGCATTCTTTGTTTTCTTCTTCTAATCATATTGTTTATGTGCGCAAACATGAAATGGGACAGCATGAAAACCTGTACTTAAAGTAGCTAATGGGGATAACGAAATAATTAAAATGGCAGATTATATTTCTTTGCGTCGGCCAAGAGTCAGGACATGTTTCTCGCGAGGCAGAACAGATATCAATTTTCTCTCGATATATTCTTACAAAAGAGTTGCGTGCAACCTTAAAGGCAGTGAGGGGAAAAACAATATAGACCCAAGAGGCATTCATATGTTTCCGTACTACATCTGCATTCAATAACAGTATTGATCACTGGATGCCCAACAGAACAGAGAAAAGTAATATTTCCGACGACTGTATCATAAATGACTTAATGAATATGAGATCAGTTAGGAAAAATCAATTGAATCAATTACATAGATAATCGTTTACACGCAGAACTAAAGATGTTTTATAAGTAATATATGGCCTTTACAATGCCATTGAAATCAGTGAGTGAAATTTGACGCTCCTTAACATATCATGTTAAATATCCTCCAATGTGTAATGCTATTGAAACTGTCGCAACATATGACACAAAATTATATCTGATCGATATATGCCTAAGTTAATTAATCAAACCTTTGTGAACCATAAATGTCGAATGTCAAACTTATTTTTGACCAAAAAAAAAGTATTGCTAAAGTCTATGGGTTTCTTTTTCTAACTCTTAAATTCTGGTGCTCTAATAAAAAACAAACTTCAAATGAAAATGAATATTAAAGGATCTTTTTCCACAGACAGACAGACAATACCAAGACCATATTAACGCGACACGT
The DNA here is from genome assembly GCA_028554795.2 of Sinohyriopsis cumingii. Classification (NCBI taxonomy): domain Eukaryota; kingdom Metazoa; phylum Mollusca; class Bivalvia; order Unionida; family Unionidae; genus Sinohyriopsis; species Sinohyriopsis cumingii. The sequence continues at coordinate 914,834 of CM068832.1, read as the reverse complement.
GCTCGTTTTCGGATATAAACAGTACGAAGATCATATTGGTATGATAAAGGCTTATTCCGGATATAAACAGCATGTGGATCGTATTAATGGACTAAAGACATTGGAGACGGAAATATTTTCTATGATTCAACAAGAGACTGTTGACAGTTGACGCTGCAGCACTTCGCAGGTTACATCAGACGTCATCTTCTTCCAATCGTATTAATAGACTAAAGGCATTGGAGACGGTAAATATTGTACTGTTCAAGAACGTTACTATGGAAGTCAGTCAATTTCGTGGAAAATCAGCAAAGGCAGGTTTACTCTGATACAAAAGCAAAATAGATCTATTCTTCAGACAAGCGGATTTTCAACATTCTAGAGACTTATTGAATTAGTTTGAATGAAATGTATCTATAACAGATGCACTTCTAGACAATAGTACAGTCGCCATATTGTGCGTAGAATGCGAGAGCAGGATACGAATTTATACAGACCATTCATTTAGAGTTGTTTCTATTTCAGATTAGCAGGCATGTTACGCAAACAAAGTCTCATACAGATTGAGGTATGAATGTTTTCTATGTGTGGTTAAATTATGTATCAGAAAAACGATATATGTAAACTATGAAAGTCCCAGATACAGGATGTAATTGTACATGGACTAAGCCTGTGAAATATCGATCTTTGTGTTCTGTGCATACATGACATCAGTGAGATTTGCATGTTCAACAACTTTTGAAACAACAGAGACTGCTTGATTCGAATTTGAAATAACAGAGATTGCTTCAGTCAAACTGAAAACGACAGTGACTGTACCACTGAAACTGAAAACGACAGAGACTGTTCCATTCAAGCTGAAAACGACAGGGACTGTTCCATTCAAACTGAACACGACAGAGACTGTTCGATTCAAACTGAAAACGACAGAGACTGTTCCATTCAAATTGAAAACTACAGAGACTGTTCCATTCAAACTGAAAACTACAGGGACTGTTCCATTCAAACTGAAAACGACAGAGACTGTTCCATTCAAACTGAAAACTACAGGGACTGTTCCATTCAAACTGAAAATGACAAGGACTGTTCCATTCAAACTGAAAACGACAGAGACTGTTCCATTCCAGGAATTTCGGCCATGATTAAAGTCTATAATTCACGAAGGAAAGGAAACGTGGACAAGTGAAAATGAATGTTAGTTTCATTCATGCAGACATAACCTGGATATAAGAAATATAATGTAATTTACATGCACCCAGGCAGTGTCAAAACATGAGACAAAGCATATAATTTACATGCACGCAGACAGATTCAAGAGAAAATAATATAACTTACATGCACGTGTTATGTATATTTGATTTAATTTATATTTGATTTAATTTAATTTTTTGTTTGTTAGTTTTATTTTTTTTATTCTATTACATGCTTTTGTAATGTAACTTTATTTACTGGATTTGACATTTTCCAGAAATTAGTTTGACTTGACTGTTTTTTTCGCAAACATCTAATAATAGAAACTTTGTATCTAATGTTGACGTATTTCCTGACCTTGATTCAGAATCAGTAAGAGTCGAAGTAAACAACTTTTTTTAAAAAAATCGTTCCCAGGATAAAAATCATTGGTTTTAGTCAAGCCCATACTGGGAGTACGTAATGTTAGGCATGTAAAAAGCTTCTTTGTTGTTCTAGAAACATGATCATGTGACCCTCATATGGGAATCTGTTTTGCGTTTTAAATTAGTGTATAACTGCTTTCTATAGAGAATTTAGTCAGCCGGGATTTAAAACAATGACACTTAAAGGTGTTTTTTGTGACCAGTTTGAGTTTAATTTTTAATTTTTCTTCAAATTATTTGGATTCCAGGAGAATATTTTTCCCTGGAAATATTCGTGCTCTAAATTAATCCTTGGACAAAGACAGCCATCGAAATTTACACAGACTTCAAACAATGAGATATTATTTTCTGTGATTCAACAAAGAACTGTTGACACGTCAGTACGATGCTGACCACAACATACGTCATCGCCTTCCATTTTGGATTTCATCGGGATTCGATCTCTGTTTCATTAGGACTTTTTATTACTAGGACTTCTATTTTTTAATTCTTGTATTATTCTTGGATTATTTTTGGATTTGATCCCCAGAACCATAAGTTCGTTTCCTCATTTTGTCTTGTTTTTCTAGGGAAATAAATTATTTGTTAAATTTTACAAAGCTTGTTGTCTTCACTCTTTTCTTGTTACTGTTTTAAAGAACCTAAAACGTATCACACGCCGACAGAACAAAGACAGGAGAAAATTGATATAATTTACATACACGCAGAGACAGACAATGCACGAAAACAAAATATAATTTACATGCATGCAGAGTCAAAACATGAGAAAAAGAATAGAATTTGCATACAGGCAGACAGAGTCTGGACAAGACATGAGATGTAAATTACATACACGCAGACAGCCAAGACAGTTGACGTCATTTACATACGCACAGACAACCAAGGTAGTTGATGATATATAATTAACATACTCGTAGACGGTCAAGGCAGATGATGAGATGTAATTTGTATACACGCAGGCAGCCAAGGCAGCTGATGGGGTTGCTTTACCAAAAAGTCCGTGCTACTTAAGATATTTGTGTAGAAGAAAACAAAATCCTGGTTTTCTCACAAATTTCCTAGTAACATAGAGATAAGAGTCGAGTTTTCTTCCCCGTCAAATCTTGCGTTCTCCAAGTAGCAATCAATAAACAATTGTTACACACGTCACGCAGAAACTAAGAATGAATTAGTCACACTTATTTATCAACATTTATTTGAGATCTGACACTCATTTGCACACTCCAGGATACACTTCTGAATTTTGTGGCAAACATCTTGAACTTGATTGATAGGAATAATGCATTTTAGCCAAGGTGCTTTTCAGATCACACTATTTCACATTATAACCAAGGTACGTCTTATATCACACTATTTCACATTATAACCAAGGTACGTCTTAAATCACACTATTTCACATTATAACCAAGATACGTCTTAAATTACACTATTTTATATACAGGTCATTGTATAACTCATTAGTAATACAGCGCGTCACGTATCATGCAGGTGAAAGTGTAGCATATAGCATTATCCCTCGTCATACACGTGACTGCGTACTGTATTTTTATTATCCCGCGTCACGTGTCATACAGGTCACTGCGTTCCGTATTTTCATTGTCGTGTCATATAGATGATAGCATACCATATCAGCATTACCCCGCCACATTATCTATTTGGTGTTGCTGGAAGTATAATTCAAAAAGAATTTTTCCATCAAAATGCACTAAAATTTAGTAACGATTTTGAAAGACAAAGATAAACTGATTAGTGTTTAAATTGTCACGTGATGCTACTTGTTATGTCTTAAAGTAAAAATAAATTATTTGTTCACATTTGTACGCGACGTTTAAGACGTCAAAGTATAATATTTAATTATCACAAATAATCAAATACATGCACGTGCCAAGGTTTCTTGGGACAAATAATACATGTATCGAATCTTAAAAGTAATTATCCTTAGGCCAAAGGTTGGAGTAATCTTACATTACTCCCTTATATAAATAAAACCTAACAGGGCATCCATTAGAAATATCCCTAACTCTAACAACACAGCAATTAGAAATATCCCTGACACTAACAGTAAATCCATTAGAAATACCCCTAACCCTAACAGTACATCCCTTAGAAATATCCATAACCCTAACAGTACATCCCTTAGAAATATCCATAACCCTAACAGTACATCCCTTAGAAATATCCATAACCCTTAGAAATATCTCTAACAGTACATCCATTAGCAATATATGTAAGCCTAACAGTAAATCCATTTGAAATATCTTGTAACTTCACGATACTTTTATTCAGGGCAATGTAGTTCATCCGATTATGCACGGCTGATTTTTGTGACAATATGTAATATATTTCACATTAATCTAAACTATGGCGTCGAAAAGTCTGCTCTTTGTTCCGTAATTGCCGAGACAGTGATTCAGATGTTAGTCACGATTCAACAGCTCTTAAAGTTTTTCAGACAAGATTTAGATTTCAGCATTGAGCCTATACATCAGTATCGGATTATCACGCAATAACATAAATCAGTATCGGATTATCACGCAATAACATAAATCAGTATCGGATTATCACGCAATAACATAAATCAGTATCGGATTATCACGCAATAACATAAATCAGCATCGCCTAATCACGCAACATTTTAAAAGATAATTTGTGTTGCCACAATTTAGGATCTTGCCTGTTCTGTTTAATCAATTAGTTGCAAATATGTTTTAATCTAGGCCAGTTCTGATTAGTCCATTTGTTTCAACCGTGTTTTAATATTGGCCAGGTCTGAATAGTCGAGTGGATTCAACCGTGTTTTAATATGGGCCAGGTCTGAATAGTCGAGTGGATTCAACAGTGTTTCAATATGGGCCCGTGTTTAAAAGGTTCTCCTCATCCTGTGTTCAGTGTATTACCAGTATTGCGCTAACCATGTAACACCATTATAACCATGTACAGCTATTATAACCATGTAACACCATTATAACCACGCAAACCTATTATAACATGTAACATCATTATAACCATTGTTATTATAACCATGTAACACCATTATAACCATGTAAGCTATTATAATCATGTAACACCATTATAACCATGTAAAGCTATTATAACCACGTAACACCATTAAAATCATCCACGTTCTCAGTTAAAAGTCACCGTCTTGACCGTGTCAAAGACACAACAAGGATACAAATCAAAAGTATTTCGCGATGGAATACCATTTTATAGTGCCAATAAAGGTGCAATTAAAATCAGCTTTAATGAAATATATGACTTATTTTAAATTACAAGATAAGAAAAATGACAAATTAACCACGCCAAATTACATGCTTTCTCCCTGAGTAGTATCTTTATCGGGTTAATAAATGCGATTTAACATTGCAAGTCGTAGGCCTACACACAAAAAGAGATAGACTTATGATTAAAACGGCTGAACTTCTAATATGAGATTTTGTCTTCCGTTGCTAAATTTGATCTGAAGTCACAGTAGACTGGAGACAGGTTCTTGCTGTTTTGTCAGGAAAGAGCTGCAAGCCGACTGTAAACTCAAAGAAGGCCAGGAATTTACGGTTGAGTAAAAGTTTCCAGACCAATACCACGTGACATTTTACAGCCAATCATGTCAGAAAACACGGTAAACTCATAACGATTTGATTTAGTATGGGGGCGCTCACCAGTTATTATGTATATTTGGGAGAGTGACGAGTGTAACGTGAAATTTTTTGCATATAAAATATGCACAGTGTAGAGAATGTTGGCATACCTCTATGCTACTGTGACGTATTGTGGCTGACAGTTCTTTGGATTGTTATGCATATTTAATTAATTATTTGTTTGTTAGTTTTTAATTTTTTAAAATTCTATTACATGAAATTGTAATATAACTTTGTTTACTGAATTTGACATTGTCTAGAATAGAGCTCAGTTCTGATTGACTTTTGTATTTTTGATTGTTGTTGTTTTAGGGTTTAACGCCATTTTTCAGCGCACGATAGGCTATACATGGCGGCCAGTATTAATGGTGGAGGAAGAACTTGGGAAAACCCCGGAAAGAATCACTGACCCTCGAGAAGCTACTGGCAAGCTTTCTCACATACCCACATTGGCCGAATCCGAGACTCGAACCTACGCAGACAGAGGTGAGATGGCAGTGATCCGTAACGGAGAGCGCTTTAGACCACTCGGCCACTCGGGGCCCCTGTATTTTTGACGTAATTAACTAATAATAGAGATATTGTATTTAATGCTGACCTAGCTCCTGACCTTGTTTCAAAATCAGTGGCAGTTTTGGTAAACAACTTTTTTTAAAAATTGTTTTAATTCTTTCTGAGAGTAAGAATTGTTAAGCTAAGTTAAGTTAAGGCCATGCCTGGACGACGTGATAATTTTCATGTAACAAACTTCCATTTCTTCTGGAAGGTTGAACTCTCGACCCACATCCGGGAATCTGTTTTACGTCTTAAGTAAGCCTTATACCTATTTTTTTTTTATAGAAGTAGTCAGTGAGCTTTAAACTTTTAAGTTGTATTGATGTGACCAGCTTGGGGTGAGATTTTATTTTCTTCAAATTATTTGACTTCAAGTGATTTTTCCCTGAAAATACGAAAGTGCTAGAAATTAATTCTTGGACAATGCCATTTATCAAAATTTATATGGAATTCAAAAAATGGAAATATTTTCTATGATTCAACAAGAGACTGTTGACACTGCAGCACTTCGCAGGTTACATCAGACGTCATCTTCTTCCATTTTGGATTCGAACTCAGCTTCATTCAGGACTTATTATTACTAGGACTCCTATTTTTAATTGTTGGATTATTTTTAGATTAGATTGGTAAAATCGTAAGTTCTTTCTTTCTCATTTTTCACTTGATATCCTAAGGAAATAAACTATTTGTTAAATTTTACAAAGCTTGTTGTCTTCCCTTTTTTCCTGTTACTATTTGTAAGAGACTCGACTCGTAACAGGATATTGTACTTATGGAAATTGTACATGATCTACGCACACTGACAACTAAAAGGAATGCTCCCTTGTGCTAAAAAAGACACTAATTAATTTGCATGACCCGATACGATATTTTTTTTACTCTTTTATCACTTTCATCACATAGTAAATAAACACCGACACTAATTAGTTTACATGACCCGATATTATATTTTACTCTTTTATCACTTTCATCTTAAAGTTGATGGAAACCCGAAGCAAATACTTTAATTCACCTGCCTTGCTATTTTATATTCCTTTCACGTTAAGCCAATGGAAATTGGCAATAAATAATTAACTTGATCTGACATCTTATTGTCAATGAAAAAGATATAAATCGTGTGATAATGGAAATGTTTGTGAAGAGAAAACGCTTACGGCGAATCGCAAGTCTTGGCTTTCTTAGAAAGTCTGTGCCTTGGTATGACAAGGTTAGACCTATTGTAATCGTGTCATTTTATATGGCCTTGCTTTTCACACCGAGGCTGAGCTGGACTGGGGCACACAAATAAAAACACGTTGGCATCACAAGCGTTGAAAGCAGTATCTAGACTTTTGAGGTATCAACACATGTTTGGAAGACTACGTACACAGGATATATTTAAAATATGTTATGCTATGGTGAAACTAAAATCATGTTACGGTTCCTAAATATGGTGGAATAAATATTCACCAGAAACAGAAGCAATTCATCGTAGATTTTGTAAAAGATATTTGAACGTACTGCGAATAATCATGTTAGTCATGACGATGTCCTTGAGTACAGCTTATATGCACAGATGTATAAAGTACTGGACTAAAATTATACATATACTAAAATTATACTAAAATTATACATATACTAAAATTATACATATACTGAAATTATACATATGCTAGAAGTATACATATACTAAAATTATATATATACTAAAAGTATACATATAATAAAAGTATACATATGCTAAAATTATACATATACTAAAAATTATACATATACTAAAATTATACACATACTAAATTTATACATATACTAAAAGTATACATATACTAAAAGTATACATATACTGAGAAGCAGATATCCTTTCCATTGTCAAGTGTTAAAACATTGGATGTTGCCAGCAAAAGGATACTCGCCATTCAAGTTAAAAATGTTTTATTCTGTCATGGTTTTGGTTATGCATTGATAGAGCAAGAAATAGATGACAGAAACAGTTTGCTAACTATGTTGAAACAAATCTATTTGATTCCTCGTTACAGATCTGCAAAGATTAATCAGCGATTCTACAAAATATGTTTTTTATAGTCAGTATAAGTTATTTTTTGATACTGAGAAATATTTAACGTTAGAGCTATCTTTCATTTTCAGAAAAGCATATGCGTGTTGTCGATGTTGATTTGATGATTGAACGAGGAAAGCATATGCATTTTGTCGATGTTGATTTGATGATTGAACGAGGAAAGCATATGCATTTTGTCGATGTTCTATGTTGATTTAATGATTGAACGAGGAAAGCATATGCATTTTGTCGATGTTGATTTAATGATTGAACGAGGAAGATACACTAACACTGAATGAGATCAAAGAGTTCGCAAATTATGTTTTAAAAATATTGTGTGTAGAAGATGTGTATCGTTTTGTATGTATATGTACTTCTTATACTAGCTTAAGACGGAAATATTTATTATCTCATCTCTTCAGTAGATAAATTTATAAATTTAATGTCCACGCAGAAAATAAGCCTTACTATAAATTTTTCCAACTTTTGGTATTTTGCTTATAAACTAGGAGATGGTATGTTATAAGTGTCAATGTATTTTACTATACTGTGTTTTATTCTTTTATGAATTATGTATTATGGGTCAGATTCCTAATGAACTGAATAAACTTTCTGCTGTGTTCATTAAGATACGGTACGAGATACTTCTGAATATTATTTTAAAGTGACATCTGAAATGACAATTTAAAGCAATGACTTCAGATATTTTGCGGGGTCACGGGTGGCTGAGTGGTCAAAGCGCTCGCCATCTTTCCTCTGTCCGCATGAGTTCGAGTCTCGGTCACAGCCAGAGTGCGTATGTGGGAATGTTTGCCAGTAGTTTGTGGTTCTTACTTTGGCTTTCCCGGGTTCTACTCGACCAAAAAAAAATGTATAGTCTATCATTTCCTGAAAAATGGCGTAAAAATCTTCGTCTACTGGCAAACACTGTCTACATGTACCAGTGGTCTACTGGTAACAACATCTATTTCTAACAACGACTAATGGTAACAACATCTATTTCTAACAACGACTAATGGTATCAACATGTTTCTAACAACGACTAATGGTAACAACATGTTTGTAACAACGACTAATGGTAACAACATGTTTGTAACAACGTCTACTGACAAAAACGTCAATAGTATTCGGGTTATGATAGCTTATTGAAAGTTTTTATCGTTTTGAGGTAGTTTTTAAGATATGGTTTGCTGAACTTCAAAGAAATTTATCAGTTTTTATATTTAACAAAAGAAGAACAAGGATGCGGGTTTTAGGAAATATGTATTGTAAGAGTACCTAGAATCCGTTAGGAAAAATGTATTGTAAGAGTACCAAAAATCCATACATCAAAGCAGGACTGATTGGCATAAGAGACAAACTAACAGACTGGTTCAGTACTAAATTATAACTAACATATCGGTCAAATACTAAATTACAGTCTCTTGTCTGTGCAGGCGGGGTATGCAGCCTTCTTCTAACAGTAGTTTAAGTTGACTTACTGGGCGATATAGCCGCTAAATAAGCGACTGTTATCTGGAGATTTACTATCCAATTTTGGACACTATCCCTACGCCGACCAAAACTCGGAGGTCATCTCTGTACGTTAAGATTAGCAAAATAGTTCAAAGCACCTGACTCCATTACTTTGTTTTTTTTTAATGGCTTGCTAAGGTCATTCTAATATGTCTCTTGATTGTTACTTAAACCAAGGTAAATTCATCGTAAACTAAATGTGTTAACATGTGTTTTGCATAATGTAAAATTGACAACATTTATTGCAGAAATTCCGTTGTTAAATCTTCAATTTCGGATGAAAGTAGCTTTGCACTCTAAGTTCTTAAATTTGGGAGGTAAGTAGCTTTGCACTATAAGTTCTTAAATTTGGGAGGTAAGTAGCTTTGCACTATAAGTTCTTAAATTTGGGAGGTAAGTAAATTTCGCATATATTCCTCCCATTAATGCCTAAAAGGAAGTGATCGGTTTTGAAGTACACCTGAATTTGTCAAGATGGAAGTTGCCTACACAGGTGTAAATTGCTTTCCAGTGCTGATTTAAATTGTTGCATGTGGAATTTTACACTAGCCAATATGGGTTAGAAGTTGGCATTCAAACTGATAAATTCATGTAAGTCTATGTTATCATAGAAATTTCTAAAAGTCTGATAATGATAAATTCATGTAAGTCTATGTTATCATAGAAATCTCTAAAAGTCTGATAAATTCATGTAAGTCTAAGTTATCACAGAAATCTCTAAAAGTCTGATTGATAAATTCATGTAAGTCTATGTTATCATAGAAATCTCTAAAAGTCTGATTGATAAATTCATGTAAGTCTATGTTATCATAGAAATCTCTAAAAGTCTGATTGATAAATTCATGTAAGTCTATGTTATCATAGAAATTTCTAAAAGTCTGATATTACACGAGTCTTAGTCCTATTAAATCTGAATTGATGGAATTTCGACAATATGAACATAATAATTGCTTCCATAGGATGTATGTTCAATCGACGTGCAAGTGGGGCGGGGGTACAATCTGACTTCAAATTTCCTGCCAAAAAAGCGCATATTTACTGCGATGCTTGAAATATATCAATATCACAGTCTACTGGTAAAAGCGGGCGCACCAGTGTGTGTGTGTGTGTGTGTGTGTGTGTGTGTACTCTTCAATATTACTCCAGCAAACCATGGCCTTAAGAAAATCCGTCCAATAAGAACATTTAATTTATCCGAATATACAAGATTTTACGTTTGGTTCAAGGAGAAAGAACAGCTTTAAAAAGAAAAGTTTTTATGGATCCCGGTAATCAGATTACCCTGTTTCTTGAAGGAAGTCTTCAGCCACACAATATGAATTTTCGTTGTTTTTATTTTCTGCCTTTAGAAACATTAACAACATGGCCGTGCCAGCAATGCTAACATTTATAAATGTATGGAATTAAGCCATGATCAGAACGTCCTTGTCAGCAATGTTAACATTAATAAATATATGGAATTTAGCTATAATCAGTGCAATCTCATTTAAATCGAGAGCTCTGACATAAAAGCGAGATCTCTGACATAACAGTGATGTATCTAACACAACAAAGAGATCTCTGACATAACAAAGAGATCTCTGGCAAAGGAACTAGATCTCTAACTTAACGGTGAGATCACTGACATAAAGGAGATATGAAGGATGTCGTTACTAGCTAATGTTCTGTTGACCATTCGCTTCTTCAGATTGCAACTTTCACATTCATGAAAGTGATAAATTTCATTCGGAACTTTCTGGTTTCTAATGATAACTGACTTTGATATGAAATGCAATGCTAAATCTTGATCGTGATACGCGTTATGATGAGAGTGATGCTACGACACAATAGCTCTTCCGTACTCTCAGACTTGTTTTCACATTATTCAATCAAAGTTGATGGGACTAATTCTGTCTGCCTTTTTACTCCTCCCATTTCAATTAAGTTCAAAGATTAAGTATATTTAGTTTCAAGGACAAGTATATTTAGTTTCAAGGAAAAGTATATTTTGTTTCAAGGAAACGTTTATTTTGTTTTCAAGGACAAGTATATTTAGTTTCAAGGAAAAGTATATTTAGTTTTCAAGGACAAGTATATTTTGTTTTCAAAGACAAGTATATTTTGTTTCAAGGACAAGTATCTTTAGTTTCAAGGACAAGTATATTTTGTTTTCAAGGACAAGTATATTTAGTTTCAAGGAAAAGTATATTTAGTTTTCAAGGACAAGTATATTTTGTTTTCAAGGACAAGTATATTTAGTTTCAAGGAAAAGTATATTTAGTTTTCACCGAAAAGTATATTTTGTTTTCAAGGACAAGTATATTTTGTTTTCAAGGACAAGTATATTTTGTTTTCAAGGACAAATATATTTAGTTTCAAGGAAAGGTATATTTTGTTTTCAAGGACAAGTATATTTTGTTTTCAAGGACAAGTATATTTAGTTTCAAGGAAAAGTATATTTAGTTTCAAGGAAAAGTATATTTTGTTTCAAGGACAAGTATATTTTGTTTTCAAGGACAAGTATATTTTGTTTTCAAGGACAAGTATATTTAGTTTCAAGGAAAAGTATATTTAGTTTCAAGGAAAAGTATATTTTGTTTTCAAGGACAAGTATATTTTGTTTTCAAGGACAAGTATATTTTGTTTCATGGACAAGTATATTTAGTTTCAATGAAAAGTATATTTAGTTTTTATAAAAAGTATACTTTGGTTCGAGTTTTTCAAACTTTCAAGGCTACATTTTTCTAAATATTTATTTATTCATCTATCTGACGCAAGACCTTGTTTGACCGAAACATCCTGAACACAAAGTCTGAACTCGGGCAATCTGACGCAAGGCATTGTTTGACCGAAACACCCTTAACACAAAGTCTGAACTCTGGCTATCTGACGAAAGGCCTTGTTTGACCGAAACATCCTGAACACAAAAAATCTGAACTCGAGCCATCTCACGTAAGGCCTTGTTGGCACAAAAGACATTGAGCAAAAATCAAATTCAGGCTCAAAATTAAAATTCAGGCTCAAAATATACTTGCTAAGAATAAAGATAAATTTACATAAATTTCACAACTAGCTTAGTTTCGTCTACTATGTTGCATACACGGAATTAGTATAGACCCTTGAATGGTACAATGCCGTAATTATAATGTGACCATCAGAACACGGCAACCCGGAAAAAATGTGTGAAGTCATCATGCACTTGACGGGTGAATGCTATAATTTGCCACAATTTATTTCGATTAATTTTTTAAATTTAATTAGTATAAATTATGACAACGTGCTTACTCATTTATAGAAATATTTCCCACTAGAACTAATAATTGCTTCACAATGTTTTGTTTTTTTTTTGTTAGCCTATTCACTGTATATTAGGTTCACAATAAGTACATTTTATCTCTTTGGAAGTCAGGATACATTTTACAGCAAAAGGGGAATATATAAGTTAACTGGGAAAACAAAACATGCGTTATAAATTCGTTTAGAAACTTTGCTTGTTGATCCATCATTATTTGCTTGTTGATCCATCAGTATTTGCTTGTCGATCCATCATTATTTGCTTGTTGATCCATCCTTATTTGCTTGTTGATCCATCCTTATTTGCTTGTTGATCCATCATTATTTGCTTGTTGATCCATCATTATAATTTTGTTCTGGAAGCTGGTTCCATCAGCAAACTGTTAATACGCTCTATGACAACTTACTGATATCAAACGTTTATACTCAAATCTGTTAAATAAATATTATCCCAGACCATTATTGGTCTTGAAATCTTGTGCCCAAAAGCTGGAAGACTATAATTGGTCGTGATATCGAGAATGTAAATCTTGGAAGACAGCTATTGGTCGTGATATCGAGGGTGTAAATCCTGGAAGACAGCTATTGGTCGTGATATCGAGGGTGTAAATCCTGGAAGACCAGTTGTGTTTTTTATTTTAGTACAGCACATAAATATAGTTTTAGAACATATTAAAAACTTCGAAGACAACATGCATTCCTTTTTTAAATTAAACGAGTTTCTCCTTTGCCTTGATCAACTTGCTAATCTCATATTTGGCTCGAAGTTTCCATCGTACTAACATTTACAATTTGTTGGCTCGAGGTTTCCATCGTACTAACATTTACAGTTTGCAAATGTGATGCACGTGTTAAATCTCTCCATTTTAATGAGGCACGTAGCTGCCCTGTTAGAATCCGCCCGAGAAAATCTGGGTAGAAAATGACATTATGTGCTTGTTTCTCTCCATCCTATATCCTTACATCATTTGCCAGGATGAAAAATGAAAAATGAAACATAACCGAGAAAATGGACTTTGTAAGTACTCTTTTCGAAAACGCTGCTATCTAAGGCATGGATGATGTTGTATTTCATATTGAAAATAGCATTAATTTCATTTCAGAACTAAAACTTAAAAACTTAAAAGTAAGAAATTTTTAGCATTAATGCGACATTGATTCATTGGCGTTGCATAATCTAACTGAAAAGTTTATTGATGTTGAACAAAAACGTGAATAAATCAGTTATATCGTACATTGCTCTGCAGAGGAATGAAAGTTCCAGTTCAGAGTTTGTCAGAATACGTACAGAATGTTAATGATTAGTGGCTAACTCGAAGCCAGTGATCCCTTAATGACCACCCTCCCTCTGTCTTTGCTGTTAAATAAAGATGGATCCAGGGGATTTTACAGTTTCTATGGATGAAAGGATTTCAACAATACGTTTGCCCAACGATTAGAAACGTCTTCTCTACGTGTTTGTAATCAGGGCTAGCAATTCTTTTATACACACGGATATCAGCATACTATAGATCATTTTCAGATACTAGTTTTAGCAGGCCAAACCTATCCCATAGTCGCATCCGGTACGGTCATGCACATTTGACGTAGGGCAACTCGAGTGACCAACACTTCTTACAGTACACGAATAGAACATTTGTCATTACAGATCGCCGCAGATAGCAGTATGCAGTAATGTTCCAGCCCACAAGTATAAGAGTTGAACTGTACGTTTTCATAAAGTATTTTTAACAATAAATGAGTATCTATTGCTTTATGTTACTGCATCATGTCTCTCATCTTACCACCCCCACCCACATTTTTTCAGTCATATCGCTACGGTGTCTGCAGTGTAACAGTTTCTAGTGATGCCTAGCACTGGGGTATCATGCCGCAGACACGTAGCATGGTGTCCCACCCAGTCACATTATCCTGACACCAGGCCGACCAGTCATAACACTTACCTCTTAATGCTGAGCGCCAAGCGAGGCAGCTGTTAGTACCATTTTGGTAAGTCTTTGGTATGACTCGGCCGGGGATCGAACCCAGACCTCCCGCATCCGAGGCGGACGCTCTAACCACTAGGCCACCGGAGCGGTCAACTTGTCTAATTAGCAGCAAACAATGAACACCAAAGGCGGCACATCACATATTAAGCAGATTCCTCAAATATTTGCCATTTAGTTAATAAATTAAATGGGAATGAATGTGAATCCCAAAACTGCTTAATGTACATTGGATTCGCTAAAGAATTTACTCTCTGTCTCTCTCTCTCTTTCTCTCTCTCTCTCTTCAGTTTGCTAACTCCTTGCGATACATCTGCAACGGTCATTTGCAACGGACAGTTGCAACAGTACTATCAGCTATGTGTAACTTGTGTGGCTTCTTGGATTGGGCTTGGGATCTGATTACGCTGGCATTAATAATGCTGTGTTCACCTGCATGCATCCATCCACTAACAAATTAATAATATGCAACAAAGAGATTTGTAAGTCCTCATGTTTTCGCGAGTATATAGTCTTTTGAAGACTCGTCTAAATAAACGTAAATTTGTACAAATTGTAAGTCTGGTCACATTGGAAAATTTTCCACCCACCCCTTTACTTTCAGAAATGTATCATCCAGCTTTGTAAGACCTATTAAGGACCGCGGACAGAGTAGGGCAAATTCCGAGGGACCACAACGGTCAGGGGTCCACCGTTGTTTCAATTTGTGATTACTGGGCCTACTGGATAATTTTTCTTAGGGCCCACAAATCCTGTCTGCTGTTCCGGTCCTCTCTGATGCTTTTGTGTTCGTATCTACTTTTTTCGTTTAGGCAGATTACTGAACTATTCACTCGTGATTTTTAAACACACTATTTCTGTGAAGAGTCTACAGACGTCAAACCTTTACAAATTTGTTTGAACTTTCTTCACGAACATACACTATGTTAATGACAATCACTTAAAAGTTGCATTACGTTGATTGCGCATGCGTTAAATATTGGAGTGGAAAAAACCAAATTCGACTCCCTGAAGAAGGTCTATAGTGCTATGCTCAATTTAAATTCAGAACGAAATAATCGGTTCACTTGTCAGCCATTACGCTAGATATTTGGAATCATGACTGCTGCCAAGGCAACCGTTAAAGTATACCACTATCACTTTCCAGACCAAATGCAGATTGATTTTATTAGAGATTTATAAATGCCAAAAGTGTCACAGAAAATAGAAAATGTAACCAAAGGATGTGATCATTCTACTTTGTGTGCCATATGCTGCATAATAGGCAGACGATATCCTGCCTGCAATTTCCGTCTCCTTCGACATCGTATATCCCCGTTCAGACTGGTCGGTTTGTTTTCTAGGATCGAATTGAGAGTGATTATTTCAATATCAAGTGGTCACATGACCAATGTCGTATTCATACAGCTCAGCTGTTACTAGTCTGTGTGAAAGAGAAAAAGAAACAAGAAATCAAACGAAACCTGCAAAATCACTTTGACAAATGGTTGGGGCTTATCGCTGTCTGATTTTAAAGTCCATTTATATAGACTTTGAAGCATATAATGAAAATATCAAATACAATCACAATTCCTGCCACATTATTACTGAAGTCCGTCTTAGTGAAGTCCGTATTACTTAAGTCCGTATGACGTCTGTTTTGGTACCTAGTACCAATTTACTGAAGTCCATGTGATATCTTTGTGATGGCGCTTAGTGTCAAAGCACAGAAGCCCATGTTATGTTTCTGTTTGGTACATAGTACAAATTTATTGAACCCAGTCTAATGTTCTGTTATGGTACTTAGTGCCAGTGTTCTGAAGACCACGTAATTTATCTGTTATGGAACTTAGTACCAATTTGCTGAAGCCAACGTGATGTTTATTTTCTGGTACTTGGTACCAAAAAATACTGAAACCCACGTGACGTTTCTGCTCTGGCATTTATAACCAATTTATTGAAGTCCACGTGATGTTTCGGTTCTGGTACTTAGTACCAATTTACAGTTAAATGATAAATAAACATATGATTACATACATTAAAACATAAAGTTCCATTGCTGTGGAAGAAATAAAAATATGATTGCTGCATCACAAAATATAGGTGTTTGTCTTCAGTTTATTCGCAAAATGATGGTAAACTGAGAATGAAACATGTCTGTCGAAACGATTAGAAAAAAAATGAAAAGTTCGCATGGATTGCAGCGATATAATTGTTAGAACGACAATAACTCATATAGTCTGTACAAAATAATCGCAAGTTATGGTACTTCTGTATAGAATTTGATGATATCAATTAACCATACAAACATGGCATCATTATATATAATTATATGAAATATTTGATGATATCAACCATACAAATATGGCATCATTGTATCTAATTATATGAAATATTGGATTATATCGACCGGACAAACAATGGCGTGACTGTATCTACTTATATGTTATATCATGATTTTATTTAAGTATATGTAATATTTGATGATATCAACCATGCAAACATGGTATCATTTTATCTTCTGCCATATAATGGAACTGATGTTCTGCAAATTTCCGTAAAATGTCCATTTATGTTATACTGACACATACACCATTTTATTTCAACTGCCTTCTTGCATCGTAAATTTTGTTTTCCCAGCTTATTATAAATTGGACCCATTGTTTCAGGTCTCGACAACGATATCCAACATTACAAGCATTGTACTATCTAAACGTAAACTAATAATTTATTTAACTTGCAGAGTCCGCCAAAAATATCCCAGCTAAAAATATATTTGTTGGTTGTCCTGACTGTTTGAACTGCGCAAGTCAATAAAACTTGATGAGAACAGAGGCAAAGAGAAAAAGTTAATACCGCAACAAGTTATTATTTGAATCTATTATTATAACAAAGGAATTTCTTACTCGGAGTACATGTAATATAAATTAATAATTTATTAGAGTTATTCAAGGCCGAGATAACAAGGAAACTTTTTTTTACAAGCATGCAAGGCCGAGATAACGAGGATACATAGGTTATTAGATCTATACAAGACCCAGATAATGAGGTTACCCTCGTTATTAGAGCTACTCAAGACCCAGATAATGAGGCTACCCTCTTCATTAGAGCTATTCAAGACCCAGATAATGAGGTGACTCTCTTTATTAGAGCTATTCAAGACCCAGATAATGAGGTTACCCTCGTTATTAGAGCTATTCAAGACCCAGATAATGAGGTTGCCATCTTTTTTAGAGCTATTCAAGACCCAAATAATGAGGTTACCCTCTTTATTAGAGCTATTCAAGACCCAGATAATGAGGATACCCTCTGCATTAGAAATAGAAAAAGACACTGACAACGAGCTGCACACATCACCAAAATCTGACCTGCAAAGTATTCGGAAATTCTGTAATTTTTGTGAAACCTCTTGACGTGAGGAGGAGACAGCCATTTTGAATTTAATTCACGAAAACTCGGCAGAAACACATACTGATTAGCATGAAGATTTTTGTTTAAGAAGTAAAGTATAACTTAATTATATACAAATATAAAAAAAATCAAAAGTTAGTTTCAAAAATAAATATACTTCATAGTATGAATATGTTTAATTGACCTTCTATTTAGACAATATTCCTTCAGGTATTAGATCGTACGTTTCATATTACTGTGCTGTTTAATAACTTGGAGCTGGGTTTTTCCCTTGATTTCCATGGGAATGAGGAAATCGATCCGCCATATGCATCTGCCGTGTTTGACTAAAAGACTCAGTTCGTACTCTATAGTCTGAGAATGAAAATAGGATTTGATAAAGTGATTTTCAAAACATTTCGATATTTTCTCCATTATTTATATTAAATTATATTACAGTGTACATATGTTAATTTGCCACGCTTGAATAGGTGAACAATTTATATAGATAACATTAGGAATACAACGCCGGGACCCACTTTGTTTTTTATATCTGGAAGTAAACTTGTTTGCAAAAAGACATTAATGATTAAGATCGATGGTGAAGAAAAATATTAATACATTTATATGATAATTCTTTGTAATGATTTTCACTGCCTATTCATGAATAGTGCCTAGAGTGTTTATGGGCCTAGTACTTTCCTAATTTGCTTGTAGTTATATCCATCAATTAGTGTATACATTATACTTGACTAATTTGCTTGTACTTACATCCAACGGGGCCTTGAGTGGCCGAGTGGTCTAAAGTGCTCTCCGTTACGTATCACTGCCATCTCACCTCTGTCTGCGTGGGTTCGAGTCTAGGATTCGGCCAATGTGGGTGTGTGAGAAAGCTTGCCAGTAGCTTCTCGTGGGTCGGTGGTTCTTCCTGGGGTTTTCCCGGGTTCTTCCTCCACCATTAATACTGGCCGCCATGTATAGCCTATCGTGTGCTGAAAAATGGCGTTAAACCCGACAACAACAACAACAACAACTTATATCCATCAATTAGTGCATACATTATCCTTGACTAATTTGCTTGTAGTTGTACCCGTCAATTAGTGTATACATTATCATTGACTAATTTGCTGGTAGTTGTATCTATCAATTAGTGTATACATTACCTTTGACTAATTTTCTTTTAGTTATATCCATCAATTAGTGCATACATTATCCATGACTAATTGGCTGGTACTTATATCCATCAAATAGTGTATACACTATCCTTGACTAATTTTCTTGTAGTTATATCCATCAATTAGTGTATATATTATCCATGACTAATTTGCTGGTACTTATATCCATCAATTAGTGTATACACTATCTTTGACTAATTTGCTGGTAGTTGTATCCGTCAATTGGTGCATACATTATCATTGACTAATTTTCTTGTAGTTATATCCATCAATTAGTGTATATATTATCCATGACTAATTTGATGGTACTTATATCCATCAATTAGTGTATATATTATCCTTGACTAATTTGCTGGTAGTTATATCCGTCATTTGGTGTATACAGGGCCGGCGCTACCATATAGGCAAACTAGGCACCCGCCTAGGGCGCTGATTTCAGGGGGCGCATTTTTAAAAAAATTATTGTTTATAAATTTTGAAATTGATATATTCGGGGGGGGGGGGGGGCCGCCAAAATCTAACTCTGCCAGGGGCGCCAGATAGTCTGGCAGGGTCTGGCGCCGGCCCAGGGTGTATACATTATCCTTGGCTAATTTGCTGGTAGTTATATCCGTCAATTGGTGTATACATTATCCTTGGCTAATTTGCTGGTACTTATATCCATCAATTGGTATGCAGCAGCGCACGTAAATATTCTCTTGCTTCTATCTTGGTTTTTAGAAATGGAAAAGAAATAGGATGCAAAGATGTATCGTTGGTAGTAAAATCGAATGGATTACGACAGATTATCATACAGACAAAATCGGTGAAAAATATTGGGATTCATTATAAAGTGACCAGAAAATTATGTTGTGACCTGGGAATAAATCTATGGCATACTATGCCCGGAATGAGTTTCGTCTGAGTTACCTGGGATGAGATCTCTCGCACACTATGCCACGGATCATTTTCTTTTGTGACCTGGGACTAGAGTTGTCGTTCACTATACCACGAATAATTTTCATATAAGTGACTGGGGACTTGATGTGTCGTACACTATATCACGAATAATTTTCATTTAAATGACTGGGACCTTGATCTGCCGCCTACTATGCCGCAAGCGATTTTCATTTGAGTGTACGTATTTACATGTCTCTTTTCATAACGTTCAAACTCATTTAGAGGAAGAAAAAAATAAAGTAAAATATTCTTGCAGCAGCAAACGTCAAGCACAGTGGCCTACATATCCGGTCGAAATAATACAATTTTAAGTTCAACTAGTAAATCCTGTAATTCCTTATCTCGTGGCACCGCAAAGTTGCCATGCCAACCGCATCTGCGATAAATGTTTGCCGAAATAATGAAAGTCCAACATACATGATGATTTGCCATTGAAGAGCTTCTACCTAAAATTAGACAAAAGTTTCTTCTGGTTTATGAGATTACGGTAATCGCTATTCTCGCGTTTGTTTATATGGTTATTGAGATTACAGTAATCGCTGTTCTCAAGTTTCTTTGTGGCTATTGTCGCAATCATCTATGCATCATCTATAATCGCAGATCCTGTCCTAGTGTTTGAGAAAGGAACACCTTTGCAACAAATGAATAATGTCCGATTTTCTCAATAAATGAAAAGTAATATTACCAATTTATGAAATTTATTTTATTTGTAGGCAAACATTTTTGCAAAAACAAAAGCTTTAAATCTAACTTTCGTTTTCAAATCTAACTTTCGGTGTCACATGTAAAATACAATAACAGAAAATCGATCAAGACATTACCTAATAATTGTTTTCAAGAAACAGTGTCAACCTCAGCTCTAGCACGAACCTTCAAGAAATAGTGTCAACCTCAGCTCTAGCACGAACCTTCAAGAAATAGTGTCAACCTCAACTCTAGCACGAACCTTCAAGAAATAGTGTCAACCTCAGCTCTAGCACGAACCTTCAAGAAATAGTGTCAACCAGTGGCGTCGCTAAGGGGGTGCGGACCGCACCGGGTGACACCATCTCAGAGGGGTGACACCAAAATGAAAAATTGCAAATTTTACAGAGCACACACTGCTCGGTCTAGTCGGATTTCATAAGCGGATAACCGATCATAGTTAAATACATGACTAGCAGGCACAGCAGTGGCGTCGCTAGGAGGATGCGGGGGGTGCGGATTGCACCGGGTGACACCATCAGAGGGGGTGACACCAAAATGACATTACTAAGGATTCTGTATGGTCTGTTACGGAAGGAGGACCATGGGGGTGACACCATGAGCTACCGCACTGGGTGACACCAACCCGAGTGACGCCACTGGTGTCAACCTCAGCTCTATCACGAACCTTCAAGAAATAGTGTCAACCTCAGCTCTAGCACGAACCTTTAAGAAATAGTGTCAACCTCAGCTCTAGCACGAACCTTCAAGAAATAGTGTCAACCTCAGCTCTAGCACGAACCTTTAAGAAATAGTGTCAACCTCAGCTCTAGCACGAACCTTCAAGAAATAGTGTCAACCTCAGCTCTAGCACGAACCTTCAAGAAATAGTGTCAACCTCAGCTCTAGCACGAACCTTCAAGAAATAGTGTCAACCTCAGCTCTAGCACGAACCTTCAAGAAATAGTGTCAACCAGTGGCGTCGCTAGGGGGGTGCGGCGGGTGCGGACCGCACCGGGTGACACCATCTCAGAGGGGTGACACCAAAATGAAAAATTGCAAATTTTACAGAGCACACACTGCTCGGTCTAGTCGGATTTCATAAGCGGATAACCGATCATAGTTAAATACATGACTAGCAGGCACAGCAGTGGCGTCGCTAGGGGGATGCGGGGGGTGCGGATTGCACTGGGTGACATCATCAGAGGGGGTGACACCAAAATGACATTACTAAGGATTCTGTATGGTCTGTTACGGAAGGAGGACCATGGGGGTAACACCATGAGCTACCGCACTGGGTGACACCAACCCGAGTGACGCCACTGGTGTCAACCTCAGCTCTAGCACGAACCTTCAAGAAATAGTGTCAACCTCAGCTCTAGCACGAACCTTCAAGAAATAGTGTCAAGCTCAGCTCTAGCACGACCACATCTAATCATAACGAGGATATTGAACACAAATTTTGATGATAATGTTTCCTCGGCCAATTTATCAAAATTGGTATGTCATCTGAGACTGTTAGTACTCTCTAATATCGATAATAACTGGAAAGAAGGCTCTAGCAATTTCTCATCGGATTGAGATGTACGTTATCATGCTTATGATATTTCCGACGTGTACGTTATCATGCTTATATTTCCGACATGTACGTTATCATGCTTGTGATATTTCAGACATGTACTTTTTCATGCTTATGATATTTCAGACAATATCGATAGTTATGGCACGTATATGAATAACGTAAATGACTCAGAATCAATTATTAGTCTTAAAGACATGAAAATCTTTTTGTTCTAGGAACAATAGTTTAAGAAAATCACAAATTCGAGGAAACCCTCAAAATTTCGTCAAATACAAGGGATGTTTCCTGTAGGAAAACTATATTTTATGACCGTATTTAAAAATCCCCTTTGAGGGGCTCCGAGTGGTCGGGTGGTACAAAGCACTCGCCTTTACAGACCACTGCCATCTCTCCTTCGAGTCTCGGACTCGGTCAATATCGGCAAATGAAATCTGACTGGGCCAATATGGGCATTAAACATCGGACTCGGTCAATATCGGCATGTGAGATCGGACTGGGCCAGTATGGGCATGTGAGAAAGCTTGCCAGTAGGTCCCTAATCCTTTTCTCCCTTTGTAGCTTAAATAAGTCAATAAATATAAGCGGCCAAAACGATACAGTGTAAAACCAGTTTTCAACTAAAATAAAACCTCCAGAAGATATGAAATAAGCTATAAAAAAATTCAGAAAATAAATGTTCTGTGCGTTAGCTTTTTCCTAATGAACTTTAAATTCAGCTTTCAACATTTAACTTATCTGGTATAAGGCTTCAATCGTTAGAACTTTAAAAGAAAAGGAAATATGGCATATGTTTGACTCCTCATAAACTTCTCTAAGCCTAACACCAATAAACCTCACTAACCCTAACCACCATAAACCCCCACTAGCTCTAACCTTCATAAACCCCACTAACCCTAACCCCCATAAACCCCCACTAGCTCTAACTTTCATAAACCCCACTAACCCTATCCTCCATAAACCTCACTAATCCTAACCCCCATTATACCACACTAGCTCTAATCCCGGAAATCCTACTACCCTAAAATTAAACAGACATTTTTTTTTCTTCGAATGAAATCCATGTTGTAGATACCATTCTGAAGCAGCTTCTTGGAATTCATTTACTTCTCAAATGATGTTAAAACTAAAGAAATATGTCTGATTACAGGGGAGCCAAACTTAAGGGAGATAAGAGTGGACATGGAAGATATTTTGATTACAAGGGTGTGGTGGCAATCTTAAGGGAGATAAGAGAGGACATGGAAGATATTTTGATTACAAGGAAGTGGTGGCAATCTTAAGGGATATAAGAGTGGACATGGGAGAGAATTTGATTACAAGGAAGTGGTGGCAATCTTAAGGGATATAAGAGTGGACGTGGGAGAGAATTTGATTACAAGGAAGTGGTGGCAATCTTAGGTGAGATAAGAGTGGACATGGGAGAGAATTTGATTACAAGGGTGTGGTGGCAATCTTAAGGGATATAAGAGTGGACATGGGAGAGAATTTGATTACAAGGAAGTGGTGGCAATCTTAAGGGATATAAGAGTGAACGTGGGAGAGAATTTGATTACAAGGAAGTGGTAGCAATCTTAAGGGATATAAGAGTGGACGTGGGAGAGAATTTGATTACAAGGAAGTGGTGGCAATCTTAGGTGAGATAAGAGTGGACATGGAAGATATTTTGATTACAAGGAAGTGGTGGCAATCTTAAGGGATATAAGAGTGGACATGGGAGAGAATTTGATTACAAGGAGGTGGTGGCAATCTTAGATGAGATAAGAGTGGACATGGAAGATATTTTGATTACAAGGAAGTGGTGGCAATCTTAAGGGGTATAAGAGTGGACGTGGGAGAGAATTTGATTACAAGGAAGTGGTGGCAATCTTAAGGGATATAAGAGTGGACGTGGGAGAGAATTTGATTACAAGGAAGTGGTGGCAATCTTAGGTGAGATAAGAGTGGACATGGAAGATATTTTGATTACAAGGAAGTGGTGGCAATCTTAAGGGATATAAGAGTGGACATGGGAGAGAATTTGATTACAAGGAAGTGGTGGCAATCTTAGATGAGATAAAAGTGGACATGGAAGATATTTTGATTACAAGGAAGTGGTGGCAATCTTAGGTGAGATAAGAGTGGACATGGAAGATATTTTGATTACAAGGAAGTGGTGGCAATCTTAGGTGAGATAAGAGTGGACATGGAAGATATTTTGATTACAAGGAAGTGGTGGCAATCTTAGGTGAGATAAGAATGGACATGGAATATATTTTGATTACAAGGAAGTGGTGGTGTGGTGGCAATCTTAGGTGAGATATGAGTGGACATGGAAGATATTTTGATTACAAGGAAGTGGTGGCAATCTTAAGGGATATAAGAGTGAACGTGGGAGAGAATTTGATTACAAGGAAGTGGTAGCAATCTTAAGGGATATAAGAGTGGACGTGGGAGAGAATTTGATTACAAGGAAGTGGTGGCAATCTTAGGTGAGATAAGAGTGGACATGGAAGATATTTTGATTACAAGGAAGTGGTGGCAATCTTAAGGGATATAAGAGTGGACATGGGAGAGAATTTGATTACAAGGAAGTGGTGGCAATCTTAGGTGAGATAAGAGTGGACATGGAAGATATTTTGATTACAAAGAAGTGGTGGCAATCTTAAGGGATATAAGAGTGGACGTGGGAGAGAATTTGATTACAAGGAAGTGGTGGCAATCTTAAGGGATATAAGAGTGGACGTGGGAGAGAATTTGATTACAAGGAAGTGGTGGCAATCTTAAGGGATATAAGAGTGGACATGGGAGAGAATTTGATTACAAGGAAGTGGTGGCAATCTTAGATGAGATAAAAGTGGACATGGAAGATATTTTGATTACAAGGAAGTGGTGGCAATCTTAGGTGAGATAAGAGTGGACATGGAAGATATTTTGATTACAAGGAAGTGGTGGCAATCTTAGGTGAGATAAGAATGGACATGGAATATATTTTGATTACAAGGAAGTGGTGGCGTGGTGGCAATCTTAGGTGAGATATGAGTGGACATGGAAGATATTTTGATTACAAGGAAGTGGTGGCAATCTTAAGGGATATAAGAGTGGACATGGGAGAGAATTTGATTACAAGGAAGTGGTGGCAATCTTAAGGGATATAAGAGTGGACATGGGAGAGAATTTGATTACAAGGAAGTGGTGGCAATCTTAGATGAGATAAAAGTGGACATGGAAGATATTTTGATTACAAGGGAGTGGTGACAATCTTAAGGGATATAAGAGTGGACATGGGAGAGAATTTGATTACAATGAAGTGGTGGCGTGGTGGCAATCTTATGTGAGATAAGAGTGGACACGGAATATATTTTGATTACAAGGAAGTGGTGGCGTGGTGGCAATCTTTGGTGAGATAAGAGTGGACATGGAAGATATTTTGATTACAAGGGAGTGGTGGCAATCTTAAGGGATATAAGAGTGGACGTGGGAGAGAATTTGATAACAAGGAAGTGATGGCAATCTTAGATGAGACAATAGTGCACATGGGCGATATTTTGATTACAAGGGAGTGGTGGCAATATGAATCGAGATGAATAAGAATGGACATACATTAAAGAGAGTCTTACGTTGTTGTTATAAGCGTTAATCATAATGTAATCCATACTCACAATGACGTCAATATTCCGTCAAAATCGACGAGATTACATATCAAAGGTTTTAGTGGAAGAGTCAAGCAATTCTGGCATCGATTGAACGATAATCAATAAATTGGAAATATTTATCAAAGAAGTATACAAGATCGAAAATCAATCTTATCCTGCATTCAATTTCATTCAGCTGAGCGGAAAAAAAATACCAATGTAGCTTTAAGCAATATATATTAAGACACACTGAATGATGTCGATGATGCGTATCTTATATCAGTTATTCTTGTCTTTAAGCAATATAGATTAAGACACACTGAATGATGTCGATGATGCGTATCTTATATCAGTTATTCTTGTCTTTAAGCAATATAGATTAAGACACACTGAATGATGTCGATGATGCGTATCTTATATCAGTTATTCTTGTCTTTAAGCAATATAGATTAAGACACACTGAATGATGTCGATGATGCGTATCTTATATCAGTTATTCTTGTCTTTAAGCAATATAGATTAAGACACACTGAATGATGTCAATGATGCGTATCTTATATCAGTTATTCTTGTCTTTAAGCAATATAGATTAAGACACACTGAATGATGTCGATGATGCGTATCTTATATCAGTTATTCTTGTCTTTAAGCAATATAGATTAAGACACACTGAATGATGTCGATGATGCGTATCTTATATCAGTTATTCTTGTCTTTAAGCAATATAGATTAAGACACACTGAATGATGTCGATGATGCGTATCTTATATCAGTTATTCTTGTCTTTAAGCAATATAGATTAAGACACACTGAATGATGTCGATGATGCGTATCTTATATCAGTTATTCTTGTCTTTAAGCAATATAGATTAAAACACACTGAATGATGTCGATGATGCGTATCTTATATCAGTTATTCTTGTCTTTAAGCAATATAGATTAAGACACACTGAATGATGTCGATGATGCGTATCTTATATCAGTTATTCTTGTCTTTAAGCAATATAGATTAAGACATACTGAATGATGTCAATGGTGCGTATCTTATATCAGTTATTCTTGTCTTTTAGCAATATAGATTAAGACACACTGAATGATGTCGATGATGCGTATCTTATATCAGTTATTCTTGTCTTTAAGCAATATAGATTAAGACACACTGAAAGATGTCAATGATGCGTATCTTATATCAGTTATTCTTGTCTTTAAGCAATATAGATTAAGACACACTGAATGATGTCGATGATGCGTATCTTATATCAGTTATTCTTGTCTTTAAGCAATATAGATTAAGACACACTGAATGATGTCGTTAATATGTATCTTATATCATTTATTCTTGTCTTTAAGCAATATAGATTAAGACACACTGAATGATGTCAATGATGCGTATCTTATATCAGTTATTCTTGTCTTTAAGCAATATAGATTAAGACACACTGAATGATGTCGATGATGCGTATCTTATATCAGTTATTCTTGTCTTTAAGCAATATAGATTAAGACACACTGAATGATGTCGATGATGCATATCTAATATCAATTATTCTTGTCCTTAAGCAATATAGATTAAGACACACTGAATGATGTCGATGATGTGTATCTTATATCATTTATTCTTGTCTTTAAGCAATATAGATTAAGACACACTGAATGATGTCGATGATGCGTATCTTATCAATTATTCTTGTCTTAAGCAATACAATTAGTTACGAGTCTATGCTCATAAAATAAGTAACAGAAAAGAGTGCAGACAACAGGCTTTGTGAAATTTAACAAATAATTTTTCCCTAGAATACAAAATGAAAAATGAGAAAAAAGAACTTACGATATTGCGAATTAAATCCAAAAATAATCCAAGAATTAAAAACACAAATTCTAGGATAAAAAGTCATGAATCAAACTCAGTTCAAGTCCCGAAGAGATTCAAAATTGAAGGCGATGACGTGTCTGTTATAGCCTACGAAGTACTGATGTGTCAACTGTCTCTTGTTGAATCACATAAATATTATTCCATGTTTTGAATTCAGTATAAATTCCACTGAATGTCTTTATCCAAGAATTTCATCAAAACACTTGTTTTTCCAGAGAAAATAATTACTTGAATTCAATAATTTGAAGAAAATAAAATTCAGCCCAAACTGGTCACAGCATATAATACAACTTAAAGTGCTAAATGTTAAAGCACGACTGGTAAAATCCTCACAGTCACAAGATAATATAGTTCTCGGCTTGACCTCAGGTCACAATTAGTATTTGCTAAAAGCAACCATTACCTGATGGAAAATAACCGTTTAGAATGATCTAATCAGCCTTGTTTACTTACAACACAATAGCCTACGAAATTCACTTGGGAATATCCAAAACTTTGACTCTGATCAACATATTTACTCCTTCTTGTTTATCGGAATAATAATTCTGATAATAAGCTCATACACATCGAGAATAATGAGGCTATTATTAGTTTTTTGCATAAATGAAATAAAGAAACCGAATAAAAAAAGACAGTCAGGTCACGCAAAAATGAACTCAATTTTGGACAAGGTCAAGTCCATCAAACAATGTAACATTACAATAACATGTAATAAAAAAAATATTAATATTAAAACTACCAGAAAAACAATTAAAGTAAATATACATAACAAATTTACGACATACTGAATGTTGTCTACGTCGATGATGGGTATCTTATCGATTATTTTTGTAATTAAACAATATAATTTAAGACATATTGAATGTTGTGTCTTTGTCACTGACGTGTATCTTATCATTTATTTTTGTCATTAAACAAAATAGTTTAAGACATATTGAATGTTGTGTCTTTGTCGATGATGTGTATATTATTATTTATTCTTGTCAATAAACACTATAATTTAAGACATATTGAATGTTGTGTCTTTGTCACTGACGTGTATCTTATCATTTATTCTTATCTTTTAAAATGGATGATTACAGAGAATTTGTAAGTATCATAGGGAATTGATTAGTACTTTTATCACGTGTTAACAAATTGCTCTGTTCTTATATCTTGTCAGTGCTACCCGCTGTCCCTTAGGAAATGATCTTTACAAAATTCACATAATGAACATCTGATATAACTTTTGTAATTTGAAGTAATAAAAACAACAAATAAATCACACATTTTTTAAAAGTTTATTTGCATAGTTATCCTTCGGAAAAAAATATTTTATCAGTTGTGAAACTAATTCCAACATCATTAACCTAGATTACCGCTTTGTATTTAAAAGTCAAATTATCTGCGTCCATTTGCAGAAGCAATGTAGTTTAATCAGAATGGTGATTTACAAATGCTGGACGAGCCACTGAGAGAATAAACCGTTACCAAAACATAAGGGGTTTTAGTTTGCTTCTTTTTTTATTTGTTTTTTATATTAATGTGAAATTTTACTTTATGAGACAGCGATGAAATTATTCTGCCATGACATGCCCTTCGTTATCATTGTGCTCTGTTGTGATTGGTTGGAATCGCTTGCAAGGCTCACATTTTATACCGTGCAGTCAGAAATCACATAGAACCCAAAGAAAACTTGTTTTTCTTGTTTGTTTGTTTCTTTATTTCTTTGCTATTTTTACATGAAACTTAGTAAGAAAGAAAATACTATTAAAATATCAAGGCCAACTCTTTTAGCTGAGCAAATAGTTCAGAATATATCTCTTCTAGTGATTGGAAGCCTCTAATGATATAATAAAAACAACAAATAAATCATAATTCCTGCAATATGTGTCACACTTGATGTAATAAAAACAATAAATAAATCACAATCCCTGCAATATGAGTCACAATTGATGTAACAAAAATAATAAATACATCACAATTCCTGCAACATGAGTCCCACATGACGCAAACAAATAAATCACAATTCCTGCAATATGAGCCACACATGATGCAAACAAATAAATCACGTCCTGCAACATGAGTCCCACCTGATCTAATAAGAGAAACAAATAAATTACAATTCCTTCAATACGAGTCACACTTGTTGCAATAAAAAAAAACAAAATAAAATATAATTCCTTCCATATGAGTCGCACTTCATGTAATAAAAACAAGAAATAAATCACAATTCCTGCAATATGAATCCCACTTGGCGCAACAAAAACAAGACATAAATCTCAATTCCTGCAATGAGTCCCACTTGAAGTAATAAAAACAATAAATAAATAACAATTCCTGCAATATGAATCCCACTTGATGTAATAAAAACAAGAAATAAATCACAATTCCTGCAATATGAATCCCACTTGATGTAATAAAAGCAAGAAATACATTACAATTCCTGCAATATGAATCCCACTTGACGCAACAACAAAAAAAAAACAAGACATAAATATAAATTCCTGCAATGAGTCCCATTGGAAGTAGTAAAAACAAGAAACAAATCTTAATTCCTGCCATATGAGTACCACTTATAGTAATAAAAACAACAAATAAATTACATTTTCTGTCACATGAATCCCACTTGAAGTAATAAAAACAACAAACAAATCACATTTCCTGCCATATGAGTCACAATTGTAGTAATAAAACAACAAATAAATCACAATTCCTGCAATATGAGTCCCACTTGATGTAATAAAAACGAGAAATAAATCACGATTCCTGCAATATGAGTCCCACTTGATATTTCTATCATGATACCTTGTCTTCTTTCCAAAAAGTAATGGTGAATTTATGTGGAAGTTAATTTTTTTTGTCCCTATAAGGCACATACAGTGTGTAACCGATATTTACATTACAGTTGGAATGGCATAACAAAGAATACTACACATTGATCAAACACGCATAAAAACAAATGGCATAACAAAGAATACTACACATTGATCAAACACGCATAAAAACAAGTTGGAAGAGTCAATATTCTAGAACACAATAAACATGACCAGAATCGGCATACTATCATCGCCAGTAGATGTCAGAATTTGATTTTCTGTCATTAATGTCTGCAACCCGATCTCGAGCATGTGTATCATATATATATATATCGGTACAGGATAAAATGAAATCGGCAAGGCAGGGTAAAATTAAATCGGCAAGGTATGGTAAAATTAAACCGGCAAAACAGGGTAAAATGAAATCGGCAAAGTATGGTAAAATGAAATCGGCAAGACAGGGTAAAATGAAATCGGCAAGGTATGGTAAAATGAAATCGGCAAGGTATGGTAAAATGAAATCGGCAAGGTATGGTAAAATGAAATAGGCAAGACGGTAAAATGAAATCGGCAAAGTATGGTAAAATGAAATCTGCAAGGTATGATAAAATTAAATCTGCAAGGTATGGTAAAATGAAATCTGCAAGGCAGGCTAAAATGAAAACGACAAGGTATGGTAAAATTAAATCTGCAAGGCAGGCTAAAATGAAATCGGCAAGGCATGCTAAAATGAAATCGGCAAAGCATGGTAAAATGAAATCGGCAAGGCATGCTAAAATGAAATCGGCAAAGCATGGTAAAATGAAATCTGCAAGGCATGGTAAAATGAAAATGACAAGGCATGGGAAAGCTAAATCTGATCTGCCGGATGTATACTTTTAGCAATGACAATATCCTACATAGAGGATTATCACTGATTCCTTTCACCGTTGACGATAGTTACTTCGCATAAATCACTCAGTAGAATAAGAGTATAAAATGACAGTAAGGAAACGACAAAACATATATAAATAACTCATTTGAGAAAAGTCCAGGTTAATAAAAGACATATGAGAAAACTTCAGGTTCAGACACTTTTACGTGTTTATTGTATTGGATAACATGAGACATGCAAAGTTTTAAGCCGTGATATCAGAATACACAAAGATTTTTTAAAACTTATTTCGGTTCAGGATTTGTTTTCTTTGTCTTACTTTAAGAAAAAATAAACTAAATTTTTATTTCTCAGCAATCATACTGCAATAATGAGCATAAACATTACACATTTAAACATTGCCACTGATACCGAGTACAATGCCACTGATATCGAGTACAATGCCACTGATACCGAGTACAATGCCACTGATATCGAGTACAATGCCACTGTTGCCGAGTACAATGCCACTAAAACCGAATACAATACCACTGATACCGAATCCAATGCCACTGATACCGAGTACAATGCCACTGATACCAAGTACAATGACAATGATACCGAGTACAATGTCATTGATATCGAGTACAATGCAACTGATACCAAGTACAATGTCATTGATATCGAGTACAATGCCAATGATATGGAATACAATGCCACTGATACTGAATACAATATATCTTATACCGAATACAATGCCACTGATACCGAGTACAATGACACTGATACCGAATACAATGACACTGATATCGAGTACAATGACACTGATACCGAATACAATGCAGCTGATACTGAGTACAATGTCATGATATAGAGTAGAATGCCACTGATACCGAATACAATGCCACTGATACCGAGTACAATGTCATTGATATCGAATACAATGACACTGATATCGAGTACAATGTCATTGATATCGAGTACAATGCAACTGATACCAAGTACAATGTCATTGAGATCGAGTACAATGCCAATGATATGGAATACAATGCCACTGATACTGAATACAATATATCTTATACCGAATACAATGCCACTGATACCGAATACAATGACACTGATATCGAGTACAATGACTGATACCGAATACAATGCAGCTGATACTGAGTACAATGCCATGATATAGAGCAGAATGCCACTGATACCGAATACAATGCCACTGATACCGAGTAAAATGTCATTGATATCGAGTACAATGCCAATGATACCGAATACAATGCCAATGATACTGAGTAATGAACAATGCTAGGACGGAGCAATAACGTACTAAAGCAGCCTTTTTCAGACCCTATCCTTTTGACTTGGCTTAGGTGCAAGCTTCTTGCTATTAAAATAAAAGCAAATTTATTACATGAAGAATCTCTCCAATTCTAGGAAGATAAATAGAAACAAAGCCAGTTTGTGCCGTGGATGCCTTCTCAAGGTAGGAAAATAACCTATTGTAATTAATTGCTTTGTCTGTAATTTAAAGAATTATTTCAAACATGTATGACAATTTGTTTAACCCGCAAAACCAAGTCTCGGACTTTCTTTCATTATACTCGCGATACACATGTGGAATAGAGTATACAATGTGATTGATTAGAAGTAACGTTTTACAAATGTTCAAATTCCCCACCCCTTAAAATAATCCGACAAAAACATAACGAAAAATGAATGAATAGCAATTTTAATAAAGAAGAATCCCAGACACAATAAGAATTAAAGTGATTTTAAAAGAAGACGTCAACCACGATAAAAGTAAGGCGATTGTAAAACATTATGTCAGCTTCGATAACAGTAAAGTGATTTTAAAACAAGATGTCAGACACTTAACCAGTAAAGTGATGTTAATATATGTCAGCCACGGTACGAGTTATAGTGATTTTTTTAATTTTTTAAAAGATGTCAGCCACCGTGCGATTTAACGTGATTTTAAAACAAGATGTTTGCGATGGTACGTAAAGTGATTTTAAAACATGATATTTGCTATGGTACGAGTTATAGTGATTTTTTATTTTTTAAAAGATGTCAGCCACCGTGCGATTTAACGTGATTTTAAACCAAGATGTCTGCGATGGTACGTGAAGTGATTTTAAAACAAGATATTTGCCATGGTACGAGTAAAGTGATTTTAAAACAAGATGTCAGTGTCAAGATTGCTCTTAATTCAATTTTATTATTGCTAACCACAGATTCATGAAAATACCGACCTCTTAGGTCGTTTTCATTTTACATGGTTTGTATGATTAAATGACCATGGTTTGTACCACAAGAGGATTAAATGACCATGGTTGTATACTTATTGAAGTGTAATGATTTACCAAATTGCTCACAAAGTAAATGAAGTTATTTTATGTTAATTTCGTGAGTGGGTAGGTACAAATTTAAAATTCGATAAATATCCAGCCATGATCATTCAAGCTTTATAATTCCAACTTACTCCAACTACTCCAATCAAGCGTCGTCGATCCACTTCGTTCATCGTTGATGAGGAGCTAAATTATCAACGACTCTTTGCTGGCGAAGATAACATAACAACTAATAAATGACAACACAAGCGTTAATTAGGGTCACGACGGTTTCTAATTCATTTTGCGTTAAGCAATCATTGTTATTGCTTTCTACGAAGTTCGATTAACCCCTCCCCAAAATATGAAATCCATTTTTAGTGAGATCCTCTACTCCTGCGTCATGGGACCATAGCGACGAATAACAGTTGACCGAAAATTATAAAATGTCACAATGCAGACATCGTAGGGCTATGACTGAACAATTGTTAAAGCTACGTTAAAAATCCAATCATATACACACTATTTGTATTTGATTCATGATACAAAATGTCGCTCTTGCTCTATTTGTGCTTCATACATAACACAGAATGTCGCTTATGCTCTTTTTGTGTCTGATTCATGACACAGACTGTCACTTATGTTCTAATTGTGTTTGATTCAAGAGACAAAATATCGCTTATGCTCTATTTGTGTTTGATACATGATATAAAATGACAAGGATGCTCTATTTGTGTTTGATACATGATATAAAATGACAAGGATGCTCTATTTGTGTTTGATACATGATACAGAAAGTCCCTTATGTTCTATTTGTGTTTGATTCAAGAGACAAAATATCGCTTATGCTTTATTTGTGTTTGATTCAAGAGACAAAATATCGCTCATACTCTATGTGTGTTTGATACATGATACAAAATGTCGCGTATGCTCTATTTGTGTTTGATTCAAGATACAAAAATCGCTCATACTCTATGTGTGTTTGATACATGATAAAAAAATCGGTTATACTCTATTTGTGTTTGATACATGATACAAAAATCGGTTATACTCTATTTGTGTTTGATTCAAGATACAAAAATCGCTCATACTCTATGTGTGTTTGATACATGATACAAAAATCGGTTATACTCTATTTGTGTTTGATACATGATACAAAATGTCGCGTATGCTCTATTTGTGTTTGATTCAAGATACAAAAATCGCTCATACTCTATGTGTGTTTGATACATGATACAAAAATCGGTTATACTCTATTTGTGTTTGATACATGATACAAAAATCGGTTATACTCTGTTTGTGTTTGATTCAAGATACAAAAATCGCTCATACTCTATGTGTGTTTGATACATGATACAAAAATCGGTTATACTCTATTTGTGTTTGATACATGATACAAAATGTCGCGTATGCTCTATTTGTGTTTGATTCAAGATACAAAAATCGCTCATACTCTATTTGTGTTTGATACATGATACAAAAATCGGTTATACTCTATTTGTGTTTGATACATGATACAAAAATCGGTTATACTCTATTTGTGTTTGATACATGATACAAAAATCGCTTATACTCTATTTGTGTTTCAATCATGATACAGGATGTCACGTACGCTCTATTTGTGTTTGATACATAATACGGAATGTCGCGTATGCTTTATTTGTGTTTTATACATGATGCAGAAAGCCGCTTAAGGTTCTATTTCTGTTCTATAAAAACCTCAAGGATAAAGTAACAGTATTAAGTAAAGGTCAGAAACTCGTATCATTATGAAAGAAGAAGAAAGTACACATGTATGCTCTATTCGGATACACATGTATGCTCTATTCGGATACACGTTTATGCTCTATTCGGATACACATGTATGCTCTGTTCGGATACACGTGTATGCTCTATTCGGATACACATGTATGCTCTATTCGGATACACATGTATGCTCTATTCGGACACACGTGTATGCTTTATTCGGATACACATGTATGCTCTATTCGGATACACATGTATGCTCTATTCGGATACACGTGTATGCTCTATTCAGATATGACATATTCAGAAGGATAAGATTGATATGCGCATTGAAGGAGTAGAAAAACGTTTAAAATTATCATAGGCCATATCTTATAGGCCATTGAATATCTTATATCTTATAGGCCATATCATATAGGCCATTGAATATTTAATATTTTATAGGCCATATATTATAGGCCATTGAATAGCTTCTATCTTATAGGCCATATCTTATAGGCCATAGAATATCTTATTTCTTATAGGCCATATCTTGTAGGCCATTGAATATCTTATATCTTATAGGCCATATCTTATAGGACATTGAATATCTTATATCTTATAGGCCATATCTTATAGGCCATTGAATATCTTATTTCTTATAGGCCATATATTTTAAGCCATTGAATATCTTATATCTTATTGGCCATATCATATAGGCCATTGAATATTTAACATCTTATAGGCCAGATCTTTTAGGCCATTGAATATCTTATATCTTATAAGCCATATCTTATAGGCCATTGAATATTTTATATCTTATAGGCCATATCATATAGGCCATTGAATATATTATATCTTATAGGGATATTTTATAGGCCATTGAGGGCAGAAAAGAGCCTAAAGTGTAACTGCTAAATGCAGGTGAATATGATGATATAAAGATTGATTTCAAATCAGCAATGGTTTCATATTGAACTTTTCAGGCACAGTTCTATCACCAGTGCCATTTAAAAGTAGATTTTTCTTACAAAATATATTTCAAAGAGCAAAACAGTCCTCCAGATCCATAGAACAATTAACAAAGCAAAATCGTTTCAATACTGGATTTCCGATGGACATTTCTATGTGAAAGCACATAGTCGATTCGGGTTAGGTTAGACGAGCGAGGAGAATGATTACAATGTGTCAGTTCCACAACTATCGATAAAGTATTGTATGCGGCAGAAAAAGTAACATTCCATTCGATGGATATTTATCATTATTAAGATCCATTCATTAGAAATATTTTAAATAACTTAACAAAAAGCTACATAGCTTTAATTTGCTGTGGATAATGACAAAATGCGATCATTTTGTGTTAAAATTCAGACCAGAACCGGAATCTTTGAATTATGCCAGACACTCTCTGGGCGTCTCGTGTTTGATGTATTCATTGTTTAATTTGTTTGAACAAATGCAAATTGTGAGATAAAGTAAACATCGCAATGATTACGGACAAATTGTTTCGACGTGTAATCTAGTCCCAAATGTATTGAATCAATTTATAACAGAAACATGCACAAAAGCAAAACTTTTAATCGCTATATTACTTCCACAGCATGACAGTAATACAACATAAAAAACCAAGATTACAGTCAGATGTTATATTTTCTCTACTTGGACAGAAGCTAACCAATAGAACATTGTCTAACTTAACATGCTGTAAATGCAATTGTTGTGTGAGAAATTAGAACATCCTATATCCACACCGATGGACTTGGAGAGAAACAGTGGTGTATTGATTACCATAAATACATGTCCTAAAACCATAAATATATGTCTAATAGCCATAAATATATGTCTAATAACCATAAATATATGCCCTATAACCATAAATATATATCATGCGACTATAAGCATGACTTTTATACATAATGTCCAATAATCCTAATAATCCAATAATCCTAATCACATATCAAATAAGGGGCCCCGAGTGGCCGAGTGGTCTAAAGCGCTCTCCGTCACGGATCACTGCCATCTCACCTCTGTCTGCGTGGGTTCGAGTCTCGGGTTCGGACAATGTGGATATGTGAGAAAGCTTGCCGGTAGCTTCTCGTGGGTCGGTGTTTTTTTCTGGGGTTTTCCCGGGTTCTTCCTCCACCATTAATACTGGCCGCCATGTATAGCCTATCTTGTGCTGAAAATGGCGTTAAACTCTATAACAACAACAACAACACATATCAAATAAAGATAATCACATGCCCTAAAACCATAATCATATGTCCAATGACCATAATTATATGTCCAATAACCATAATTATATGTCCAATAACCATATCATATGTCCAATAACCATATCATATGTCCAATAACCACAATTATATGCCCAATAACCATAATTATATGTCCAATAACCATATCATATGTCTAATAACCATAATCATGTCCAATAACCACAATTATATGTCCAATAACCACAATTATATGCCCAATAACCATAATTATATGTCCAATAACCATATCATATGCCCAATAACCATAATCATGTCCAATAACCACAATTATATGTCCATTAACCATATCATATGTCTATTAACCATATCATATATCCAATATATATATATATATATATATATATATATATATATATATATATATATACATATACATGTGTAAGCAAGTAATACAAAGGGTTCGAACATTCAATCTCTTGAACACTAAGTAACCTACTAACACAATGAGCTGAAACACGTGATCTACTGAACACCTGGCAGGCGATTGTTACATGGGATGTGAAATCTGTTGCAATACACGGGGAACTATTAATGCATGGGACTAGATCATATAGTCCATTTAACACACATGCAAACTACTAAACCACAGGGCTGGCACGAACAATATATTGAAAAGCAGTTAAACTATTTATTCAATGGCCTGGAACATATTATCTATCAAAGACCCGATAAGCTACAAATACACGGGACTGGAAAAGGTGGTTAATTAAACACCAGGTAAACTACTATTACACGGGACTGGAACACGCGATCTTTTGGAAACAAGTGTAAACTACCAATACACGGGTTTTGAACACGCAATCTTTTGAAAATATGTGTAAACTATAAATACACGGGTTTGGAACACGCAGTCATTTGAAAACATGTGTAAACTACAAATACACGGGACTAGAACATGCAATCTTTTGAAAACTTGTGTAAGCTTCCCATAGACGGGACTGGAACACTCAATCGTTTGAAAACAGGCGTAAACTACCAATACAAGGGTTTAGAACACACAGCTTTTTTAAAACATTTGTAAGCTACCAATACGCGGGACTGGAACACACAATCTTGTGTAAACATGTGAAAATCTACCAGTACACGGACTGGAACATGCAATCTTTTGAAAACATGTGTAAACTACCAATACACGGGACTGGAACATGCAATCTTTTGAAAACATGCGTAAACTGCCAATACACGGGACTGAAATGGATTCGTTTGAAAACTTGTGTTGAATACATGGGAATGCAATATGCTTTCTATTGAACACCAATACATATGAATGGAGCATGCGATCTATTGAATGGACCGGACCTGATTCTCTAGTTCACTCGGCGGCAAATATGGATCACAGGTCATTCAGATAATGGAAGAAATCTAATAATATATTTCATTCTTATTGTCGATAACTTTGCTAATATTGATAAATTCAGACTCTTCGGTGACTAACACTGAACAAGACTGATGAAGATACCAGCCCTAAAACCATTATTTTATTGTATAAGGCAGTCCATTCCAGCCCTAAAACCATTACTTTATTGTATAAGGCAGTCCATTCCAGCCCTAAAACCATTATTTTATTGTATAAGGCAGTCCATTCCAGCCCTAAAACCATTATTTTATTGTATAAGGCAGTCCATTCCAGCCCTAAAACCATTATTTTATTCTATAAGGCAGTCCAATCTAGCCCTAACAACCATTATTTTATTGTATAATGCAATCCAGTCTAGCCCTAAAACCATTATTGTATTGTATAAGGCAGTCCAATCGAGCACCAAAACTATTATTTTGGTATATATGTCAGTCCCAGCATTTCAGACTTCAGCTTTTTTTATTAAGACGTAAAACCAATCTTCTTTCTGATAACAAACGAATCTATCAACTCTAGACACTAAACATCACCAACTATAACGAAAATCAACTAGACAATTAATTATCAAAGTGACAGTAACATGGATGAACTGCCACTAAGTGACAGTAACATGAATGAACTACCACTAAGTGACAGTAACATGGATGAACGGCCACTAAGTGACAGTAACATGGATGAACGGCCACTAAGTGACAGTAACATGAATGAACGACCACTAAGTGACAGTAACATGAATGAACGACCACTAAGTGACAGTAACATGGATGAACTACCACTAAGTGACAGTAACATGAATGAACGACCACTAAGTGACAGTAACATGGATGAACTACCACTAAGTGACAGTAACATGAATGAACGACCAATAAGTGACAGTAACATGGATGAACGGCCACTAAGTGACAGTAACATGGATGAACGACCACTAAGTGACAGTAACATGAATGAACGACCAATAAGTGACAGTAACATGAATGAACGACCAATAAGTGACAGTAACATGAATGAACGACCACTAAGTGACAGTAACATGGATGAACTGCCACTAAGTGACAGTAACATGAATGAACGACCACTAAGTGACAGTAACATGGATGAACGGCCACTAAGTGACAGTAAAATGAATGAACGACCACTAAGTGACAGTAACATGGATGAACGGGCACTAAGTGACAGTAACATGAATGAACGACCAATAAGTGACAGTAACATGGATGAACGGGCACTAAGTAACAGTAACATGAATGAACGATCACTAAGTGACAGTAATATGAATGAACGACCACTTAGTGACAGTAACATGGATGAACGACCAACCAGTGACAGTAACATGAATGAACGACCACTTAGTGACAGTAACATGAATGAACGACAGTAGTGAATAGGGCCACCTTACGTACAATGCAAAATAACATTACAGAGACCCCTGGGCCACTTTACGTACAATGGAAATTTAACATGGCGAAAAATCGTGTACCACTTTACGTACAAGGGGAATTAACATGGGAATAAATTGTGGGTCATTTTACGTACAAGGGGAATTTAACATGGGATTTTTTTTTAAAAAATTTTTTTTAAAAAAGGGGTAGGCAATTCAAAGACTATCTCTTTTCGAGAAATATGGCTGGCCCTGAAAAGGGCCTTTGGGTTTTCTTCTGCTTCTAATTTCTTCTTTTCCTCCACCAAGTTCTTATTTTATCTCCTACACTCTTCTTCTCTTTCTTTTTTTTCTTCTCCTCTTCTTTCTTCTTCTCTTCCTCCTCTTCTTTCTTCCTCTTTTCATTTTCTTCTTCTTTTTCAATTTTTTCATTCCATTCTCTCATCCTTATCATTTCCTCTTCATCCTCCTTTTCCTCCTTTATTTCTTTCAACAGATCACTGATGATTACCTTCATTTTTCGTAAATTGTTTATCTCCATCTTCACTCGATGGGGACTATATGAATAGTGATCCTCGTTTAGGTTAACCAACATTTGCTCTATCATTCCTAAATTGTCGAGGACGTTTTGCAATTTTTCCATTTTGTCCATTTGGTTAGAAGCCATCTTCTTTGTATTCTTTGCAGAATGGTTTGAACAACGAGCACTGTGGGTTCTTATACGAAAAGCGCGAACGTGAAGGAAAACATCCCCCTAAAACATAAAATGGATCTTACCTAGATGATGACCCAACATCGCGCGTACGTGAAGGAAAACATCCCCCTACTTTCTCATTTCATATAATAAAACCCTAACTATACTCTTCACATACGCTAAGAAACCCATAATCTACTATTCACAATAACATACCTGAGCTCTTACAAACACAAACACACAAACTCATACCCTCACACTATCTAAAATAAGAGTTAGTGTTTATATACACACTACTCTACCTACACACATTGGCAAAATAATAGTTATTTCTTTTCTAGAGTATTGGGTAGCCCTGAAAAGGGCTGTTTTTGTTTGGAACTTCATGGACACCTGGTTAATGGTGGCACCTTCCAGGCCTGGCGCCACATACACATCTTATCCCCCAGTTACTTTTTACCTTTTGGGGGCAGAGAGCAGAGGCAGGATATGTCGCTTCAGAATCCCAATTTTCGCTCTCTGGGATTTTGAAATTTCTTCTCTCCTTTTCCTCCTCTTCTTTGTTTCTTCTTTCCTCTTTATATCTTCTTTCTTCTTCTTCTTTATATCTTCTCTCCTCCTCTTCTTTCTTTCTTCTTTCCTCCTCTCTTACCCTTCCCTCCTCTACAATGGCTTCCGCGGCCAGTTCATTTAATATGCGCCTGGCATATTCCAGATGCACATGAAGCTCCAACAGTTTCTCAAGTCTCGTGTTCATTCTTCTGGCTGTGTTGATCAATCAACAAGGGTAGCTGGACTGCCGAACGAGTTTCAATTTATACTGAAAGCGCGTACGTGAAGGAAAACATCCCCTAAAAACATAAAATTCATCTTACCTAGATCATGACC
Source organism: Sinohyriopsis cumingii (assembly GCA_028554795.2). Lineage (NCBI taxonomy): Eukaryota > Metazoa > Mollusca > Bivalvia > Unionida > Unionidae > Sinohyriopsis > Sinohyriopsis cumingii. The sequence continues at coordinate 872,706 of CM068832.1, read as the reverse complement.
AAAAACAACAACAACGCGCGGACCTAAAAGAAACACTCTCTCACTTTTTATGCTACCCATCACTTCAATAGACTATCCACATACGCAAAGCAATCCAATCTAACCCCTAATATACACCTCAAGCAGCCCAAAAAAAACAAACATCATTTTAATCTACTATCCACACCAACCTACTTTATCACTTACAAACACAATCACACAAACTCATACGCTCACATTTTTAAAAGCTAGAGTTAGTGTTTATTTTCACACTACTCTACCTACACACATTGGCAAATCGATCGTTATTTCTTTTCTAGAGTATTGGGTAGCCCTGAAAAGGGCTGTTTTTTGTTTTGCTATGGCATTCTTTTTTAGTTTCTAAGAATGCGATGTCCTCTGAGGATAGACTTTCTGGCGATAGGTCTGCTTCTTCGGAAAGAGAAGAAGAATTCTTTGGTGTCGATACGACAATCGACAAAGCCTCTGTCAGCTTCAGGTTGCTGCTGCTGTTGCTGCTGTTGTTGTTGCTGCTGTCTCTGAAGTCTGTACTTCTCTGTCCATTCTTCTTTCTCCCTGTTCATTTCTTCTCTGAAGAGCTCTTCTATCAGGTCTTCAGTGATTTTTAACATTCTCACATTCTCTATTTCTTCTGGCTTCGGTATCAGACTGTGTCTGACCCTATGCAAATTCACGTAGGCTTCGTTGAGCTTAGCTAGTTTGGAGCACATCTTCTTAGGAGGATGAGTCGACAATGGATGGCTAGACTGGGAACAACCCGGTTCTTAAAGTGAGAGCGCGGACGTGAAGGAAAACATCCCCCACACGGTTTTTTTTCGAGCCGCAACGTTCATGAGAGGGATAGTAAGAAATGAAAGAGCATCAATCCAACATTCTTCTAGCTAAACAAAAGACAAAGCCATTTTTTCAAAACACAACATTTTTTATTCAAAAAATCACTTAACACTAAACAACAACATTTTTAACAATAATATAACACTATAACATCAAACAATTTTTTTCAAATCACAAACATTTTTTTCTTCAAATACAATCTACTTTAAACAAGGCTGACAACGTTGTGAATGAAATTGTGATTTCCACTGTTGGAAATCATTAGGCCATTGATGGACACTACGTTTCCTAGCTTGAGACAAAAGATAAGCATAATGGTCACAAAACCATCGATCTACTTTCACATCGTTTCTAGCAGAAGAACGAGGATCAAAATGAGTCACTAAATGTTCTAAGGAATAGCCCAGGCTGCGATGATGCAGAAAATACACACAGTACTGTCCACACACCAAGGAATCTGTGCCTTGTAATTTCACGTTATTGAATCGGGTGGTTTGAGCATTTCTTCTCATAAAGTCGATGATATCGTCTTCCAAAGGGGGCAATCCGTACGAATCGAAATATTCCACACATCCTTCTTGAGGAAAGTAGACGGCTACCCAGTGGGTTCCTGGGAGATGACTATCGTCCGTGTTGATCACGTAAGCTTGATGGTCTTTAGGTTTGCGATGAGGGAGTTCATCTTTAGCACAGACGACAGGATTCCAAGAAGACGTATACGAACTATGGTTCAAAAGGTAATAAAGTTCCCAGGTATCCATTGTTTTTGTGTTTGTTTTCTTCTTCACAGGTAATAATACGTCGTCAATTCGATCCTGACTTTTTGCTTGAAAATGTCTGACGAATAAACGGTTATTCGTTCTGTTTCCTCACTCTGATTCAGGAGAGCTTCGATACGATGGATCTCTTGAGTGGTTAATGCTGGACAAGAATGTTCACGCAAGTCTTTATACCACTGGTGCAACACGTCTTTGTCCGAAATGAGACTCCAAGCTTCGTCCAGATACTCGTCCAATTTTTCTTCTTGACTTAACATCAGGCATTTATTGTGTTGAATTTGACTGGGATGATCGTTTTGACATCCATAGCAATTTTTCTTGATCAATTCTGTCATTTTGTCGACCAAGTGTTTGGCAAAACAGGAGACTAAATGGGCTTCTTGTTCTGGCCATCTCGACTTCATCATGATATCTTCTTCTCCTTCCACGGTCTCCTTACATTCCATCTCCAAAGTTTCTTCACTAGGTAAAGAGGGATAACAGTCTTCCATGGCTTTCTAGTAATCTAGGATGACTTCTCTCAAACTGTTGATTTCTATGGTATTATCGAATTCTGCATACAGGATGACGTTCACCGTTTCATCAGGGATACGGTTTGCAAACTGAATTTCCACACGAATCTGGCCGGATTTTATAGGGTGGAAATGTCCCTCGTCGCTGCCTTGGTCTGGAGTGAAATCGAAAGCCCACAAAGCATAACCTCCTGTGTAATCCTCGTACGTAATGCCGTGACTGGTATTGGTTCCTAACTGGCCGGTGGCTTCGTACAGGGACAAGTACGATCTCAAGTAATTCTTCTTCTCAAAGTTAGGCTCAAAGGGTCGGGTACACAAGGTCTTGCCATCGCGACTGACTTCGATCTTGGACACGCCAAAGTGTTGAAAGTAGAAAGGATTTTTAGCCAAAGCTCCGTTGAAGGCTTCATTTTCGACGATACCAACGATCAAACGCTTGGGTAGCTGTCCTTGGAACAGATGATCTTCGATCATGGATCGTTGTCCCTTGGGAATGGTGAAGGTTTTCACTTCCACGCGTCGTATGGGATACTTGGCTGTCGTTCTGCTCAACGTTTGACTGATGTCGTTACCCACTTTAGGTAACACTTCCACACGACGTACGTAGAGCCTGGCTTCCTCGATGACAGTTTTGCAAGCAGTTTTACCTATCAAATGGAAAGCGGCACTGCTCCGATTCAGTCTCAGGCGGACATTGACCCCGTTTAGTAAATATTTCTCTTGCAACCACATGTCCAGATGTAAACGATCCATCAGTTCTAAACTCTGTCCATCTTTGATTCTCTTTCTTCGTTCTATAAATCCGTCATTGTTTTCTTTCTTTTCATCAGTTTCTAAATTTTCAAACTTTTCAGCATCGTCAGCTTCCCATACCACACAGGCATTGAGATGAGTGTTCTTGGCGTCTATTCCGTACGTCAAGAGATTTTCCAGGTACGCTCGATAAGGGTAAGTATCCATGCTGCTGCTGACCAGTTTGTTGTTCAAGTACAAGTCCACTCCGCTAAACAAGGAATGCATGAAATTGTTGACGGGAGCTATTACCTCATCGCCATCTAGGGTCGAATTGTCCTCATTGACAAGTTTGACTTTCAAGTACAAGTAACTGCTATTCAGATCGATGTAATCTTCGGGCTGTCCTTTGATTTCAAACTCGATGGGAGCTGAGGCTGTCAATGAGGAGACGGGGTGAAATTCTACCCATTGGGATTCTTGCATGGTCATCATGGTGGGGGGCATGGCAAACAGATCCAGTTCCGTCTTGGAACAGGCGCAAGATTCTCGGTGCATCATTTTTTTGTCTCTTTTCTCAATAATCGAAAACGTCTAAGTCTCGTACGGTTCTTCTTTTCTTGGCCTTTCTCGCTTGAAGTCTGGTGAAGGGGTGTTTTCTTCTTCGTCTCTTTCTGCCTTGTCCTTGCTGAATGCTTGACTCGGTATCGTGCAGGGCATTTATAGGTGTGTCTCGTCGGCCCAAAATGTCTTTACCCGTTTGCAGCAAGACATTTTTGCCTGCCCTCATGAAGGCTTCTTTAGGGTTTTGTTTGTCGATGATGACATTTTGGAGAAATTCTTTGCCTTGCGTCAGTGCCGCATCTTTCAAGGCGTGCAATCCGCGTGTCACCATCGGTTTCAACACCGGGGCCACCGAACGAAAGGCCGATTTTAACATGTCTCCTAAACCGTGTCCTCGCTGTCGAGCCACCCCTCGGTACACTGGATACATGACTTACTTACGAATCGTGAGAGAACCGTTTTCGAAAATGGAGTTTCACCGTGACTTTTCCTTTGGTGAATGGAATATCTTGTCCCAGATCTCCTTTTATAGTAATGTTGATCGTGTCCAAATACGACTTGCTGACCGGCAAATAGTGAGGATGGACAAATTCGCGGTGGACGTGGTAAGTGTTTCCACCTTCCTCGTCAGCGTTTGCGGCAGAATCCACTTTGAAAGGAATGACACGCAGTAACGGTACGGAGGTGTGTCCCACCACGTTGTATTCCACCACATCGGAATACACAAACATCAAATTCAGTCCTTGGTTCAGTTCTACCGGGGTACGAAAATACTTGGCAAAAGTATCGTTGTCAGAAATGACTAGTAATTCGCCTTTTTGTTGTTCTACTTTCTTCTTCATCTCCATGTCCCCGCCCAACATGTCAAACAATTCAGGACAAAATAAGAAAGACATGATTTTGGGCCCCTCAGGAAATTTTATCAGGAAGCGACGAGCTGTTTTGTGGTACTCCAGGGTGACACTTTTTTTGACACTTTCCAAAGCTTTCAGAAACACACCATTAAACCTGGTGGCTATGGTGCTGACCAAATGTTGACCACTAAAATAATAGCCTGGGGGAATGAACAAGTGATAGGTGGTCCACTTTGGATTTTGTGTGTTACGGGTTTTCTTGTCATATCTGCCATGGGTATCCAAGTACTGTTGCATTTGTTCGTCATGAACTTCCACATCAAATTTATTTTGATTGGGAAGGACATTGAGGACTTGGGTTGGGTGAATCATTTCCACTAAAGCCACTTCCCAATGGGCTTCGTGATCTAAGGGGATGGCTTGAGGTAATTTGGCTGTGTAACAGCACAACTTGTTGTTGGGAAACACCTCCATGGAACTGTCACTGGGTAAGGTTAAGTAAAATTGGTTTTGGTGACTCATAATTCTAGAGTTCTGTGGCTGTCCGAGGGAATATTAGTGGATGTCAGAGGTGTGTCTCCGCCCAAAATGGGGTTCTGGTTGTGGTTGTTGGAGTGGTGACTGGCACTGACACTGGCACTTGACACAACGTTCCCGTTCGAGGAGAATTTCAGGGAGGGATTGGGAAGCAGGTAACCGATGCAACTGCTCAATAAAATGGTCCACAATTGTTTGTCTCCTTGTTGCAAACTCAAATTGGCGATGGCTGCCCCGATGACACAATACACCACGAAGATTTGGCAGAAAAAGACGATTTGCGTTTTAGGCACACGTTCTCCACACCACACCCACAAGGGTTGTTTTTGTAAATCTTGCACAGAAGAACTAGGGGAAGAAGGACTGGTCGACGTAGCTGCGTCTGCTGCTGTGTGAAAGGGCATGATGGTCACTTCTTCTTTTTATAGTCGATGACTTGCGAAGCGTCGATCCAAGAATCGAAACTGGGTGGATATCCTTTCCAACGTACTTTGACTTCTTTGACACGTCGTTTGCCCACTTTACGGGTTCTGCGTTCGAGAATGCTTTCGATGTCGTACACGTCGTCTTCTTTTTTGGTGACACGTTGTAACTCGGGCAAATAAAACGTTCCTTTGAGTACTTCTCCGTTCATGTCTTCCAATTTATAGACGGCAGGATGACGGCCATGTACTCGTCCAGTGACGCGAAACAGTTCGGTCGTCCAGTTAGGTAAGTAACCTTTGTCGAAAGTGCGTTTGGTTTTGCCAATGCGCACCCAATCTCCCACGGTCAACTCTCCACTTTTCTTGGGGACAGCCCTCGTCGGGGACGTACCGAACAGGCGCTCGAACACCAGCACTTCGTTGTCGGGAGTCACGTCTTGCGGGGCACGTCCGATGCTTCGATGGTAAGATTGGTTGTACGCTTGCACCAGGTGCGGTAAGATGTCGATGTACTTCAGAGTGTGGTGATGCGTAAAATATTTCCACATGCGTTCTTTCAAAGTGCGTTGAAAACGTTCCACGATACTGGCTTTGGTTTCGGGATTCTCGGTGGTAAAAAAATGAATGTCACGTTTCTTTAATTCTTTTTGGAAAGCTTGGTTCAGAAATTCGGTGCCTTTGTCCGTTTGCCATCGAAGAGGGTGACGACCGCTTTGTTTCAACACCCGTTGCAGGGCTCGCACTAACTCGCTGCTCGATTTGGAAGTCAAGGGCACGACCCAGGCAAATTTGGAAAAGACGTCGATGACACAAAACAAATATTTGTAGCCACGATTGTAGCCGGCCAAATGAGAGACATCGGCTAAATCGGCTTGCCATTGATGATCGATGCCTTCCACTCGGGTGCGACTTCTGGCAAACTTGCGTCGAATGGGTTTGTGTAAAGTGTAGGTAGCTTGTTCTTGTAACCATCGTTGCACCTGAGGTAAACGGAGACTTTTCAGTCGCGTTTTGGCAGCACGATACAATTTTTGAACTCCTGCGTAACCTGCAGGATGGGAGGGATCGTAGTAAATGCTAGCTAAGACTTTTTCCATTTTTTGTCTTAATAAGGCACCCACTCTTGGAAGAGGCTACTCTTTTTCTCTTGGGGTATTTTCTTGGATTGCAAGGCTTTGCGTGTGCGGCCAGCAATAGGTGTCGAAGAGGAGGAGGATGTCTGAGCAGGGGATATCGGTTCTTGTTTCACTTCTGTCTTCACTTCTGTCTTCACTTTCTTTTTCTCTTGTGAGGAAGAAGGGGTGGCCATCATCTTTTTAATCCATCCAATTCTGGAGGTAGGTGGTGTTGTTAACTTGCGTACTTTTTCTGGTGGAGTTTGAAACCCTTCTTCTTCTTCTTCTTTTCCTTTTTCTGTCTTGGTCACGGGTACTGGTGGTACTGGTACTGGTACTGGTACTGGTGATGGTGCTGGACTTTTCATCAAGGTCTTAAAATCTTTCAGAGTGGGTAAAGCTGTTTCGTCTAAAGCTTTCTGGTGAAAGAGTTGCAGTCTTTGCAAGAGTTGACCGTACTTTTGCGATTTTTCTGTTTCGGACAAATCTTGGCGATCCAGCAAGGATTGCAATTCGTGTTGTAACTGGGACATCTCGCTCAAATTGGGATTGGGAGGTAAATGCGGGGTGCGTTGTTCTTGCCACCGATGGTATTCCATCCATCGTTTGTAAGGCACTAAAGCTAGTTTTCGTCCTTCCATGGGGTTGTCAGGGGTGAATTCTGAGATCTTGGGACTTCCGAAGGCCTTTTTATCTTGCTCCCACCAGTCCTCCCAACATGGTTCCCAAGACTCCTTTCAGTATGGGGCCTAACAAGAGAGGCAAAATGCCTCCACGTTGGACCAACATCTTCTTTTTCTGACGAATGGGAACTTTCTTTTGAACCATTTTCCGAAGAACGTGACGATGTTTGCCTAAGCATTGTTTCTGGTGTTTGGACAAAGGGATGGTGCCTTTCAAAACGTTCAAACAACATTCGCACACGGTATCGATGACCTCTTTGGAGGCTGTTTGAATGAGTTTTTTTCGTAGGGGTGGAGAAGCTTTGGACAGGACAGATAACAGGTCCCCATGTTTGGCTAAACGTGGTGGCAGTCCTTTTCTTTTCTTTCCTTGGGGTTTTCTGGAGGGTGACATCTTTGAGTCTTTAGGAGCACCTAAAAAACACTGATACCCTACTTGGTCACAGGCCTTTTTTATACTGGAACGCGTCGCCACTGATTGTCTTTACGTTTTATCAGTTTGAGGACAGGCATGACACGTCGTGCAGGGGTACGTAACGGACTAAATCGAGCCAGTTCTTGCTTGGACAAATCCAGTAAACTTTGTAACATGCCCGATCTTTCTTGAACTTTGATTTTGGGAGAAGGTACTTTGTGAGCAGCAGCCACTGCCGCTAAATGGGAAGGTCCTGCCACTGGGGAATCTCTTTTGGGGGTCATCAACGGAGAAGTTCTTGGTGTGATCAACGTCTCCAAGTACTCTTCAGTTCCTGGTGACATCAACGGAGAAGTGGACAAACGTGAGGCTGCCGGAGACGTTGTGGCAGGTCGTGGCTTGCGAGTGTAAGGTTGCGTCCTGGCCGAAGTGCCTCTCTTGCGACTAGTTTTCTTCTGTGGACTTTTCTTTTTTTGAGGACTTTTTCTCTGTTTCTTTTTCTGGGGGCTTCTTTTCTTTTTCCGGGGTGATGGTGGTGGTGTCTGGTAAGAGGAGGGTCCCGCCACTGGAGAAGTTATTCTTCTTGGGGACTTGGTCTTTTTCTTTTTCTTCTTGGGGCTTCGTTGGACTTTTGTCTTGGGGATAACTTTGGGGGCATTAGGATCCCATCTTAAGAGTGAGCGAATGATGACCCCTCCTAGAGTACCGCTCCCTCCAGGTTTCAAAATGATTTGTTTTTTGGTTTGAGTGTCGATGCGGGGATCGGCCAGTTGGACCAAAGCGACTTTGTTTCGATCGAAAAAGCGTTGGGTTTGATGAGGAATCTGAATGATTCCTTGGAGTAATTGACGTGCCGTCACCGTGAACCATCGTAAGACTTCTTTGAGACTAGCTTCTAAGACACGGGCTCGTGTTTGTGGATCTTTTTCTCGACTGATGCCATACAAGGCACGAATCAATTTGACGGGAAGATGAGACTGAAGGGACGTCATGTTCACACTGTGTGAGACAGACGAAAAAGGGTCTGAGGTTTTTATAGATTTTTTTCATGGGAGTGAAATGAAGTCGAGGACGGAGACGTGTACAGGACAGGCCCTCCGTCTTGGCACCAGTGGTGAAACAAGTGGGTACGAAATCGCAAATCCTCGGGGGTCGTAGGTTTCAAATCGACGAGTAAATAGGCGTGTGGAGTTTGAGTGGCATCGTCGTACGCCTGAGTCAGCCAAGGCGTTCCTAACTGTTTGGCTAAGACTTGCACTTGCGATTTATCTCGAGGGCTTTTAAACAAGACCACGTAATGCGCATTGAGACTGATGGTGCGATGGGCTTTACTTTGTTGAAACAAATTTTGGGTGATGTAAATGACACTGGCATTACGGTGATGCCCTTTGCGCGTGAACCACAATTTAATTTCTTCTTCGTCTTCTCCTAACATGTCGTCGAAAATGACCAAATGGGTTAGACGGGAGTCAGAGACGATGCCGTCGTCTTCTTTAGGAATGCCTTCCACAAACACGATGGAATCGCCTTGACTTTCTCGCAAGAAGCTGTACGCCGATTGCCACTCTTTGTAACACCACACGATCCGTTGAGGGGGCCGATCGATCAAATGATGTTTATGTTCGATCAAACGTTTGACGAATTCGGTTTTGCCCGAACCGCTAGGTCCAGCAATGAGCATGTTAAAGGGATGGCGAAGATACAAAGCCTCCCAACTGGCACGATCTAAGTGTTCGTCGATGACTCTGACAGTAGAGGAAGAGGGAGCAGAGACAGCAGAGGTAGCCATGGTATGAGAAATGTCACTTGTGACACGAAAAAACAAACAAGACAAGAGTTTATATACTTTTTCAGAACACGTTTATTGAATGTTTCAAATATGAACACGAAAGACAAAAATACATACAACCCAAATAGTGATGTACAGGAATATAAAACACAGCAAAGCGATCAAAGTGGAATATAAACAAGTGTCTGTACAACATGTTTTGGTTAACCAAGATGTCCTAGGGACAGTGTGTAATGTTCTTACAGTCTCTACATGAGGTATTGTCACACAAGTGTCCTCCCGGAATGACCTTTCAGGCATGTCCATGACAGTCCTGTCCTGAAGCGAGTGGTTGTTCTCGGTGACGGGTTCTTCTGGCACCGTCACTAACACGGGTTGAAAAGTAACTTTTTTCCTTGAACAACTCTTGTGCATACTGGGCCACTTCTTGGGTCCAAGCCTCAAAACCCCCCTTTTTCCAATCACGAACATCTGTCCAATGAGGGTGTAAGTCACAAGCTACACACACATCGTCATACACGTCTTGGGTCGCTAAAAGTTGACGAATCTTTTTTTCCTGTTGAGGTCGAGAAGTATCCAGATGAAACCGCAAGGCTTTGAGCAAAAGGAGTTTTTCGTGACCATTTAAGGCCATGGAGGTGGTAAGTACTGATCGTAAAGAGTCCACAAAGAATCGGCTGGTAAACGAAATCCCAGAAAACAAGTCACTAAGACACACACCACTTGTCGTCCAAAATTGAATGGATACAGTTCTTGTAATAATTGATGGTAATGATCCACGGTTTGAATATGGTCATTGAGTTCCTTCCACGGAATCTGTTGGATGACATGTGACATAAACCGTGGCATGGCAGCCTCTTTTTATATTCTCTTTTTTTCGGATGCAATAGACGTACTTTCTAGCCAGAGATCTTCGTTCTCCAGTAGGGAATCTAAATCTTGCATACTGTAACCGAAACGTCAGAGTTCGTTTAGGTGTTTCCTCTTCCTCTAAGTAGATTCCACGTAAAATATGTTGGTAATCCTTTAACTTGTCTTCCTCAATGTATTGCTGTAGGTGAATCTCGAAGTAACCATAATCATGAACATGTCGATCATTAGCGACCTCAAAGTGTTGAACAATGTCTGACCATTGAAAGAATTTCTGACGAATCAGTTCTTTTATACCATTCAAGTACCAGTGGTTAAAGATCTGGTGACGTATCGGATGCAATTGTTCTTTACGTTTCACTTGTATTTTCACCAGCTCTCGGTAAATGCGTTCTCTCAACTCCACAGGCAAAGCACGAATGTTCTCTTGTAAAGTATCCATGAATAGGTCATACTAAATCCTCTTTGGTCTGACACAAGAAATGTACTCTTTGCACAAACATGGTTTCACTTCAGTGTCGAATTTAAATCGTTGAGTCACTAATCTACACATTACAATTCGTTCAGAAGTTTCCTCTTTCACCAAGTTGACATTGTGTGAAAGATGTTGGTAATTCGTTAACTCTTCCTCTGGAATTCGATGCAATACGTTTACAATGTAGTAAATAGAATCGTCAATACCAAACCATTCCTTTTTATAACCAGGAGGTCGTTGATCAATGTCTGTCCAATGGAACACTTTCAATTGAATCAGTCCTTGTATAGCCTTCAGGTACCAGTGGTTCAAACACCGGTGACGTATCGGATGCAATTGTTCTTTACGTTTCACTTGTATTTTGACCAGCTCTCGGTAAATGCGTTCTCTCAACTCCACAGGCAAAGCACGAATGTTCTCTTGTAAAGTATCCATGAACAGATGATTATGGTAAGAAGTTACTTCAATGTCTCGGTCCCACTAAAGGTAAGTAATGACAATTCGGTGACCATCGAGCATGTTCTACGTAGGCCGAATCTTGCGGTTCCCAGTGGTGAAGTGACACACCGCAACTGAAGCACTTGACTTTATCTCCTTCGCCCAAGTAGAAAAATCCGGCTCTGGCTAATTCTTCGGGGGTCGGTCCTCCCAGATACTTTGGCCATTTTCCTTTGAACGATTGAAGACGATTTTCAAAGTCGCAGTATTCCGACGAACGCACAGGAAACGAATATTCGTCTTTCACAGGTTCGTTTCGATGAGGGTTGAGTGACATGGGTAGGAGTTTGCTCAGGGCTGGATGACATCCGTAAGGGGGTAGACGTGAAGGTGGACATTCCCCTTTAAAACGAAACCCAGTAAAATGTCCAAGAGGACGAGCAGCATCGCTTTCGCATCCCACAGGTCTGACACGCACAGCATCACTTTCCATGATAGGGGTAGGGGTACTAAAGTTCCCATGATGCTTTACGGCATCGCTCAGGTCACAAGGTACAGCATCGGTCCCATCGCAAGGCTCACAATCGCACTCGTCTGCAAACTCCGTTACGCAATTACAATGGTAACCACATGGACAATCGCAGTTTCCTTCCGGACATTTTCCGTCGCAATGCATGGGTCTTATCCATCCAGTATTAGTCACACTAGAGAAAGATACAGCTTTTTTACAATCCCCAAACTGAAACGATGTCTTTTTCAAAGTATTCATCTTGTTCGCTCGGTCTTGGTAGTCACAATGAACTATCGATCTTGACCATAGCCCCTTTTTTATACTAGTCTCAATGCAGTCTCCAACTTGTACATCTTTCCTTTTTTACGTTTTTTATGTCCTGTTCTGGAAGGTACCGTCTCTAAGGTACCGTCAACATTGTACCGTAGTGTGATGGGTGGAAAGGCCATAGAAAGGTAAGGGCAATTCGGAGACCATCGAGTATGCTCCAGAATAGCTGAATCTTTATAGATACATAGATCCATTCGTAACTTCAGTCCGCAAGCGAAACACTGTACCTCGTATCCCAATCCTGACTCAGGTCCCAAGTAGACAAATCCTGTTCTAGCTAAAACATGCGAAGAAGGTAATCCTTCCCTATCCGTAGGCCATTTCTGAAACGTGTCCAATCGACGGGCACAATCACAATAGTCAGGTAAAAAGACTGGAAAATGGTAGGGTTTGAACTTGGAGTTCTCATCGGGTTTCTCACTCGATTCTTGCTGTGGCGAAGTCATCTTTCTGGTGGGGTAACTATCCTCTTACAACCAATGTTTTATACCAACGTGTCCGTAAGGTAAGGTGAAATGATTGGGAAGTCGCACTCGCTTCTGGTACACGATTTGATAGACTTTTTCCAAGGGTCGACTGACGATGTGGTGAGTGGGTAAACGTACAATCTTGTTCGGTTGGTAAGTGGTCACTTTAAAGTTTCCATCCTCTCCCGATTGCAAGGCTTCTTTCAATACCCCAAAGTTGACCACTCGACTGGTACGATAATTCAGAGTCAGTCCTTTCACTTTGCACGTCGTGTGCACTTCTCCTTGTTTGTCCCGGTATTCGTAGCCGTAATTTTTGGGACCGCCACTGACGAAACTTAGAATCTTGTCGTCGGGATGCTCGTCTGTCCAGGCTCCTAAACGGTCTCCTTCGATGTTAGGGTGATGTTGAATAGGGTGATGGACGTAAATGCAACTGTCCGTGTCAAAGTACAGGACGCGTTCCCCTAACAGTTCTAAAGCTTCGTACAATTTTAAGCGAGCATGAGCTGTCACGTAAGCCGCAATGATGACATTTCCAAAAGGGTCGTCTTGTACAAAGTCCAGATCTTCTTCGTAATTGACCAAGATCAAATTCTCTCGAACGACGTCCACGTGTTTCATGTATTTGGTTTTGTCGTGAATCATCTGGAAGTAGCGGGAAGGTTCTGTCAAATATTCCGTCTTGGGTAAACACGGTCGTTGTGCCATTTTACCCCACAAGCAATTTAACATCACTTTGGCAAACGATCGCCTGCCTTCGTTTTTCTCGATGTGGTCTAAAGTGATGCCTTCTTGTTCGTAGTATTTCTCTTTGAATTGTATTTGGTCTTCGGGAGTGTGACACCAGGAAGGATAGCCGCTGGCTTCTTGCTTCAGTTTCAAAAAGGCATCCACGTAGTCTGCGAAAATGCCTTTCTGAGTAGGGTCACCCTTGTGGTATTGTTGTGTCTTGGGAAAGTGGCAAATTTCGTACACTTCTAACAGTTGGTATCCCATGTCCATAGCTTTGAACAATTCTACGCTGACCCAGGTTCCCGTCAAGGCCCGTTCTTCCTGGCTGTGCTGACAAGGTTGGTCCTGGTTGCACGTTTCGGCACAAGTACGGCACAAGGGAAACATCAATTTGCCTTGACAATGGTGAGGTAAGACGGGATGGTATAGGTTCGTGGGAGGCAAAACTTTGCACTTGATCAAGCCTTCGTATTGTCGAATGTTTTTCAGGTCGATGTGTTCCGTCAGCAATTGTGGGTGCCCTACAGGAAAGCGACAATATTTGCACACGTAGGGATACAGCGAACACACGTCCAAGTATTTGATTTCTTCTCCTTTCTTTTCATCGGCTTGGTACAGCAAACAGGTGGCATTGGTCCTTCCTCCGTACAAACTATCCCTCGGGTTCAGCGGATCCATGAACTGGTAACTTTCCACGAGGCGTTTAAACTCGGGATCGGTTTTCAAACGGTGATCGTACTCGTGTTCCCACATTTCCACCACTTGGTATCCTTCCTGTTCTAACTTTAGACGTCGCTGACAAGTGTCCTGGTACAAGTCTTCCATGGTTCGTTGCAAAAACTGATTTTTAGTGCCACGGTCAGGGTAACAGACGGGACATCCGTGAAATAAGCAACCGTTAAACTCGTACACGATCTTGGGGTTTTCTAAGTCCCAACCATCGACCGAATACGTTCCGATGGTCTTTTCGCCTCCTCCGTTGCGGGCATGCTGAATCCATTTGTCTTCCTTGTCGCACAAGTAATGTAACCAACGTAGGGCTTTGACCGAGTATTGACGCTTGACATAGTGGGTCGTTTGAGGACTGATGACAGCCACGGTGTTTTCAGGCATGAATCGTTGGCGGTACACTAAGGAACACGCTTTGGCAATGGTGCAAGCTTCTTTCAAAGGATCGACCCCTCCGTGTTCCATGAACAGTTCTCGAAATTTTCCACAGCAACGCCGTAAAATGTCCACGTCGGAACGACAATACTTTAGCATTTCTTCCTGAAAGTCGAAAGGGTCCGAGGCGTGAATCTGGTACCAAGCGTAGAAAGCTTCTCGTTGTTCGGTACGCATGTTGTCGGGGTCGTAATAGTGAGCCTCAGGCAAATGGGGTAGAACGGCATGTTGATTGGCTTCCGTATTGAAAAAGTGTGGAAAGTACCCTTTAGCCATTTCTGTCATTCCAAACGTTTTAGGCATTCGACTCAAAGGCATGGCCAAGTAACTCATCGAATCTTTAAACTGCACTTGTCCCACTTGCATGAAAATGATTTTGGCTCCGTTCAAAGTGACTTTAGGACGTTCGGTACCATGTTCCGTATAGTATCTGAGAAGAAACTGTCCATCGTATCCGGAGAAATTGTGAGCCATCACCGTGGCATGACGATGACAATCTCCGTAACGTTCGATGTCCTCTTGGCTCCACGTCTTGTCGACGGGGTCTAAGACCCATTGGGCAAAATCGGCTAACGTGTTAGGTCCCCGAAAGATTTTTTCACGCCCTCCGGGAATCTTGCTGCAGTGAGGGCAATGACTGAAGATAGGTTCTTGAATGCACTTCTCGCACGCTCGATGAGCCACGCAGAAATTAGGAATGTGAATGCCGGTCTCTTGCATGCATTCGAAATCGAAAAAGATGAAATTGCCTTTCTTCTTGTGACCGTCCTCTTTCTCTGGTGGGGGTTGGTATTTTTGCACGTAACATTGGTGTTCCAAGTCCACGATGTGGTGACAAATGTGACATTTTTTCTTTCCTCGACATACGTGTGCCTTGGCAGCATTGGTACATATGACTTGTTCACACGTAGGGCACAATCTCAGGAGTTGACAAGCACATTTCTTCTGTGAACCTTGCGTTTTCAGATGTTGTTGGTAACAGGTAGGGCTGACAAACGTGCGCAGACAAGTTGAACAAGGCACTGGTTCTTCGCTCAGACAGGGTGAAGAGGCCAAACATCCTGAGCATTTCGATCCACAATGCTTGTGTTGCTCTCGATTATTATAACCATGGTCACATTTCTCACAGTAATATCTGTATCTCAGGAATCCAGTGATACTGGTAATGGTATCGAAATGTTCATCGTGATGATAAAGGTGAATGTATTTTCCATCCTTAAAATCTAGGCCTCGAAACAACAGAGGTCCGCGCACTTCTTGAGGGTGCACTTTCAAGGTGTAGCGTGGAGCTAGGGTATCTTGCAATTTTTGCATCTCAGGAATGCCACAGGGTGTGTCTTTGGACAGTCCGGCTTGTTGTAACAGGAGTTCTGCTTCATTTCGTTGTTTGGCTCGATCGGATCGTTGAATAGTGTTCCAGGTTCTTTTCCATTCTACCGTGTCGTTCTTGTTGGCATAGGTTCGTCCCACCACGATGGCACGAGCTAAACACATCTGGTCATGAGGGTTGTTAATTCGGACGAGACTCTTTTTGGTGTTGCGAAGGTCGTCCACCAATAACATCTTTTTGCGTCCTGTCCCTTGAGGAGGAGAGACGTGGGTCATGTCCAGTGTGGCTTTACCATCGGTGATGTCAAACTGATCATTAGATTGTTGTACGTGTTGAATCTTGTCCATGACTTTGGAAGCAGTTAATTCTGCAGGGGTGCTAAACTCGATCCAAACAGGGGATTTCAAACCGTCGTGTTGTATGGAAAGTCTCAAACGATCGTCTTCTTTGGGTTGACATTGTCGCTTGAGTGAAGTGAGCAAAGAATCCCACACCTCAGTGATGAACACTTCTGCTTTCTCTAACGGTACTTCGGACTTGAAATCTTTAAACTTCACCGTGTATTTGTAAGCCGTGGTTCTAAATTTTCTAGAGGAGCGCTTTTCCGTCTCTCGAATGGAATAGTACTTTTCAGGGTTGACAAAGGGTGGTGAACTTGGTTTAGAGGGTTTGGATTCTGGTTCACTCATGTCCTCTTCAAAATCACTGGCATGAATTTGTGCCAAGATTTCAGCCCTGGTACGAGGCGATAGATCACGTTTCTGCCTCTTACTTTCTTCTTCTTTCTTCTCGAATGAATGGGATCGTTTCATCTTGAAAACAAAAAGTCAAATGACTCAAGTTCAAACACCATAAACTACTTTATAGTCCTGGCAGACCAGCGTATATAAAAGGGTGTGTGTCTTGTCCTTTCACTATTCATTTCACTCTCAAGCCGAGCACAACGATGGAAGAGACTGACCAGATGGAACGTTTCGTCAGAGCTTTGCGAGGGGTCATTAGAAAATTCTCTTCAGACCAGCCTACGGACTACTCTCCTTCCTTTAGAGATAAAAGTCAAGATACTTGCTATATCTGTCAGAAGAAAGGGCATTGGTCTTCAGAGTGTCCAGACCGTCAAAAAAGAAAAAAAACAGGGACTAAAAGAGACAAAAGTGAAGATACCTGTTATTATTGTCAAGAAAAAGGACATTGGTCTCCAGATTGCCCAAAAAAGAAACAAGAGGAGTCAGAAGAAAAGAAGGATTCTTCAGAAGAAGAGAGGAATTCTTCAGAGGAAGAGAGGGATTCTTCTGAGGAAGAAAGAAGACAGGTGAAGAAAAAGAAACAGGAGAAAAAAAGAAGAAGGGAAGAAAGCGAGGAGGAAGAAGAGGAAAAGAGTGTGACGGTGAAGAAATTCAAAAAACAGAGAGACTAAATAGTGAGACAGAACAAGTCTATGAACTTTTTAAAGTGCTCTGTTGTGAATTGTGATTTGGATTGTAACTATTGATAAAAGAATAAATGAATGATATAAGGTAAGTGTCTTTGAGTTTTGATTTTAAAATAAGAAGCTACACTCACGCACTCATACACAGACACGTACTATAAGGGTAACATGGGTGAGTTATTTTGAGTTATTGGCAAATTGAAATTGTATTTCTTTTCGAGAAATGTGGGTGGCCCTGAAAAGGGCCTTTTTTCTTCATGGTGTAGGGGTGAGTTTAAGCAATCAATTTTAACTGCCTTAAGCCTTTGCCACGGCCAAGGCCTACTTCTGGACTGCGTAATGATGATAATGATTGGGTTGAAATCACTAAGGGTGGTACGGTAGGCTTAGTCACAGGGTTGACATGTTTGGCTCGGGAAGGTCGTATTCTCTTCGGTCGTGATAAAGAAGTCTGATACATTTGTTTCAGACTTCTTAACTCCGCTAAAATGTCCAACAGTACCGTGACCGTTTGATTTTCACCCTCTTGTTTCTTTGCTGCTACTTCTTCTTGCTGTTGTTGCTGTTGTTTTTTTCTTACCTCTTCTTCTTGTTGCTGTTGCTGTAGGAGAAAAGCCTGTTCCGCTTCCTTTTGTCGTTGTATAAATTTCTCCAATTCTTCTTTCTGTCTCTGTCTAAAATTCTCCACTTGCGGTAATGAAGAAGGTAACGAAGGTTCCGGAACAAATTCTTGCGAGGAGAGAAAATCCACAAAATCCCAATTCACCTCTTCTGAAAGTAAGTCCGGGTTCCCTTGGGCAGTCTCCCCTGCTGGTGCACCCCACTGGATCGTTTTCTGAGTTTCCGTCATGTTGAATCACTGTCGCATAGATTGACTGCACACAAGCGCTAGCGAATCTATATTGACTACGTGACGTCACAGACTGCTCTCTTCGGATTGGATGCGAGCTGACTGAATTCTGTAACGCGTGTTCGGATTGGTAAATGAACTCAATCCGTTTCAATCCTTTCCGCCCCTATAAATAAGCGCCGTTCACTGCATTGATTCACCTATTCTAAGAACCTCAACATGTGGACAGACGTTGAATCTTCAACCCTTGTGTCAACGATGATGTTCAGGACGGACATGCTCATGTATGTCCGATCCAAGTGGACCGTTGTCAACAGGACCGACACGAGCCTATGGATACGTAGAATTTACGTGGAGAGGCAAGGATGCCTGAAAAGAGTTTTAGTTTATGGACCTACCATTCGACGAAGCCTAAGAAGAAGAAGAAGATGTTGCAGATGCCCTTTATGTTAAGGGCATATTAACATAAACCCAAAGGCCCTTTTCAGGGCCAGCCATATTTCTCGAAAAGAGATAGTCTTTGAATTGCCTACCCCTTTTTTAAAAAAAATTTTTTAAAAAAAAATCCCATGTTAAATTCCCCTTGTACGTAAAATGACCCACAATTTATTCCCATGTTAATTCCCCTTGTACGTAAAGTGGTACACGATTTTTCGCCATGTTAAATTTCCATTGTACGTAAAGTGGCCCAGGGGTCTCTGTAATGTTATTTTGCATTGTACGTAAGGTGGCCCTATTCACTACTAACGACCACTATGTGACAGTAACATGAATGAACGACCAATAAGTGACAGTAACATGGATGAACGACCAATAAGTGACAGTAACATGAATGAACGACCACTAAGTGACAGTAACATGAATGAACGAACACTAAGTGACAGTAACATGGATGAACGACCACTAAGTGATAGTAACATGAATGAACGACCATAAGTGACAGTAACATGAATGAACGACCACTAAGTGACAGTAACATAGATGAACGACCAATAAGTGACAGTAACATGAATGAACGACCACTTAGTGACAGTAACATGGATGAACGACCACTATGTGACAGTAACATGAATGAACGACCACTAAGTGACAGGCGTGCCTTTAAGTTACCTTTAAATTCTTATAATTCAAATGTGCTCGTTACTAGGTAGATCTGATCAATGCATCCTTATCACTCATAACGACCGTGAATGTAGGTTAATGTGAACCTTGAATACATTGAATGAATATAGGTTAATGTGAACCTTGAGTGCACTGAAAGAATGTAGGTTAATGTGAACCTTGAATGCACTGAATGAATGTAGGTTAATGTGAACCTTGAATGCACTGAAAGAATGTAGGTTAATGTGAACCTTGAATGCATTGAATGAATGTAGGTTAATGTGAACCTTGAATGCACTGAATGAATGTAGGTTAATGTGAACTTGAATACACTGAATGAATGTAGGTTAATGTGAACCTTGAATGCATTGAATGAATGTAGGTTAATGTGAACCTTGAATGCACTGAATGAATGTAGGTTAATGTGAACCTTGAATACACTGAATGAATGTAGGTTAATGTGAACCTTGAATACACTGAATGAATGTAGGTTAATGTGAATCTTGAATGCATTGAATGAATGTAGGTTAATGTGAACCTTGAATGCATTGAATGAATGTAGGTTAATGTGAATCTTGAATGCACTGAATGAATGTAGGTTAATGTGAATCTTGAATGCACTGAATGAATGTAGGCTAATGTGAATCTTGAATGCAATGGAGCGGTGTGACGTTAGTTGATAGAGACTAAAGTATTGGTTACTCCGTTGTGATTCAGTCATTCTACCATATTCAATCCCATTGGTCAACTTATTGATAAATAATCATTATTTACCTTGAAGAAATGGCTTTCTAGATATACATGTATTCGCTGATGAAAATTTCGTATTTATGACTGAGTTGATAATTTAGCAATCTAAATTGTACCGTCCCATAATATCACCGGCCCATACGCCATTATTGTTAAATCTGATATTTTTATTGTACGCTGACTGGTTTTTCTTCTTTTTTGGATCGACTCCTCCAAAAAGATCGCTGGTGCCTTCTCGTAAGAGGAAATGTCAACTGCTAAACGATGAAATTGGTAATACATCAGAATATTTCCTCGGCAATATATTCAAAAATAATTTGTTTATTGTATTTAATCATATTTTAATTGATTTGTATATTTTCAAGAAACTATCAGAAAGCTGTGAATCACGGTGGGGTTTCAAAAACTGAATTGAGTCTTAATAAAAAATACACCTCTTCAAAATACACGTTTTGTAGGAATTGCCGTTCGGGATATTGATTGATAAAAATCAAAACGAGGCCCGGTGAATGTTTTCTACATTGAATTGGAAGTGGAGATAGGCGTTGGAAAGTCTGAATAATATCATGACATCATGTACATGTAATAATATCAGGACATCATGCATATGTAATAATATCATAATATCATGTATATCATAACATCATGTACATGCAATAATATCAGGATATCATGTATATCATGACATCATGTACATGTAATAATATCATAACATCATGTACATGTAAAAATGTCATGACATCATGTACATGTAATAATATCATAACATCATGTACATGCAATAATATCAGGATATCATGTATATCATGACATCATGTACATGTAATAATATCATAACATCATGTACATGTAATAATGTCATGACATCATGTACATGTAATAATATCATAACATCATGTACATGTAATAATGTCAGGACATCATGTATATCATAACATCATGTACATGTAATAATATCATAACATCATGTACATTTAATAATGTCATGACATCATGTACATGTAATAATATCATAACATCATGCACATGTAATAATATCATAACATCATGCACATGTAATAATATCATAACATCATGTGCATGTAATAATATCAGGACATCATGTATATCATAACATCATGTACATGTAATAATATCAGGACATCATGTACATGTAATAATATCAGGACATCATGTACATGTAATAATATCAGGACATCATGCACATGTAATAATATCAGGACATCATGTATATCATAACATCATGTACATGTAATAATATCATAACATCATGTACATGTAATAATATCAGGACATCATGTACATGTAATAATATCTGGACATCATGTACATGTAATAATATCAGGACATCATGCACATGTAATAATATCAGGACATCATGTACATTTAATAATATCAGGACATCATGCACATGTAATAATATCAGGACATCATGCACATGTAATAAGATCAGGACATCATGCACATGTAATAATATCAGGACATCATGTATATCATAACATCATGTACATGTAATAATATCATAACATCATGTACATGTAATAATATCATAACATCATGTACATGTAATAATATCAGGACATCATGTGCATGTAATAATATCAGGATATCATGTATATCATAACATCATGTACATGTAATAATATCATAACATCATGTACATGTAATAATATCAGGACATCATGCACATGTAATAATATCAGGACATCATGCACATGTAATAAGATCAGGACATCATGCACATGTAATAATATCAGGACATCATGTATATCATAACATCATGTACATGTAATAATATCATAACATCATGTACATGTAATAATATCATAACATCATGTACATGTAATAATATCAGGACATCATGTGCATGTAATAATATCAGGATATCATGTATATCATAACATCATGTACATGAAATAATATCATAACATCATGTACATGTAATAATATCATAACATCATGTACATGTAATAATATCATAACATCATGTACATGTAATAATATCAGGACATCATGTACATTTAATAATATCAGGGCATCATGTATATCATAACATCATGTACATGTAATAATATCATAACATCATGTGCATGTAATAATATCATAACATGTATATGTAATAATATCATTACATCATGTACATGTAATAATATCAGGACATCATGTACATGTAATAATATCATAACATCATGTACATTTAATAATGTCATGACATCATGTACATGTAATAATATCATAACATCATGTACATGTAATAATATCATAGATCATATACATGTAATAATATCATAACATCATGTACATGTAATAATATCAGGACATCATGTACATGTAATAATATCAGGACATCATGTACATGTAATAATATCAGGACATCATGTATATCATAACATCATGTACATGTAATAATATCATAACATCATGTACATGTAATAATATCAGGACATCATGTACATGTAATAATATCATAACATCATGTACATGTAATAATATCAGGACATCATGTATATCATAACATCATGTACATGTGATAATATCATAACATCATGTACATGTAATAATATCAGGACATCTTGTACATGTAATAATATCAGGACATCATGTACATGTAATAATATCAGGACATCATGTATATCATAACATCATGTACATGTAATAATATCAGGACATCATGTACATGTAATAATATCAGGACATCATGCACATGTAATAATATCAGGACATCATGTATATCATAACATCATGTGCATGTAATAATATCAGGACATCATGTATATCATAACATCATGTACATGTAATAATATCATAACATCATGTACATGTAATAATATCATAACATCATGTACATGTAATACTATCAGGACATCATGCACATGTAATAATATCAGGACATCATGTATATCATAACATCATGTACATGTAATAATATCAGGACATCATGTATATCATAACATCATGTACATGTAATAATATCAAAACATCATGTACATGTAATAATATCATAACATCATGTACATGTAATAATATCATAACATCATGTACATGTAATAATATCATAACATCATGTACATGTAATAATATCAGGACATCATGTACATGTAATAATATCAGGACATCATGTACATGTAATAATATCAGGATATCATGTATATCATAACATCATGTACATGTAATAATATCATAACATCATGTACATGTAATAATATCATAACATCATGTACATGTAATAATATCAGGACATCATGTATATCATAACATCATGTACATGTAATAATATCATAACATCATGTATATGTAATAATATCAGGACATCATGTATATCATAACATCATGTACATGTAATAATATCATGACATCATGTACATTTAATAATATCATAACATCATGTACATGTAATAATATCATAACATCATGTGCATGTAATAATATCAGGACATCATGTACATGTAATAATATCAGGATATCATGTATATCATAACATTATGTACATGTAATAATATCATAACATCATGTACATGTAATAATATCATAACATCATGTACATGTAATAATATCATAACATCATGTACATGTAATAATATCAGGGCATCATGTACATTTAATAATATCAGGGCATCATGTATATCATAACATCATGTACATGTAATAATATCATAACATCATGTACATGTAATAATATCATAACATGTATATGTAAGAATATCATGACATCATGTACATGTAATAATATCAGGACATCATGTACATTTAATAATATCAGGGCATCATGTATATCATAACATCATGTACATGCAATAATATCAGGATATCATGTATATCATGACATCATGTACATGTAATAATATCATAACATCATGTACATGTAATAATATCAGGACATCATGCATATGTAATAATATCATAACATCATGCATATGTAATAATATCATAACATCATGTACATGTAATAATATCATAACATCATGCACATTTAATAATATCAGGGCATCATGTATATCATAACATCATGTACATGTAATAATATCATAACAGCATGTACATGTAATAATATCATAACATGTATATGTAATAATATCATAACATCATGTACATGTAATAATATCAGGACATCATGCATATGTAATAATATCATAACATCATGTATATGTAATAATATCATAACATCATGTACATGTAATAATATCATAACATCATGCACATTTAATAATATCAGGGCATCATGTATATCATAACATCATGTACATGTAATAATATCATAACATCATGTACATGTAATAATATCATAACATGTATATGTAATAATATCATAACATCATGTACATGTAATAATATCAGGACATCATGCATATGTAATAATATCATAACATCATGTATATGTAATAATATCATAACATCATGTACATGTAATAATATCATAACATCATGCACATTTAATAATATCAGGGCATCATGTATATGTAATAATATCATAACATCATGTACATGTAATAATATCAGGACATCATGCATATGTAATAATATCATAACATCATGTATATGTAATAATATCACGACATTATGCATATGTACTTATAGTGTTGATTAACAAATATGAACTTAAACTCATGACCTATTTATTTCTGGTTAGAAAAATGCCGATCAATGTCATAAAATGTATTTGTTTTTCTAGAATGAATCAAATTGAGGGAGATCTTAAAGGACCTGGAAAGTTGGACCCAAAAAGGACAATAATAGCCTGACTTTCGCCCTCCAATTCTTATCGTCATGTCTGGTATTATTATCTATTATTTCTGGTTTAGCCAATATAGGCAAAACTGATCCTCTGTCTCTAAGAAGGCATGCTGATAGAAGCAACTGAGTCCCTGTCATTGATTAAATAATTTAGTTTCTCTGAAATCTCTCTCATGGTAGCAACTGGGTCCCTGTCATTGATTAAATAATTTAGTTTCTCTGAAATCTCTCTCATGGTAGCAACTGGGTCCCTGTAATTGATTAAATAACTACGAAGCCCAAGGGATCTCCAACTTTGATTAAACGAATTTAAAATGCACCTCACATAAGAAAATGCATTCCTGATGCGTTATGACGAAGATACCCCTCTGCTTGGTACCTCTGTGCTCGGCTAATAGGATGAAGTGAAAATATATGTTCTACATGAGTCTTTTTGTTAAGATACATATCATCTGTGTGCACACATCAAGGTTTCCGACTTATAAGAAATCACGTAGATAGTTCGAGCATGGAAAAATCTAATTGAACAGATAATTGGCAAAACGTTATAGATACCATATAAATAATAGCTCTGTCAATTAAAAATTTAAAATATTTCATTTCCAACAAGTGTTTATTTTGCCGAATCATTACTAGTCAAACTGCTTCCCATACCTCTAGCAGCCAGTATGGTTAATTTTCATCTTTGTTGGCCGACAATTCAATGTAAAAAAAACTTACTATGACAACTCAAAACGAGACACGCCCCGGACACGCAAGATGCCTGCATAAAGTGACGTCGTTTACTGGAAAGCAGTTTGAAATTCTGGTCTGCTTCTCAGCTACCATACATTAAGTCGTAGAACCGGCAATATATTGGACCTGTCATCAGGACATGCATGTATCCGCGATAACAGTGTCCACAACATTCGCATGGTGTCCTTGTGAAAGGAATGTCGTCATCATTGTTATGAAAAGACGTAAAGAGAGGCTGTTCCATATCCAATCCGTCGAAATTAGTCAAAAATTGGTTTGAGAAAGTAACTTAATATGTTCCTTCAGTCAATATATAAATATTGAATTTTGAATCAGAATTTTTTTATAATTTAAAGGCATTTATGTCTGGATGTCTCTGTCGAGTCCGATGTCAAGTCTTTAATGTTAGGATGCCCACTGTCAAGTTTGATGGCATTTGTGCCATGTCTGGATGCCAAGTGTCAAGTTTGGTGGCAATTGTGCGATGTCTGGGTGCCCACTGTCACGTTTGGTGGCAATTGTGCGACATCTGGATGCCCACTGTCGAGTTTGGTAGTTGTTGATGTTTGGATACCTATTGTCAATACTAATGTCATTTTTGTAACGAGCCGATTTTTTAAGTTTTTATTTTTTGGTGACGGACATAGTTTGCGACTAAACTTAAAAATGCATACTGGTTACATGGTATAAGGGTGCCTTGTGCCGAAGGAGAAAAATTATTACTATAGTACACAGAGACAACCGGCCATCACATGCACATTGTCACGTGTCCCTTACGGATTATTACTAACACCGGAGAAGGACGAACAACTAAAAGATTAAATAGCTCCAAGCCCCCAGTCAGCAAGTCCGACTGCCTAGCCGTATAAAGTATAAAAATAAAAAAGGTAAAAGGTATAACAATTTAATAAACTACATCATGGTATTCAACAATTACACGACAATTTTTCAATGCAACTGCTTCCAATCAATACAAGACCTATTCAAAATTGCCAGTTATTTCGTCTCACGAAATTAAAGGTGAGAGTGTTTCCTTCCCGTGTCCATTCTGTGTTACTCATCTGCAACTTCTGCCTTGTCGGTACTTCCGGTAATCTTGTTTCCTTTCTCCGGCCCTGCGCTTTCGAACAACTACCTATTCTCCTGACCCTGCTCCTTCGCACAACTGCCTATTCTCACGTGCTCTCCACGTCTTCTTCTCTCTTTAATCTTCGGGTGGCGCCCTATCCCACCCGGAAAGCTTCATCAGAAGTTTTTGTTCCAAATCTCTTAGATTCCAAAAACGCTTGGTAAAATTCAGCAAATAATTTATTTCCCTAGAATACACAGTGAAAAGGTAAAAAGGGAACTTACGGTATTGCGAATAAAATCCTAGAACTACCGACACAAGTCATAATAATTAAAGTTTTGAATAAACTTTAGTGAAAATCTAAATTAAATCGAACGCTGAAAGTGTTGATGTACCTATTGTGGCCCGTGTGGTGTTGATGCACCAGCAGTCTTTTGATGGATCACAATAATACAACTCCATAATATATCCGTTTTTTGAAATTTAAGTATGCATTCAGGTCTCTGTTTCCAAGAATGTTATTTTTTGAGGAATATGTTTGTACTTTCAGAAAAGAATCACTTGAATTTAATAATTTAAAGAAATAAATTCCAGCCCAAAAGAATTTCTGGACACAGCCTAATACAGCTGAACCTACCAAGCATTTAAAGCACGAACCAATCATTTTTTCCAGTAACAAGATTATTTTGTCTTACACCTGACTTCAGGTCACAATTAACATTTTCTACAATAAAACCCCATTACTTAAGGGAAAATAACCTTCTAGAAGATTCATAATGTTTACAAAATTAAATCTTAGTAATAACTAGAAGGCTGGTACTAAAATTATAATATAAAATATGTAGTAAACAACCGGTAGACCCGGCAATTCATAGGGAATTTCCAACGTTCAAGACTCAGATTGAGATATTCATGTTTACTGCACATCCAAAATCAATAATTCAGTTCAGGTAGAAAATGAACTTAATTTTGGACAAGGTCAAGTCCAACTTACAATATCACATATATTGAAATAATATAAACTAACTAATAAACAATGTAAATTAAATATGCATATTGTAATAGACCTGGGGGCTCTAAAGCTTTAATATGTTGATGTGGAGGGTGTTTTTTATGTCATAAGGTCAACATGTTTTTAATTCAGTGGATATATACATAAACTGCTGAAAGAAGGAGTAGTGACAGCTAGAAAGTCAACAGGATGAAAGGCTCCAAGGAAACAGTTAGCACCCAAGGCTGTTCGTAAGAGCGCACTCTGAAAAGGTTCTGTATTTGGTTGGTATTTTTTTGCACATTGTGTGATCAAAATCTTGATTACATTTTGCTAATATTCTGTTTGCATTTTGCTTATATTTTGTATGATATTTATGACATTTATATTTTCACAATCTTTCAATACTACCTTTAATTTTGGTGGTATATATTTGTATCTTGTGTGATCAAACAGTGATTACATTTTGTTTCTTTTTGTTATTTTGCATTATTTCAGAACATTTTAAAACTACTTTTGATTTTCGTTTTGAGAATATTTAATTCATTTAGTTTCAATAGACTGTCTTTTGCAATTTCTGCCTTTTGTATTCCAATTTAATTGAGTTTGTGACGTTGTTTACATACTTGTGGTTTGAACGCAGTAGTGTGAGACCCACTGAATGAATTTCACCTTCGCTCAGGTGAGTTCTGCTAGTACAAACCCAATTAAAATAGAGATTAGCAATAGGTACATAGAGAAAAGAAACAACAGGTAAGAAAATCATGCATAGAGGAGCTAAGCTAGAAAATTATTTCTATGTTAATCTGGAAAAGGGAAATGGAAGGGAGATATAAATAGCTTCTCATCCAGATGTCAACAACTGACCTCGACAGTCCGACATAATTACGGCTATGAAATTGAATGGGATTGACATAAACAGGATTGAGGGACTCCAGAATGGGGACGAAATAAGTACATAATCTACCTCAAAGATTTCGATACCCCCATAATGGAAGAAGGGGTAATTGAAATCAAAGGCCCCAAGGCAGTGGTGTCAAAGGCACCACCTATAACTTGAGAGGTAGAGACCAAAACCAGAGAGATTTTCATATTAGGGCTCCCTTTAGAGATATACAATAAAGTTATAATAGAACAAATGTTACACAAGTTTAAGGCAACATAAAAGGACAAAAGATGGCAACAGTATGGGATATCAACCCATAAAAACAGGGGTTAGGATTGTTAAAATCGCAAAAGAAGACACAACAAAGGTCCCAGCTTTTTTCTATGCACTAGCATTTTTGGTAAAATCCTGGTACAATGACTGTGAGGAGGAGAGAGTTTGCACTCGATGCAGAAAAGTAGGGCACGCGCCAAGAAACTGCCAAATTCCCTACGTCCCCAAAAAGTATGCTAGCGCGGCAGCGGAAACACATGAAGTCACTGAGGGGGAAATGGCAAACTATCCAGACGTATTAAATCAGATTACAGAGCCAACCCTAGACACAAATATCCAAATTTCTACGGTATCAATACTTGATACAGTCAATAGCAACAATATGCATCAAAATGACATTACGGGGGGCAAAGGAGTGGGAGGATTTCGAAACCCCCAAAAATCGTGTAACCAGAGATTGGGGGGGGGATGAGGGGTGCAACATTGCACAAAAAAACCAACAACATACTTCTTACCCCAAATTGAGGACGAGAATTCCAATGCAAATGAGGAAACAAATGAAGAAGAAGGGCCGATGGACCTGGTAGGGTTAAAACCACTCACGTCAACACCGGCGCATAATAAGAGAAAACACCATACATCCTCCCTATGCTCCTGTCTGGAAGGGGAGTTGAGCTTAGATGATTTCGGTCTAAACAGAACACAACAGACAGTAATACCGCCAGTACGGACGACAATAAAAACCAGGAAAACAAAGAAAAACAAACAAATGACATAGACGAGACAAGAAATGACAATGAAAATGGAATGGAAAATGAAATAGATGAGACAAACAATGAAAATGACATGGATCAGGACAATGAAGAAACTGACAAAACAAAAAGCGAAACAAATATGGACGAAAAAGCAAACAATGAAAACGAGGCTCTGGAAATGTCCGACTAATATTCAATAAAAAAAAACTGGAAACATTATTACACAAATTAAAATAGTAAAAGTAAGAGTGAAGCGGCACTTTGTCAAGTGTAGACCCAAAAATGGAAGAAATAAACTTCCGAATTGGGACAATCAATATCAATGGGATAGACAAAGAAAAAGTAGACATATTATCCAAAGAAATAAACTTTGATATGATTTTGATAAAAGAACACATAATGGTTTTGTACTAGAACTAAAATCTCTATTAGAAAACAAATTAGATTATATAGTTATCTGCAATGATTATATAAATAAAGATACTAAAATGGAGTAGCAACAATCATAATAAATAAATAGGGCTTAAGCTAGGAACGTTTCGAGGAGGGGAATCTTTTTAAATGGCGATCAGTACACATCAAAATTTACAAGTGGCATATAATAAATATATATATATATATATATATATATATATATATATATATATATATATATATATATATATATATATATTGTAATATATAATGTAATATTGTGCCATATTAAATTAGCAGCTATCTCCCGCCACACTAAGAATTTAAAGCTAACTTTCAGAATTCTTGCTATGTGGGACATCCATTTCTTGGTGAATAATTACGTTAAGGTTATAAAGGCCAGCATGTAACAGTATTTGTGTATTACATATGTTACATGCAACCAAATGCATATATTCGTGTTTTATTCATAATCTCCTTATTGAGCATCTAATCACAAATTCAGACAATTAAAAATAAAAAGGCCCTGACTTGGAGCAATTCTTTAAATTTAGTATTATCTTTACAAAAGTCAGCATATACCACCCACCCACCCACCCCCCCATCTGTTACAATAACAATATATATGTACAGGATGGCCGCTATCACCTAACTTGTTTGAAGCAGCTGTTCCGTGTTTTTGCGTATTTTGTCATGATATATGTGCTTGCTGTCTGTCTTCGTCTACGTTATTGTGTTCATCATGCATTGGCTGTTCAGTTGTATGTGTTTCTTCATCTCCTTCGTTTGGAAACGAGAACAATTAGACTTTTTCTCAGCTGTCGTGCACCACTTCTAGAACGTCCTTTGTTGTTGTTGTTGAGCAAACCGCCATTATGTGATTTTCGCCAGTCAACCCGTTTATGCTATGATGGACCCTCATTCATCATCATCATCATCATTAGTCTCATGACCTAGTGTGGTCGTTGAGGCACTGTGCTGCTGAACATCTGACCAGTTCCCTCCACTTGTCTCGATCATGTGCCAATGCCTGTGTCTCCGCAAAACTTTTCCTGGTCCATTCTGTGATGTTGTCAGTCCACTTTTTTCTCTGTCTACCTCTCCTTCTGCCACCCTGGACGCTGCCCTGCAGGACTGTTGTGGATAGACTGTTGGCTCTAGTGACATGGCCATACTATTTCAGCTTTCTCTTTTTGACGGTGCTGAGGAGGTCCTCATATTGGCCTACTTCGCGCCTGATGGTGTTACGTACTTCTTCATTTGTGATGTGGTCCATGTAGGAGATGCCAGGGATGGTTCTGTAGCATCTCATTTCAAGTGACTGGATTCTTCGTTGTAATTCTGCTGTCAGGGTCCATGCCTCACATGAGTACAAAAAGACTGAGATGACTAGTGCTCGCAATAGTCTGATTTTAGTTTTCAGACAGATATTCTTGTCTCTCCAGATGGGTCTTAGCTTTGACATAGCTGCCATTGTTTGTGCTGCTCTTGACAAAATTTCTGCTCTTGATCCCTCTTCAGTGATTATGGAACCAAGATATTTGAACTGGAAAACTGTTTCCAATTCATGTCCTCTGACTTTAATCTTGGCTGAGATTTGTTTGCCACTATTTGTCATCAGTTTTGTCTTCTCAGCGCTTATCTCCATGTCAAATCTGGAAGATGTTTCATCCAGGTTCTTCACTAAGGTGGCTAGCTCGTCTTCACTGCCTGCCAGCCCATCAATGTCGTCTGCAAAGCGGAGGTTGGTTATGTTACGCCCTCCAATGATGACTGTCCCACAGTGGTTTTCCAGGGCTTCGCTCATGATGCGCTCTAATTATATGTTGAAAAGCGTGGGTGACAGGAGACAGCCTTGACGCACTCCCACTGTTGTCTGGAACCAGTCCCCCACAGCACCTTGGGCAATTACTGCACTGGTAGCCTTGGCGTACAGCTGCTTGATGGTATTGGTTAACTTTTGTCCCATGTTATACTTCTTCTTTGTGGCCCATAATGCCTTATGCCACACTCTGTCAAAGGCCTTTTTGAAATCTATGAACACATGATAGATGTCTTGTTGGTGTTGCGAGTACTTTTCGCACAGAACCCTGAGATTGAGGAATCAAAGAGGAAGACTGACCATGAATCAAAGAGGAAAGATGACCATGAATCAAAGAGGATGATTGACCCTGAATCAAAGAGAAAGATTGACCCTAAATCAAAGAAGAAGATTGACCATGAATCAAACAGGAAGACTGACTATGAATCAAAGAGGAAAGATGACCATAAATCAAAGAGGAAGATTGACCATGAATCAAAGAGGAAGATTGACCATGAATCAAAGAGGAAAGATGACCAAAAATCAAAGAGGAAGATTGAGCATGAATCAAAGAGGAAGATTGACCATGAATCAAAGAGGAAGACTGACCGTGAATCAAAGAGGAAAGATTACCATGAATCAAAGAGGAAAGACGACCATGAATCAAAGAGGAAGATTGACCATGAATCAAAAAGGAAAGATTGACCATGAATCAAAGAGGAAAGATGACCATGAATCAAAGAAGAAGATTGACCATGAATCAAAGTGGAAGACTTACCATGAATCAAAGAGGAAAGATGACCATGAATCAAAGAGGAAGAATCATGAATCAAAGAGGAAAGATAACCATGAATCAAAGAGGAAGATTGGCCATGAATCAAAGAGGAAAGATGACCAAAAATCAAAGAGGAAGATTGACCATGAATCAAAGAGGAAAGATGACCAAAAATCAAAGAGGAAGATTGACCATGAATCAAAGAGGAAGATTGACCATGAATCAAAGAGGAAGACTGACCGTGAATCAAAGAGGAAAGATTACCATGAATCAAAGAGGAAAGACGACCATGAATCAAAGAGGAAGATTGACCATGAATCAAAAAGGAAAGATTGACCATGAATCAAAGAGGAAAGATGACCATGAATCAAAGAAGAAGATTGACCATGAATCAAAGTGGAAGACTTACCATGAATCAAAGAGGAAAGATGACCATGAATCAAAGAGGAAGAATCATGAATCAAAGAGGAAAGATGACCATGAATCAAAGAGGAAGATTGACCATGAATCAAAGAGGAAGACTGACCATGAATCAAAGAGGAAGACTTACCATGAATCAAAGAGGAAAGATGACCATGAATCAAAGAGGAAGAATCATGAATCAAAGAGGAAAGATGACCATGAATCAAAGAGGAAAGATGACCATGAATCAAAGAGGAAGAATCATGAATCAAAGAGGAAAGATGACCATGAATCAAATAGGAAGATTGACCATGAATCAAAGAGGAAAGATGACCATGAATCAAAGAGGAAGAATCATGAATCAAAGAGGAAGAATCATAAATGAAAGAGGAAGACTGACCATGAATCAAAGAGGAAGACGGACCATAAATCAAAGAGGAAGAATCATGAATCAAAGAGGAAGCATCATGAATCAAAGAGGAAGACTGACCATAAATCAAAGAGGAAGGATGACCATGAATCAAAGAGGAAGACGGACCATGAATCAAAGAGGAAGAATGACCACGAGTCAAAGAGGATGAATGAACATAAATCAAAGAGTAAGGATGACCATGAATCAAAGCGATTTGAGTCTCTAAAAGGATAATGTCTCATATGTAGATCCCCATCTCAGAGATGGGAAACTCAAAATCATCCAAGAAGATCACTGGGCTAGAGCACTTTCACTGCGGCTTATTACAAATGAAGTTAAAGCATATATTGGTAAATTCGTAATCTGATTGGGAGGAGGGAATTCAAAGACTAACACTATAACAATTGATTGTTGTTGTTGTCATAGGCTTTAACGCCATTTTTTCAGCACTAGAGAGGCTATACATGGCGGCCGTATTAATGGTGGAGGAAAAACCCGGTAAAACCCCGGAAAGAACCACCCACCCACGAGAAGTTACCGGCAAGCTTTCTCACATATCCACATTGGCTGAGCCCGAAACTCGAACCCAGGCAGACATAGGTGAGATGGCAGTGATCCGTGACGGAGAGCGCTTTAGACCACTCGGCCAATCGGGGCCCCTATAACAAATGGACCCATAGCCCTACAATTAACAAGCTGACCCTGACATTTACGATGTGGGGTGTGGGCGAGTGGGAGAAAAATCCCACTCCTCCACCTTCGTTTCTGTCAAGTTCGAATTCTTAGTTTGTTTGTCTGTTAGACACCCATTGTTGTAGTCATTTGCTGATAGCCTTGATTTAATTTGTAAGTAGCCCCTCTAGGTTGACTAAACTGTTAATGAGTACGAAAAATGGTTGAAAGATGTGAAAATTGATTACTCATAAGTCTGGACAATAATTAATCAGCCACGTCACATTGAATTCGTCATTGAAAGCATCAAATCAGAGAGTCCTTTGTATGTCAAACAAAACAGCACATCCCTGGCCTTGAATACTGAGTTTCTTCTTAGAACATATGTGCCAATTTAGATATAAAGACTATTACGACCATTCTGTGGAATTTTCAATACCTTAGATCGCCTATCATTGGTGGAATTACTTGGGCTGGTATTGAAGCAGCTATTACTTTTTTGAAGGAGAATCTCTTGTTCTATAAATAGCTACGTAACAGAAGCCCTCAACAAGAATTTATACGCTTGAATAAGCTCTACAACTGATAGGAAATGTCTTCAAAAGAGCCAATTAAAAATTAGAGTACGAATACAATTATGAAGAACTGCAATTTAAGATTGGAATCTTGTTACGATGATTTGTGTGATTTGGGAACCGACAGTTTATGCCACGATTAATTCTGACAGCAAAACAATAAGGGTCTTATTTTCTTGCTTA
Organism: Sinohyriopsis cumingii; assembly: GCA_028554795.2. Classification (NCBI taxonomy): domain Eukaryota; kingdom Metazoa; phylum Mollusca; class Bivalvia; order Unionida; family Unionidae; genus Sinohyriopsis; species Sinohyriopsis cumingii. The sequence continues at coordinate 838,340 of CM068832.1, read as the reverse complement.
ATTAGTTAGGATTCTTTGTCGAAAAGCCACATTATGGACACTTTTACACTCTGTACAAGTATTATTGCTGCCCTTTCCTATAACAGGACCAAAATAGCAACTCTGACAAACCTCATACCTCGCTTATCAAGCATGGCACCGAAAATTCGTACTATTGGCATATAAGATCGGCTTATAAATTATTTCACCTCTCAAATTAAATTAATGGTTAATTATTTCACCCTCCAAGCCAAATTATTCGTTAATTAGTTCATCTTGCAAGCCAACGTAATGGTTAATTAGTTCATCTAACAAGCCGACGTAATGGTTAATTATTTCATAGTGCAAGCCGAATTAATGGTTATTTATTTCATCGTGCAACCTGAAGTAACGGTTATTCATTTCATCGTGCAAGCCGAAGTAATGGTTAATTATTTCATCATGCAAGCCGAAGTAATGGTTATTCATTTCATCGTGCAAGCCGAAGTAATGGTTAATTATTTCATCGTACAAGCCAAATTATTCGTTAATTATTTCATCTTGCAAGCTGAAGTAATGGTTAATTATTTCTTCGTGCAAGCCAAAGTAATGGTTATTTATTTCATCGTGCAAGCCGAAGTAATGTTTAACTATTTCATCGTGCAAGCTGAAGTAATGGTTAATTATTTCATCGTGCAAGCCAAATTAATATGTATTTATTTCATCGCACAAGCCAAAGTAATGGTTAATTATTTCATCGTGCAAGCCGAAGTAATGGTTAATTATTTCATCGTGCAAGCCGAAGTAATGGTTAATTATTTCATCGTGCAAGCTGAAGTAATGATTAGCTATTTCATCGTGCAAGCCGAAGTAATGGTTAGTTATTTCATCGCGCAAGCCGAAGTAATGGTTAATTATTTTATCGTGCAAGCTGAAGTAATGGTTAATTATTTCATCGTGCAAGCCAAATTAATAGGTATTTATTTCATCGCACAAGCCGAAGTAATGGTTAATTATTTCATCGTGCAAGCCGAAGTAATGGTTAATTGATGCATCGTGCAACCTGAAGTAATAGTTATTTATTTCATCGTGCAAGCCGAAGTAATAGGTATGTATTTCATCACGGAAGCCGAAGTAATGGTTAATTATTTCATCGTGCAAGCCGAAGTAATAGTTAATTATTTCATCGTGCAAGCCGAAGTAATGGTTAATTTTTTCATCGTACAACTGAAGTAATGGTTAATTATTTCATCGTGCAAGCCGTAGTAATGGTTAATTATTTCACCGTGCAAGCCGAAGTAATGGTTAATTATTTCATCGTGCAAGCCAAATTAATAGGTATGTATTTCATCGTGCAAGCCGAAGTAATAGTTAATTATTTCATCGTGCAAGCGGAAGTAATGGTTAATTATTTCATCGTGCAAGCCGAAGTAATGGTTAATTATTTCATCGTGCAAGCCGAAGTAATGGTTAATTATTTCATCGTGCAAGCCGAAGTAATGGTTAATTATTTCATCGTGCAAGCCGAAGTAATGGTTAATTATTTCATCGTGCAAGCTGAAGTAATGGTTAATTATTTTATCGTGCAAGCCGAAGTAATGGTTAATTATTTTATAGTGCAAGCTGAAGTAATGGTTAACTATTTCATCGTGCAAGCTGAAGTAATGGTTAATGACTAACAGTAATAAAACTAAAAATCACTTTGCGAGTTTGGGTTATGATTATCGGTTTGTGAGGGAAAATGGTTATCTAAAAATAGGCACCCTTTTTAATTTTATTTTGACTAATTGTAATTTTTAAAAAAATTCTATATTAACTAATTTTTATTTCTATATTTACTTACATTAGTGACTTTATTACTTTCACTACTTCAGATTTCGCAAAAAGGAATAGTCTTGTATTGGTTGTGAAGCTCAGTTTAACATTTTAATCATCCTATAATTTACTGTCCTTTATTCAGTTAATATTTGAACCATTCTAACATTTACTGTCCGTTAGTCATTTAATATTCGAATCATCCTATCATATATTGCCCTTTAGTCAGTTAATATTCGCTTCATCCTAACATTCACTGCCCTTTAGTCATTTAATATTCTTATCATCCTATCATATATTGGCATTTAGTCATTTTATATTCGCATCATCCTACCATTCACTGCCCTTTAGTCAATTGGTATTCGAATCATCCTATTCACTGCCATTTAGTCAGTTAATATTCGAATCATCCTATCATATACTGCCATTTAGTCAGTTAATATTCGAATCATCCTATCATATACTGCCATTTAGTCAGTTAATATTCGAACCATTCTAATATCCACTGCCATTTAGTCAGTTAATATTCGAATCATCCTATCATATACTGCCATTTAGTCAGTTAATATTCGAACCATTCTAACATCCACTGCCATTTAATCAGTTAATATTCGAATCATCCTATCATATGCTGCCATTTAGTCAGTTAATATTCGAATAATTCTAATATCCACTGCCCTTTAGTCAGTTAATATTCGAACCATCCTATCATATATTGCCCTTCAGTTAGTCAATATTCGAACCATTCTAACATCCACTGCCCTTTAGTCAGTTAATATTCGAATCATCCGATCATATACTGCCCTTTTATCAGTTAATATTCGAATCATTCTAACATCCACTGCCCTTCAGTCAGTTAATATTTGAACCATTCTAACATCCACTGCCCTTTAGTCAGTTAATATTCGAATCATTCTAACATCCACTGCCCTTTAGTCAGTTAGTATTCGAATCATTCTAACATCCACTGCCCTTTAGTCAGTTAATATTCGAATCATTCCAGCATCCACTGCCCTTTAGTCAGTTAATATTCGAACCATTCTAACATCCACTGCCCTTTAGTCAGTTAATATTCGAATCATTCTAACATCCACTGCCCTTTAGTCAGTTAATATTCGAACCATTCTAACATCCACTGCCCTTTATTCATTTAATATTCGAACCATTCTAACATTCACTGCCCTTTAGTCATTTAATATTCGAATCATTCTAACATCCACTGCCCTTTAGTCTGTTAATATTCGAATCATCCTAACATCCACTGCCCTTTAGGCAGTTCATATTCGAACCATACTATCACTATCATTCACTGCCCTTTAGTCATTTAATAGTCGAACCATTCTAACATCCACTGCCCTTTATAATCATTGAGCAAACCAGTAAGATGCCAATGAAGTGTGCTCAGTCGTTTTTGCTTTTTTTTTTTTGTTTCCTTTGGGGAGGTGTTTGTTTTGTTTTTCGCTTGCTTGTTTTATTGCTTTTTGTTTGGTTTGGTGGTGTTTTTGTTCGATTTTTTTGGTCTGTTTTTCTGAAATCGAGTTTATTACACTGAATAATAAGTTATTAGACGGGTTACAGTGACTGCATAATACATCCAAATAATCATAGTACTTAATTAGCATATGGAAAGCCAGAATAATTCTTATCACAAGTAATGCATTTTTTTTATATCGTCTGTCAACAGTTATTTTAGAATCCGTTTGTGAAATTTTGTTACCACTCTATCCTGTCAAACCCTATCTGCAAAACAGCATAGAATGGGGAACGGTACATCACGGAATATGATCATACTCTGCGAGACAGAGTATAACAGTCTACAGTACAAAGCAAGACTCTACAAGGTCAAAAAAGACACTTAACTACATCGAGCAGAACACCAAACACACAGCAGGACACTCTACAACACAGAGTAGGACGCTTAACAAAGAAATAGGCTCATATTATATAATACATCATGATCAATATCATTTTCCTGTTTAATGTCTAACTATTGTTTTTGTGTATATGGTGTCCTGCATAAGTAGTACAGATGTAAATAAAATTGTCGCTACGTTTTCCGGAATCAAAAATGGCGTAACTCCATGAAATATTATCGCACAATGGGTAAAATTAATACTGATCTTCTCAAGGTAAAGCTTGAAGCTAAACTTGCTTTCCGTTCACGGAGACCTTCAAAAGTTATATGACGTGATGGGTACAGTCGGAATATTCTCGTCTCTTTCCGATGAAAGTCGAATAACTTCGACTCACTGAAAAAAAAACTGAGAGACAATCATAGCGATATTTCACAAATGTGGTCATTTTGGCAAGCGAATACCCAGCTAGGTATGCTAAAATTAGAACCTCATAATGGTATGCTGGTAACTGGCCCACACTGGCAGGTCAGATTCATAAGACAGTAATTAATACATTCAGTGACGTCATTCTCATAACTGCTATTCTGAATTAAGTTTGGAAACTCCCCGGAAGCTGCAGTGATTGGTAGTTAGCTTTACATGGGAAAAATGTACGATTCATTTTTGTTGCTGTTTCGGTGATTTGTTCAAAGATGGTGGTTAATAGTTATATGCTCTCTCACGACTACAGGAAGTGTGTGAGAACCTAATGTTATTCATTCCCCTGTTTCCATGCAGACATTGCCCATCATGACTTGCAAAAAATGGCTATTTGTACAGACATTTCCACATCCATATTGCAATAAAATGTTATTTCTAACCGAAACCGACATTCATGTGTTCGCTTAAATTAACGTAGTTATATTGAAGTAAAGGATCATTGATATTATATTTATTTTGGTGAAGTGTTTTTGTTTACTACAGAAAACTTGAAAGGTATACCTATTAGCCTATTAGAGGGAGTTAAAATGAATCCAGCAGTTTGATACTTTGGTTGCATTTAACCTGACCATATACATGCAGGAGATTGAATTACTTCGTGTTTTTTGTAATTATGTTTATTTTATTACAAAGCACAATTTATTACATCAAAATAAAATGAAAGTGTACTTAAGCATATCTTTGAGGTCACTAAGCCAATAAAATCCTTATTTCCGATTTTTGGTTTATTAATATGTGTCTTTAAATATCGAATGCAATCGATCATACAATCCATCACCGTCAGAACCAAGCCATTATTTCGTCTTTGCGGCTTAGAACCTATTTCTGGCGAGTGAAAATCAGATATGTTATCTCTTAAAATATTAGATATAAAGGAGTGGTTCTCGAAATACTAGGATGTGAGGAAATTTCGATTCATGACTAACAGATTTTTGAACTTAATGTATTTCCACGTTGATTGCACAACACGTTTTGTCAACTTATAATTACATCCTCGAAGAATGAGATGTCTGCATAATATGACCAAAACTATTCTGAAAGATTTATGACACGGACAACGCCTTAAAATATATTTAGTACACAATGAAGACTATTGTACAGCTTTTCACGTGCATATATAAAGGATCTCAGACGGGTAATGATTTAATATTGAATTTATTCAACGAGTTAATAATGCCCAGCTTTTGCTAGCCGAACTCGCCAAAAGCTGGACATTATTCAACGAGTTTCATAAATTTATATTATAATATTAAATCATTATTACACATTTGAGATTCTTTTATCACATAGTTTTTATTTCAGTGGAAATTATTTGGATAGAAAGTAGATCAAATAATTTCATTAATTCTACCAGACGTTGCACCTTTCATTTGTTGTGCGTAACAATAGTCCCAACAACAAAGTTCAACTAATATTGACATTCGAAAGTAGATTATACTTTTCTTAGAATCCAGAAGTCAAAGAACACTCGTACTTCCTATTAAACAGAACATTTTACACATGCTAAATCATTTTTCAAAACAGAATGTCGAATGCGCATAATGTCGCAATGTTGAATGCAGTACCCAGCGAGTGTACAGTAGACGATCCAGGTTTACGTAGACTAACATATCACTTTCACAATTAAACATTACATTGTTGCAATATTGATGTGAAAGAAGGTTTACTGGATGCAGAAATTCCCAATTTAATGTAATGTATTTGTGACCGGATATTTGCAGTACTTGACTTAAAGCAGCAAACTACAGAATATGTTAAACAAATTTCTTTTTGAGTCGGAATTGGATCACATATTTAACGCGTAAATATGCAGTGTTTGGATAAACTTCTGTCAGTTTTGGAGACCGATTTATGTCCACATTGTTCTGTGAACAGAGGTGAGCTTATTTACTCCTGTAAGTTAAGATTTAAACCAGGCTTGTATATAGGGTAGAATACATGCTATGGCTTTACCAACCCCCTACAACCCTATCCTACACACCCGCTATGAACTGAGCAATACCCTTAGTTTTACTTCTTGTTGTTCTTATTGTCTTGAAGCTTTACGCCATTTTTCTTATGATGATATTGTTATACATGCCATAACAAACCCCTGTGGGGGTAAATTGTCTATATTCAGACAACCGATATAATTTTTCCTCAGTTTCCATTCGCGAGTCGAGTTGAAAAATGGTCGCCAAGAAGTTCATTGAAAACAAAAGTCCAAAAGGCGGGCTTAAAAAGGTTTTCCCACGATCGCATCCAATCAGTAAAGAGAATAATGTAACATGATTTCATTGGCTTTTTTGGGACCAATCAGAATCTCATAAAGTGATATGTTCACATGTTATAATATCACAAATATGAAACTGCACACACTTAAGACATAGTGTACCGACTATGTGATAACAATGAGTATCTTGTGGCGCGGCAGTTCAAAGGTTATCGTAATGAAATCAACGCGGGAAGCATCGGGTTTAAATCCCAGGTAAGGATCCGTCAGTTCTCAATCGTGTTCTTTCCTTTTGCAAGACAACTTACTCTCTTCGACCAACAAGATTAACCAGATCCTAAGGCAAGGCATCTCTTAGCGACATTAGCCTAACCAAACAATCAGGCCAAGGCATCTCTTAGCGACATTAGCCTAACCAAACAATCAGGCCAAGGCATCTCTTAGCGACATTAGCCTAACCAAACAATCAGGCCAAGGCATCTCTTAGCGACATTAGCCTAACCAAACAATCAGGCCAAGGCATCTCTTAGCGATATTAGCCTAACCAAACCCTCAGGCCAAGGCATCTCTTAGCGATATTAGCCTAGCCAAACCCTCAGGCCAAGGGATCTCTTAGCGATATTAGCCAACCAAAACACTCAGGCCAAGGCATCTCTTAGCGACATTAGCCCACCAAAACACTCAGGCCAAGGCATCTCTTAGCTATATTAGCCCACCAAAATCTCAGGGCAAAACTCCTCCGACCGGCTTTATCACGACCACACCAAAATGTGATGTCTCTGTTGCACAACAGTATTGTATCGTCCCAGATACAAGACCAGTGTATAAGTGGGTTTTAGATGTCAGTTGCAAAATGCTTATCACCCTGATGTTTTGGAAGACATGGAAATTAATCGGATTAACTGTATCATCCATATCCTGAAATTGATTATTAATGTTCCTGATTATTAGCCTCAAACAGTACCGATCAATCATTAGCAAGTGCTGTACTAATTAACCTTTAAGCAGAGATAAAGACTGTTTGCCCAAATTTCAAGCGCATCTGCATCATAAATAAATTAATTTTAAAGACTGGAATATTCAAATTGCACGAAAGAAGGAAAAGACTTTATTTTAACCGTATATGGTGTTAATCCAATTGCTTCCTACATTTTTTAAACATCTACTTTAATTAAAAAAAAGAAAAAACATCCACATAACAATGTAGAATGCTAGTTCATTTATAGTCCACGTTTCAGTATCCAAATTAAATTATTACACGATCTCTCTCAGCTTAAAGTCTAAAAACCACAACTTTATCTAGGTAAGAAATTAGCTACTTAACTAATGTAATAAATATTTCTCATACGTTAGACAAATTAATCGAGTTTTCATCTCTCTCTCTCTCTCTCTCTCTCTCTCTCTCTCTCCCATGATTCACTGTCTACAATCCAAAACTGTAGATCACAAAATGTACTGAAGAGATGATAATGGGTTTTAACATACATTTTTTCAGAGCGGACATATATGTTTCCTGTTCTAAAATGATGACTTCAATATCTAAAGAGACGAAATAAGATGTTATTGTGTTTTTAACTGACATGAAATGTTAAATTCGTTAAATTATACCTATATGCTTTGAAGTTCAGAGAAAAATATATCTTGGTAATCAGCCAAAAGAACTAAAATACCACTATTCCCAACTCCCACCTACCTAGCCCCCCCACCCCCCCCCCACCGAAGAAAGGATAAAAAGTCCACGGATGAAACCAAACCGAAACATATCTGCGAATCAGTCAGGATCTTCATTATAGTATTTTAGGAAATCAATGACTCCACGATTATGTTCAATTAATTATATTGGATACTGCTTGATCTAGGCAGAAGAGCTGGATCACAAAGTGTGAATAGCGCTGATTTACTTGGCCGACTCAATTACATCCTGACAACTTGTATCGATTTATGCTTAATATCTCTACAGTTTTGCTTTCTTTTATTGTATGTTTATCATGGCCATTGTTTTGCCTTTCTTCTTGGAAGGCTAGCAAAGAAACCACGATTAGTGTCGTGGCTTCTATTACGTTGTACTCACGTTATTCCTGCACCGCTTACCATTTACACAAAGGTAAGAAAAAAAACAAAAACAGTTTACAGCAGTAATTAATCAAACCAGCTCTTCAAATTTAACTTTCTACATTTTACCATATTTTCAGTGAGATAATGGTTTATATTATGTCGGTGTGTCGTGCGTCCGTCCGTCCGTCATGTATGAGTATTGCCATCTAATATTGGCTTATATCATCAATATATCGGAGGAGTTGGATAATAAACGAGATCTACGCATACTAACAAGATGATCTGATATGTTTATAATATCACGAGAGTTCGATGATGAACAAGATTTAAGCATTTTTGAGAAAAGTGGTAATGTTGGTGCCAATATAAAAATCCGACCGGTTAACACTACTCCAGACTATTGTTACGTCGACACATCAGGTTGAAATTCATTCGGAACACCACTGTTATTAAATCGGAATACTCTACACATTTAGACATGTGCCAGAACTTTCAGGACTATTTTGGATTTAATTCACAATAATGTAATTTCTTTCAAATTTTCACTTTGTAATCTATAGAAATAAATTACATGATTTGTATGATCCTTAGTTTAAGATCATAAAGTCGTAACATTTTTAGATAGCCGCAAACGTATGCTAATGTAATTCACAAAATAATTAGTTTCCTGTGATGATAATAATATTTCATATTAAATAAAACCATAAACTGTGAAGTTAATTACATTAGGTGAACGATATCGTGGCTACTTGAGTCTCTTGCTGTCTTTTTATCATTCCCGAATGGCAGTAATAGCGCTGTAAAAAGTAAATAGACCGAATACAACTATTTATGTCTCGTGAGTACACTAACTGCATTATGAAAACATTGCTACTGGATTCGTTTTTAAAGAGGACGTATTCTAAGCACGGAAATGGACAAATTTGATTGCCTAGCTGAGACAGTTTAAACGTAAATTAATGTAGGTCAACGCGTCTAAATTAAACAGGAAAGGTGTGCATGCATTCCCCGACCACGTGTGCACAGCAAGATAGAAATTTAAAATGTGTGTGTGTGTGTGTGTGTGTGTCTGTGATTTTTAACGTAGCTTTATTTTTCGGCTATATCGCTACGATGTCTGCAGTGTGGCAGTTTATAATGATGTCCAGCACTGGGGCATCATGCCGCAGACATTATCGTGACACCAGGCAAACCAGTCCTAACACTAACCTCTTAATGCTGAGCGCCAAGCGAGGCAGCTGTTAGTACCGTTTTGGTAAGTCTTTGGTATGACTCGGCTGGGAATCGAGCCCACAACCTCCCGCTTCCGAGACAGACGCTCTAACCGCTAGGCTACCGGAGAGGTTATCTGTGGTAGAGTTGAAAATATGTGGTAGAACTGAAAAATATACGTGATAGAGAGATATAAAAAAACTGGATAAAAGAGATTGCTTTTTGCTCTTTCCTTTCGAAAAAGTCAATATAATATATCTTCATTGTTTATACTGCTGTTATCATGTTATCCCTCAAGTTTTTCTCAGATAATAAATAAAAGAGAGCGATAATAACCTAGAAACGTAAAAATTTCATTCTTCAAAGTCGCAAAAACATACGTCAGTATTAACTACCGCGGTCCTTTACATAAAACATAACGTCCAGTATTGAGTACTACGGCTCTTTACAAAAAACATAATGTCCAGTATTGAATACTACGGCTCTTTACATAAAATATAACTTCCAATATTGAATACTACGGCTCTTTAGATAAAACATAACGTCCAGTATTAAGTACTACGGCTCTTTACAAAAAAACATAACCTCCAGTATTCATTACAGTGGCTCTTTACATAAAACATAACGTCCAGTATTGAGTAATTCGGCCCTTTACATAAAACATAACGTCCAGTATTGAGTACTGCGGCTTTTTACATAAATCATAACGTCCATTACTGAATACTACGGCTCTTTACCAAAAACAAAAATTCCAGTATTGAATACTACGGATCTTTAAAAAAAAAACATAAATTCCAGTACTGAGTACAGTGGCTCTTTACATAAAACATAACGTCCAGTATTGAATACTACGGCTCTTTACATAAAACATAACGTCCAGTATTGAATACTACGGCTCTTTACATAAAACATAACTTCCAGTATTGAATAATACGACTTTTTACATAAAACGTAACGTCCATTATTGAATAATACGGCTCTTTACAAAAAACAAAAATTCCATTATTGAATACTACGGCTCTTTACAAAAAACAAAAATTCCAGTATTGAATACTACGGATCTTTACAAAAAAGCATAAATTCCAGTATTGAGTACAGTGGCTCTTTACATAAAACATAACGTCCAATATTGAATACTACGGCTCTTCACATAAAACATAACTTCCAGTATTGAATACTACGGCTCTTTACATAAAACATAACATCCAGTATTGAATACTACGGTTCTTTACATAAAACATAACTTCCAGTATTGAATACTGCGGCTCTTTACATAAACAATAACGTCCAGTATTGAGTACTGCGGCTTTTTACATAAAACATAACGTCCAGTATTGAATACTACGGCTCTTTACATAAAACATAACGTCCAATATTGAATACTACGGCTCTTCACATAAAACATAACTTCCAGTATTATTGAATACTACGGCTCTTTACATAAAACATAACATCCAGTATTGAGTACTACGGCTCTTTACATAAAACATAACTTCCAGTATTGAATACTGCGGCTCTTTACATAAAAAATAACGTCCAGTATTGAGTACTGCGGCTTTTTACATAAAACATAACGTCCAGTATTGAATACTACGGCTCTTTACATAAAACATAACGTCCAGTATTGAGTACTACGGCTCTTTACAAAAAATATAAATTCCAGTATTGAATAATACGGCTCTTTACAAAATACATAACGTCCAGTATTCATTACAGTGGCTCTTTACATAAAACATAACGTCCAGTATTCATTACAGTGGCTCTTTACATAAAATATAACGTCCATTATTGAATACTACGGCTCTTTACAAAAAATATAAATTCCAGTATTGAATACTACGACTCTTTACAAAAAACGTAAATTCCAGTATTGAGTACAGCGGCTCTTTACATAAAATATAACGTCCAGTATTGAGTACAGTGGCTCTTTACATAAAACATAACGTCCAGTATTGAGTACAGCGGCTCTTGACATAAAAAATAACGTTCAGTATCCATTACTACGGCTTTTTACATGAAACATAACGTCCAGTATTGAGTACTGTGGCTCTTTACATAAACAGATGTCCAATGTCGGAGTACTCAGTCTCTTTAAATGAATACATAAACAGATGTCCAATGTCGGAGTACTGAGGCTCTTTACGTAAGGACCCGAATGTTTGAAATTCGGCAGTTGCTTGAAAGCAGTTAAGACTGTTGTCTTATTTTGATCTGTAAAAACCACAAATGTTGTCTGTCATTGTTGTTATAATAAAGAAGGCATGTTGTCTGTCATTGTTGTTACAAACAAAAACGAATGTTTTCTGTCATTGTTGTTATAAAAAAGAACAAATGGTGTTTGTCATTTTGGTTATTAAAAAAAACAAATGTTGTCTGTTATTGTTTTTGTAAAAAAAAACGTATGTTGTCTGTCAGTGTTGTTATAAAACAGACCTAATGTTGGCTGTCATTGTTGTTATAAAAAAGAACGAATGTTGTCTGTCATTTTTTTACAACAAAAAACTAATGCAATGTGTCATTTTTTTATAAAAAGGAAATATTGAGTGATGTCATTTTAGTTATAAAAAAATAAATAATGCTATCTGACATTTTACTTATAAAGAAAACCTAATCCTATCTGTCATTTTAGTTTCTAAAACTTATTAGATAAAACAAAATGAAAATGTTATCCTGGGTTTAAAGAACACCCCAACCTGCACTCTCTTGAACTGATTGGCCGGGTTCCTAATGAAGCTATGTTGTCCGTGTTTATTCACTAATTGTAAGTATTTAAAACCAAATACCTAATAACATATGTTTATTTGAAGGCGTGAAAGCCTTGGATGCTTGTGTCCCGTTATGGTCGACTTGCCTCTTAAACACACTCTAACATAAATCATTGAACGTCTTCTTTATAGAATTGTATGATATGACATATTATCACGATAAAGTTTACTAATTATGAAAATACATATCTTGCATTTATTTATATTGCAAATTTTGAAACGTTAAAATTTAAAATGCTGAACAATCAAATTAAAAATTATTTTTTTCAGCGAAATATGGATAAAGAATAGAACATTGTTTTTATTTAGGACTTTTTTCACTTAAGTGAAAGAAGCAGACATGCAAAAGATGTTTAAAAAGGAAAACGCAAAAACAATTCAAAAACGTTGTGTGTTGCTTTCATGCATCTTAGATAGGAACTAGGCTAGGAAGCAGAAGAAACACAATTTAGCAAAACAAAAAGGCAGCGTTACTAAAGACATAAATAAACCATTATAAAAATGCATTGGTTATGTTTCATTTGTTCCCCGAAAAGATATAATAGGTATTATTAGGTACATATCAAATGGCGTGTAATATGACCAACACATCCGCCATTGCTGCCATGATTATTGCAATCATCAACAGCATTATCAAAATTAGCAGTATCTGAAAAATTATCCTTGAACACTCCAATAAATGCAGCTTATTTATTTCCGTTTCTGCGTGTAAAACTGTTGTCATAATGGCGTGTAAAACTGTTGCCATAATGGCGTGTAAAACTGTTGTCATAAATGCGTGTAAAACTGTTGCCATAATGGCGTGTAAAACTGTTGCCATAATGGCGTGTAAAACTGTTGTCATAATGGCTTGTAAATCTGTTGTCATAATGGCATGTAAAACTGTTGTAATAATGGCGAGTAAAATTGTTGTCATAATGGCAAGTATCGGCTTACAGTATCCGTACGATTCACAGCACAGTGGTTGTATGAATCAATATTGATTTCTTCTGTGTGTTACAACACATATACATTTGGCAGCAATCGTTAAGTGTTTTATGGCAATTGCAATCATACATGTTGTGTTAGTAATTGCAGTTATACATGCTGAGTGGTAATTGCAGTCATACATGTTGTGTGGTAATTGCAGTCACACATGTTGTGTGGTGATTGCAATCATACATGTTGTTTGATAATTGCAATCATACATCTTGTGTGGCAATTGCAGTCATTCATATTAAGTGGTAATTGCAATAATATATGTTGAATGGTAATTGCGGTCATACATGTTGTGCGGTATTTGCAATTATACATGTTGTATGGAAATTGCAATCATACATATTGTGTGGTGGTTGCAATATTACATCTTGTATGGTATATGCAGTTATACATGTTGTATGGTAATTGCAATCATACAGAAGGTTTTGGTAGGAAACTAAAAGCCTCAGCGCCAATACGCCAAGACGCCGGAAACGTAATAATTCCGCTGGCTAAACACACTGTCTCCCCGCATTGCCTTGTCTGCACGCACCAGTCCATATTCCATCACGACCCAAAAATGATACTACTGAATCGGTGTTATGGGTTTCGTTTACCCAAGAACCTGGGTTCAAATATCCGTAGAGTACGAATTAAAAATTCTCTAACCTGTATGACAGTATTATTTGTATTATATATATTTGTGTTGTTTTCGCATTATGAATGTATGATACAAGGCTTCTTCACATCAATGTTCGTCCTACGTGCATTTTTGTTGATAGGTAATTGTATCGTTTAAAAATAAATGTTTTGTCTCTCAATGTGTTAACTTGTATACATGAATCATATGCTTTAAATGTATTTAACGGCGTATTGTCGAGGCAACTCATTTACACGTATCGTCGAGGCAACTCATTTACACGTGAACCTTTAAATAAGTTTCTTTTAACACAAGTTTATTGACCTATTTGCAGATTAGTGGCTTTTGGTGACAATTTAACTGATCTAGTTCCAGAGAAACGTGGTTGTCGCAGCACATGAACTGAACTACAATCATTTGTGAAGACAAGAAGAAGAAAAGAAAACAAGAATAAAAGAAACAAAAAAAAAACAAAAAATATATTGTGACGTCGTTCAGAGTTAATTTATAATCGTGCAAATGTGCTGATTATCGTATTGTTTATTTCTCTGCACGTGTTCCGAATGTCATCGATATTGACAGACGTTAACCAACGATTTTGCCAGCCGTTTAGCATCGGTATTACCAGTCGCCGAGTACGACTATCAGTTTTGTAGTTTTGTGTCTGACTACATGTTGTTGTGCTTAGACGGTTTCGTGACTACGGGGTCTGGATTTATTTATCATGGGTCTTGCACGGGTATTTTACTATGCGGTTTGGAATTATTCATTGCTGGTCTTACACAGTTTCGTGACTACAATGTCTGGACTTGTTCGTTAGAGGTCTTACAAAGCAGTAAGGATGTAATTTAGTGTTAATACAAAACATGCCGTCCAGAAATAGTATGTATTTATTTCATTTCGTTCCTGAAATAGATGATAAAATTGCATGTGGACACAATATGTTTTTGACGTGGACTTTGAAAGCCCTTTTATAGCGCAGGCTGTTTTTCTACTAATTGCATGCTATTTTTCGACTGATGGCAAGCTGTTTTTCTACTGATTGCAGCTGTTTTTCTACTGATGGCAGGCTGTTTTTCTACTGATTGCAGCTGTTTTTCTACTAATTGCATGCTATTTTTCAACTGATGGCAGGCTGTTTTTTCAGCTGATTGCAGCTGTTTTTCTACTGATTGCATCTGTGTTTCTTGTCGAGTCTGTGTCAGCTATGTTATGAATTATTTCATTGTTTGCTTAATAAAGCAACGCGGCATTCTGAAATTGAGAGGAAGGTTGGTTGCTCTTGTTGTTGACTGGCTGGTTGGTTGGTTAGTTGATTATACAAGAAAAACTCTGGAAGCCAAAAAGCCTTAACTAAGTTCAGTGATAGAAAATAAGCATCGCTCTTCATCGGTGTAACTAAAATTGGCAGGAAATTTACTGCAATATACAAATTCAAACTAAAATTGGCAGGAAATTTACTGCAATATACAAATTCAAACTTAGACTTAAAAAAAAAGGTATGGCTTAATCATCTTTCGGTTGAAGCAAACACTAACCACTCTTCAAGTTTGATCACTTACAACGTTAAGTGATTACAACGGGAAATCATCAATAGTGGCTGAAAAGAGACTTGGATTACTGGCATAGTCATTCTAATAAAGTTAATTATTTCCATTATATGCTGATATAGTAATTCTGATAAAGTGGATTATTTCCATTATTTACTGACATAATCATTCTAATAAAGTTAATTATTTCCATTATTTACTGGCATAATCATTCTAATAAAGTTCGTTAATTATAACCATTATTTGCTACATAATTTTAATTGAATCCAGATCGTTAGTTTTAAGTTCCAGTACAGGACATACTAGTAGTGTTAGGAACCATACTGGAAACACGATATTAAAACTGGGAATAGGTTATGTTGCATGTATGTGATATTGGTGCAAGGGATCTTTCCATAATTGGCCAAAACCGACCAAAATAGCATCTGTTTACTGTCATCCTAGGCAAAAACCAATAGTCTAAAATGCGATGAACGTATTATTGCTTGTTAGGAATTGATTCCTGCTTTCTACTGAACGGACGTCACGTTCGTCACTGTTCAACAGAGCTTTCGGAAAAATCAGAAATCAAAATGTTAATGATTTTCGTAAGGAGCAATATGGAAGGAAATAACATCATATTGGTTGAATCAGTGACACTTGGGAATGCAGAGAGATTGTATCCGTTAAAATATCTAATTATATTTAGTGATTAAACTTTATGTGGTTATTCCAGAATGAATATAATGCATAACCAGTTTATTTAATTCACGACATTGGAGGTATTTCAAAGAAATCACGCATAAATAGAATATCAGTATAACATTTTGCCTTAACTTAACAAGTCAATGTCACCTACTTTCCCATTGATGAGAGATATGATAATGAAAGGAACATCCTGGCCAAATTCCTTGCAGATACCATGCCAACAGCTGGAGAATTGCCAAGAGAATAGAGTGTAAGAAAAGTAGGTCATACTTACAAACTTTCACCAGGTTGAGGAGGATGCAACTAACACTCTGGCCAAGTTCTGTGAATACAGTATAACTGATGGGAAGGCGGAAAGTTTACATTTAATAAATCAGTACAAAGCAAAGTAATTGGTGTAAGACAATTAGTGTGTTTTTGTCTACTTTTCCATGGGGTGGTGAATAACTGAACTCACTGACCTTGTTCCATGCAAATACCCTTTCTACAGTGGAGACGTGTCAGAATAATAATACTTGTACTCCGGGCTTCACCAATAAATAACAAAATATTTGTGCAAGAAATGTAAGTCAATGTGACTAACTTTTAGCTGGTGTGATGTAGAACTATACAAAGAACACACAGACCATGTTCCATAAACACGGTATATCTAGCGCCAGATATTTGTCACACAGATTTTATACTGTAGTAAACCGACAAGTCGTATTCGTTTATGTAGGATAAAGAAAGCAGGTCACTGTGATCTAGAACATCTTTGGGTGGTTCATGACAACCGCAAGAAGCAGCTTGATCAAACGCCATAGACACACCATGAATGCAGCCAGAGATCTCTCTGGATGACACAACTTTTACAATATCGTTAAATTTTTACAACAAAGTTGTATGTGTGAAAATGTAGGTCAGTGCGATTTACTTTCCCTTGAAGTGGGTCACTGTAAAATTTCATGCAGCATTAACGGATAAGGCGGTCGACGATGCCATTACAAATATAAACAAGAAAGCACAAACACGAGTACCTTAATTCTATCTGACACAGTATTTTTAACATTAAGAATAAACAACGAAACAAAAAGTACAAAAGATAACCCGTATGGCACCCATGTTATAATGGGACGTCATTTTATCTTTACATTAAGTGTGTGTATGTGAGAGAGAGAGAGAGAGAGAGAGAGGGAGAAATTTTTGGATTTTTAACGTAGTTTTAACTATTTTTCAGTCATATCGCTTAGATGTTCAGATGTCTCCAGTGTGGCAGTTTATAGTGATGTCTAGCAATGTCTTGTTGCAGACTTATAGAATAATATCCCACCTATTCACATTATTCTGACACAGGCCGACCAGTCCTAACACTAACCTCTTAATGCTGAGCGCCTAGCGAAGCAGCTGTTACTACCATTTTTTTTAAAAATCTTTGTTATGACTCGGCGGGGGTTCGAACCCATTAACCTCTGCATCCGAGGCGGATGCTCTACCCACTAGGCCACCGGAGCGGTCTATCTTTACATTAAGATAAAAAAAAAACAGAATAAACAGTAGTGCAGAATGTAACCGACACTGCGTCTATATTACTTAAATCGTCATTTCCCAAGGTGTATGGTTTAGCTTTTATGCATTTTCTATGTACAGTCATCAAATGTGATCGACCAGACGAGCTTGTAAAATAAACAGCCATGCTGATTAAACAGCCTTTAAAACTGAGATTGTAGCTCTTCGATTCGGCTTAAACATCGATTCTATTTCTGGTGAATGAAATCTCGACACATTGAAAAGGATAGGATAGGCTTTAAATCTTTCAAGGAGAGGACAGATGAGGACCCAGGAACGGAAACGGAAACGGATACCATTATTTGTCATTCGTAATCATAAAAATTGCTGATGATATGTCCGATATTCATAACATTATTTCCTGTCAATGAATTAATAATAATCCCAAATAATACTCATTCTGAATGAAATTATGCTGTTGAAAGGATTTTTAGATTTCTGCCACTGATTAATGGAACCAAGGTATCTTGTGTATTTATTGACTGAGCCTAATGTATTGATTTATTGAACCTAGCTCTAGGGAAGTGGAAATGCATTTCCCTCCATTCAGGAAACTGTGCACGGACATAAAACTGAGGTTCACTTTTCTTTTGTTGTTTAAAACACTATTTTCTGTAACTTCATTCTCTGTGTAGTTAGAATCACACAGGTTGTGTAGTGGTCAGAATCACACAGATTGTGTAGTGGTTAGAATCACACAGGCTGTGTAGTGGTTAGAATCACACAGGTTGTGTAGTGGTTAGAATCACACAGGTTGTGTAGTGGTTAGAATCACACAGGTTGTGCAGTGATCAGAATCACACAGGTTGTGTAGTGGTCAGAATCACACAGGTTGTGTAGTCGTTAGAATCATATAGATTTATTAGATATCTCATACGTTTTATATTTGCATACACGCCTATCATCAACATTATAGAGGGTCTTGAAATAGGATATTTAATTTTTGTGTTTTAAATCTGAGTTCATTTTTGTCCTCAGACTTAGAGTGGTTACTTGTTTCAGAATTAGATTGTTTTTTGTTTTTTTTACAGATTAGAGTGAATAGCTGTTTCACACTGGAGCGGTTAGCTACACCAGAGAAGTTAGCATTTTCTTGAATTTAACAAATTCTAGTCTGCATGAGTGATGACAAATCTTTATATTACGATAGATAAAAATGCAACATTTACGAGTAAAGTATTTTGTACTTGGTACTTTTGAATGAATGTGCAAAAGATTAAAAGCTACTCAATTCATTAATATAGGCCTAGGAAGATCCGATTTTACATTCGGATTCAGCTGAAATATAAATGTGAAACAGGTGGTATAAAACTAGATTGTACAGAATAGTTATCAATAAAGGCGGTCTAGGGAGGATTTTTCTGACTTCGATGGGAGTGATTAAATGATTGGCTGTTAAAGAAGTAATCCGGAATGGCTTCGCTAATGGGGGAGGAGGCAGACGGAATTCAGGCGTTTAATGTATCCATCGTGATACTAGTCAGTTCAAGTTTGAGAAAGTCTGAGGGACTCTGAGGAAAATTATTAAGTAATCTCTCTCGGAAAATAATCGTCCTAGGGATACAGGAGTCTGGAACTTTGAGAGACCCGGAGCCAGAGAAGAGACAGAGAGGAATTATCCGATGATAAGCGAGCGAGGGCATCGGAAGGCACACAGGTATTGTAGCGATTACATACAATACATGTTCATTGATGTAAACTTGTAATTATGTGTTGGATTTATTCATTCAAATTCATATTTCAGTTTTCCTTGAGTTCAGAGTAAATTGCTTGCATGCAGTTTGTCTCAAATGTTATATAACTATCACCAATAGTGGTTTGGAAAAGACCGGAAGCACCAGGTGATGCTGACAATGCAGGCAATTTGAGTTCAATCTTTCATTCGAGTATAACAACACAGCTATTTGAATTTCGCATAAATTATGTAAGTCTATTTCTAAGAGAAAATGTCATGTATAATTTAATTTTGTTTATCTAATTGATTAAATTGTTATATTTTACATACGGGGGCTCGTGTTGTTCTATTCTATATCTCTGCACATATCTCTGCTATTCTATCCCATACTTTCATATTGTTTTGTTTGTTTACTCGATACAAACAATAACACCATCTATTCTATCCCTTAATTTCATATTGTTTTGTTTGTTTACTCGATCCGAACAATAACACCATGGTCGATCGTCTCTTAGATAGCGACAACAAAAAATCTCAAGGAGTGGGGTAGATCAATATATCTTCACCGCCATTCCTGGCAATAGATATGCGAATATTTAAGTAAACAAAATGGAAACGAAAGGAAAGAAGGACAAAGGTCTTTTCTTCGTGCACTTTAAATGCCAAAATAGCTGTACTGATTATGCACGTACTCACACGTATTTCAGATACAGTCGTACAAATATTGCATTACGAGACGCAATTTCGATTCTCATGCACATTAGGACAATTAGTACAAATTTCTTTGTAAAATAAAATGTTGTAAGGTAACAGAGTAAAGTCCCCTGTTTGCATATTGATTTTGACCCATCTTCCCTGCTTGCATATTGATCTTTAAGTCCCCTGTTTGCATATTGATTTTAGCGTAAGTCCCCTGCTTGCATATTGATTTTAGAGTAAGTCCCCTGTTTGCATATTGATTTTTATTTACGTCTCCTGTTTACAAAGCTTAATACTAACCCTTATTTCAAAACAGTGCCTCATCCTATCTTTGTAGACCTATATAATATGCACAGATACAAGCCAAGTGAACTCAGTATCGTCCTTAAATATGAGAATGGAATGAAACAAGTCATGTGACCCTCATGTCCTCTACATCATGATTTGGAATTTGATGTTTTTCAAGCATCCAATAGGATCGATAATAATAGCATGTCTTATACATATTTATCTAGGCATGCTTTGGCATTGTGTAGAATTCACTTCGGATCTATTCTTGTGAGAGAAGAACCGATTGTTTCTCTCAACACATGGTATAGGATTACAATGGCAGACAATCATCAGGGAGATGAGTAAAAAGTGAACCCAGAAACCAATCATTAATACTCTTCTTTCCACCATATTCGAGGTACGCGTAATATGTCTGACGTCAGAGTCGCACCACAATGAGGTTACACAAATATACTGCAATTAGCGCGAGCTAAAATGCCAAATGACAGGTGATTCTTGAAGAATCATTTTGAAAGCACTATGGATCAATCTTCAAAGCAACAAAATGACGGAAATTTCTAACGTTTACTTTACTTTGAGTTTGGTGCTCAGTAAGTTTCTAGACTACTTGGTCAGATGTCAATTTTCTAGAATACTGAATCTGATGTCAAGGTTTCTAGAATACATGGTCATTTGTCATTGGTATATTTTTCTTCTCTTGACTTAATAAAGGATTCGGCCAGTACGAAAGATTATTCCGGAAACCTCTTGTGCACAAAACTCCAGCCCACACAAGCCTTAAACTTTCAAGTTAAGTATCATAGAAAGTTAGTTCAAGGTAAAAAGCACGAGGGGATTTTTGGAGTGATTATAGGATTAAATGAGTATAGTTTTTATATTTTGCGAAGTCTAACGTTTCCGTAATTACTTAAAAATGAAAAAGAGTACAGTCACTGTGTGAATGACTAGAAACAATTTACACTTTGATAAATACCAAACTGTGTCGACAAAGTCCTTATAATTCCGATTTCCCCCTTCCTGTATTCAGGTTAACATATTCAACCAACGAATTTGATTTGAATAGCACGTACTTTTCATTCATTAGCATCTTCACATGGTGCCATAGTCTCTAGATCTATCGACGCTACCAAAGGGTCATCGATCCACGTCGTTCATTGCTGATGTGGAACTAGGTGTATCAACGATTGATGAGGACTACAGTGACCTAGTGTGAACAGTATCATAACACAAGACTTGATGAAGACTACAGTAACCTGGCGTGAACAGTATCACAGCACAAGACTTGATGAAGAGTACAGTGACCTAGTGTGGACAGTATGACAACACAAGACTTGATGAAGACTGCAGTGACCTAGTGTGAACAGTATCACAACACAAGACTTGATGAAGACTACAGTAACCTGGCGTGAACAGTATCATAACACAAGACTTGATGAGGACTACAGTGACCTAGTGTGAACAGTATCACAACACAAGACCTGATGAGGACTTCAGTGACCTAGTGTGAATAGTATCACAACACAAGACTTGGTGAGGACTACAGTGACCTAGTGTGAACAGTATCACAAAACAAGAGTGAATGAGGTTTACAACGACCTAACCTGTACAGATTCATAACACTGGAGTGGATGTGTACCTTAGTGCATCAACGATTCTTTGTTTCGTAATATAATCCTAGCCAGTACAGACTAACAAGAGTTGATGAGGACTACAGTGACCTAGCCAGTACAAAATAACAACACATGAGTTGATCTACGGTGATCCGGTATGAATGGTACCACAGCACAACAGCTGATGAGTCTTATGTATAGTTTGTTTTGTTAGTTGTTGGCCTTTACCCATAATAATAAGTTGCGTATATGTATATTTTGTGCCTGACCTTTGTCAAAAATAAATTTAACGGTGTATCTGACTAGTGGCATTTATTTTGTAAACAATATAACAAATAGCTAATATTTCGCAACAATGAGTATAAATTAAATATTCAGCTCATTATCAGTGGACGTGAGCATGTTAACGTCTACCTGAATGTATGATATTAGTTTTTCACTTCGAAATTCTTAAACTTGTTGACAATTTGGAATGTTAAAGGAAGGAAACTGACCTATATTATTGTGACTTGGCTTTTTATGTAATTTAGTTCACTTGAAAAATTGCTTATTCTTGCCTTATTATCTGAAGTAGAATCATTCGTGTTGCTGTGTTCGGGATTTCTTTTGGTGGATTTATTTATTCAAATTATTACTCACTGGAATTACAAAGTGCTCAATTATATTCTTGGACTAAAACATTGATTTGGAATTATAGTTAATTCAGATAAGAACATGTTCATACAAAAAAGACGGTTAACACATCACCACTATCCAGGCCATTGTCACATTAACGCATTCGAGACTACAGGCACATCAACACATTCAGTATCGGAATTTTTATGGAATACCGCTGGAATTCAATTCGAACTTGTAACACAGTGTGTATGGCTATTCAGGATTTAGTTCACAATACTGTAAGCTCCTTTTACATTTTCACATTTTATTCAAAGGAAATAAATTACTTGTTAAAGTTTATCAACTTCTTTGTGTTACTTAGTTAAAGACCATAGAGTCATAACAATGAGGACTACAGTGACATGGTGTGGACAGTATCACGTCACGAGAGTGAATGAGGACTACAGTAACCTGGTGTGGACAGTATCACAACACAAGAGCGAATGAGGACTACAGTAACCTGGTGTGGACAGTATCACAACACAAGAGTGAATGAGGACTACAGTAACCTGGTGTGGATAGTATCACAACATAAGAGTGAATGATGACTACCGTAACCTGGTGTGGACAGTATCACAACACAAGAGTGAATGAGGATTACAGTAACCTGGTGTGAACAGTATCACAACACAAGACTGAATGAGGATTACAGTAACCAGGTGTGAACAGTATCACAACACAAGAGTGAATGAAGACTAAAGTAACATGGCGTGAACAGCATCACAACACAAGAGTGAATGAGGATTACAGTAACCTGGTGTGGATAGTATCACAATACAAGAGTGAATGAGGACTACAGTAACCTGGTGTGAACAGTATCACAACACAAGAGTGAATGAGGATTACAGTAACCTGGTGTGGACAGTATCACAACACAAGAGTGAATGAGGACTACAGTAACCTGGTGTGAACAGTATCACAACACAAGAGTGAATGAGGATTACAGTAACCTGGTGTGGACAGTATCACAACACAAGAGTGAATGAAGACTAAAGTAACCTGGTGTGAACAGTATCACAACACAAGAGTGAATGAGGATTACAGTAACCTGGTGTGAACAGTATCACAACACAAGAGTGAATGAAGACTAAAGTAACATGGCGTGAACAGTATCACAACACAAGAGTGAATGAGGATTACAGTAACCTGGTGTGGATAGTATCACAATACAAGAGTGAATGAGGACTACAGTAACCTGGTGTGAACAGTATCACAACACAAGAGTGAATGAGGATTACAGTAACCTGGTGTGGACAGTATCACAACACAAGAGTGAATGAGGACTACAGTAACCTGGTGTGAACAGTATCACAACACAAGAGTGAATGAGAACTACAGTAACCTGGTGTGGTCAGTATCACAACACAAGAGTGAATGAAGACTAAAGTAACATGGCGTGAACAGTATCACAACACAAGAGTGAATGAGGATTACAGTAACCTGGTGTGGATAGTATCACAATACAAGAGTGAATGAGGACTACAGTAACCTGGTGTGAACAGTATCACAACACAAGAGTGAATGAAGACTAAAGTAACATGGCGTGAACAGTATCACAACACAAGAGTGAATGAGGATTACAGTAACCTGGTGTGGACAGTATCACAACACAAGAGTGAATGAGGATTACAGTAACCTGGTGTGGACAGTATCACAAAACAAGAGTGAATGATGACTACAGTAACCTGGTGTGGACAGTATCACATCACGAGAGTGAATGAGGACTACAGTAACCTGGTGTGGACAGTATCACACCACAAGAGTGAATGAGGATTACAGTAACCTGGTGTGGACAGTATCACAACACAAGAGTGAATGATGACTACAGTAACCTGGTGTGGACAGTATCACATCACGAGAGTGAATGAGGACTACAGTAACCTGGTGTGAACAGTATCACAACACAAGAGTGAATGAGGACTACAGTAACCTGGTGTGAACAGTATCACAACACAAGAGTGAATGAAGATTACAGTGACTTAGCCTGTAGAGAATCACAAAACAATAGTAGATGTGCAAGTTAGTGTATCACCGACTTATGTCTAGCTAATATGACCTAGCCTGTACATAATCACAACACAAGAGTTGAAGAGGATTACAGTGACCTGATTTAACAGCATCACAACACAATAGTTTTTAGTGAGGGTTACAGTGACCTAGCATGTGTAGAATCACACACGCAATGTGGGTGGGGGAGGGCTACAGAGACACAGTCTGTACAGAATCACAGCACAATAGTCGAGGAGGGCTACAGTGACCTAGAGTGTATGGAATACAAAACAAGAGTGGATGAGGGCTACAGTGATCTAGTCTGTAGATAACCACAACACAAGAGTGGAAGATAGGTACAGTGACCTAGCATGAACAAATCACAACACATGAGTGGATGACGGCTAAAGTGACCTAGAATGAGTAATATGACAAAACAAGAGTTCATGAGGACTACATTGACCTAGTCTGTACAGCACCAAAACACACAAGTGGATGAGTGTTACAGTGACCTAATCTGTACACCACAACACAAGAGCTGATTCGGGTTACAGTGACCTAGTCTGTACATCACAAGTTTTGATGAGCGTTAAAATGACCTAGACAGTACAACACAACACAGTCTGTACAGTAGCACATCAAAAGAGTTGATTCGGGCCACATTGACCTAGTCTATACAGTATCACATCGCAAACGTTGATTCGGAGTTACAGTGACTTAGTTTTGTACAGTATCACACCAGTTGATGAAGGTTAAAGTAACCTAGTCTATACAGTATCACATCACAATAGTTGATTCAGGTTACAGTGAACTCGCCTGTACAGTATCACATCACAAGGGTTGATGAGGATTACAATGACCTAGTCTGCACAGTATCATATCACAAGAGCTGATGAAGGTTACAGTGACCTAGCTTGTACAGTGTCACATCACAATAGTTGATGAGGGTTACATGGACCTAGTCTGTACAGTATCACATCATATCACAAAAGTTAATGATGATCACAGTGACCTCGCCTGTACAGTATCACAGCACAAGAGTTGATGAGGATTATTGTGGTCTAGTCTGTACAGTATCACATCATATCACAAGAGTTAATGATGATCACAGTGACCTCGCCTATACAGTATCACATCACATCACAAGAGTTGGTGAGGATTACAGTGACCTAGTCTTTGCAGTATCACATCACATGAAGTTAAAGTGACCTAGTTTGTGTAGTAGCAAAACACAAGAGTGGATGAGGATAGCAGTGATTTTAACTTGGCATGTACGTCGTTATATGTCTAGTATTCACTGTGCTCACTTTCTACGTATTTCGATTTTTCAAAATCGTGTCCATGTTATATTGAGATCCACTATTCTTATTTTATGTGACCATGGCATAGTTGAATGAAACACATGTGGAAGCAAAATGCAATAATTTATGATTGTTTCTCGTAAAGTCTTACTTATATTTTGTCAAGAGAGGTGAGTGTTTGGAGTGCAGAAGAAAACAAAAAACTGTGTTTGCAGTTTTTGAGCTTCATGTAGGCTCCGTTATTTATTTTCTTTCATTTTCTCGTAAAGTAAATTATGTTTGCGCGGTTGGTTTGTCCCTAAGTGATGATTTTTATCTGGGGTAATTATTACGTCACTTGAGAGATGGAAATGTCTTGTTATTGTCGTTGTCATGGAGTTGGTACACACAGCTTACTTAACCTAAAGTACACTGGAAACCAATTGAGACTCAAAATTCAGACAGTTTACAACTAAATCACATGGCAAAATATATAGTCAATTCATAACAATTACAATTATTTCTAACTGGAATTTCGATCACCTTTCCCCCTAATACTTCTCTGTTTCCTCATTACTTGCCATGATGATCTATATGCTTGTATTCTACTGTGTTTAATTATTGTCTACTTGAACTTTGTTTTGTTGTTGATGATCTTCATTTATCTTTTTATTCATCTAATCACTTACTTTGTAACATGTGTGTGCCTGTGTGTGTCTGTTTGTGTTTCTCTGTGTGTGTGTCTCTGTGTGTGTGTGTGTCTGAATGTGTGTATGTGTGTGTGCCTCTATGTGTGTCTGTGTGTGTGTGTCTGTGTGTGTCTTTGTGCGTGTGTAATTTAGACTATCATTGATATTTAACAATTCCGGCAGTTTATATTGATGTCTAGCACTGGGGCACTATGCCACGAAGGCACATTATCCTGACACCAGGCCGACCAGTCCTAACACTAACCTCTTAATGCTGAGCGCCAATCGAGGCAGCTGCTAGTACCATTTTTATGCTTCTTTGGAATGGCGTGGCTGGGGTTTGAACCCGCAACCTCGCGCAAAGACGAACGATCTAAAACCTAATGCCATAATCTTCATACAATCACACCACTGAAGCGGTACTCGTTAATATAATATTCATCCAATCGCATACTTTCAAACAATCTATTCAACCAATCGCATACTCTCGAGCATCCTATTCATCCAGTCACTTACTTATTTGGCGCTCTAAAGTTTCGTATTTTGCATAAGGGTTAGAATTTTAAAGAAAATGAATTTTCCTGGGTTTCTTCACTGGTTATACTGGCTATTTAAAAATAGAACTTGCATATCTTATGCATTGTTCAAAGAACCTTTAATTCCCTTTATTTTGGTTTATGATTGATGGTTGTAATATGGGTTATAGAGTATGCAGCTTGGCGTTACTCCATATGTGCACCTTTCTAAAAAGTGTTAGCTCCACTTGGTCATTTTCACTTCCTGAACTTCAGTGGTAAATTGTAAAAAAAGAGCCGATAACGTTGTTTTTTTTAAATACATATTTTATATTTAGTACTTTAATCATTGCACTTTCAGAAGCTGGTATTGTCTAGTCTGGCAAAATTCATTTTTCCCTATTTTAATAGCTGCTATGGATCGTGTACTTTAGTCTAATTCAGGCTGATTTCTTTGGCACATGGGAGCAGTCATTTTAGTTAACAGTGTGCTTAGATCATGTACAATTTTCAAAAATACAATATCCAAAGAAATGTCAGCTACATTACATCAAAGTAGCATAGAGGTATGCCAACATTCTCTCCACTGTGCATGTTTTGCATGCAAACAACTTCATCTTACAAACGTAACTCTCTCAAAGTTACATTATAACTGCTGAGCGCCCCCTAAGCAATATCATTTTCTTGCTTTTTCATACGAATTTGGTTGTTTATCTCTACAGATTAGCTTTCTAAGTAAATAACCAAACAAAAGATTTGCCTACTTCATATAGTTGTATCTTTATTTATTGGTGAAAGAGCATAATCTGTGTACGTATGCTGCCTGTGGTTTTCTTATGCAATTTCCATTATATTTAGGTTGTTTTTCTAGTGTTATAGTGTTTATAATTTTCCAGCATTGCCTTCCTTTTGGGGGTTATTTTTCCTTTATTTTTACTACCGTAGCCTTGCAGATTTAGTAGGTAACAATGACCAGTGTTACAACATGTACTGCACTATGGTATGCAACAGTGAACAGTGTTACAGTAAGGTCTCCATTATGATATGTAACATTGAACAGTGTTACAGCATGGTCTCCATTATGGTATGTAACATTGAACAGTGTTACAGTAAGGTCTCCATTATGGTATGCAACATTGAACAGTGTTACAGCATGGTCTCCATTATGGTATGTAACATTGAACAGTGTTACAGTAAAGTCTCCATTATGGTATGCAACATTGAGCAGTGTTACAGCAAGGTCTCCATTATGGTATGTAACATTAAGCAGTGTTACAGTAAGGTCTCCATTATGGTATGTAACATTGAGCAGTGTTACAGCAAGGTCTCCATTATGGTATCTAACATATATAGATATATATATATATATATACACACACACACACACACACACACACACACACACACATATTATTGTCTCAGATAAATGGACCTAATAAAACTTACGTTCATAGCAAATTCCTTCGTCACGGCCATTAGGGATGGCTCTAAATATAGAATTCATTACTTTCCTTCGGCATGAGATTACCTTACATACCCAGTGCATCCGACTGCAAAAAATGTTCATGATCCCCCCCCCCAGCAAATTGTGTATAAAAAACTGACTTATAAAATTGGACATGACAGACAACCGGATGAATAGACAGTTTCAACAATTGCCACCCTTTCAACATTCATTAGTGATATAGCATCATTTTTAGCACGGGGTATGAGGAAAATAAATTAAACTTCTTTAGTCAGTGATTACTTCAACTTTTATATCACGTGAAGCAGACCGAAACTTGCGCACTACGCCCTATCTTAGCTAGCAAAGGTTCCGATATGTTAACCTTATCAAAAAAACCTTGGTGGATCGATCAGATATTTCAGTGCTTTGTCCAAGAGACATCTATCGGATTTCTTTGTTCCCTTCCTTAGTATGTAATACAAACTAACCAACAGCCTGTAACAGCGGTGCTTTGTACATCGGCCGAAAATGGTAGAGGCAGTTGAAGTCAAAATGATAATTTGTAAATTGAACGTCAGTCCTACGGTTTATATCTCGAGTGTAATCCGGTTGCTGCCTTTGGCACCACCTCGACAATTTACAAAACACGGATTGGGCGAGATTAGAATGCAACGAACTTTTCCTTTCGTTCGTTACTTCTCTGTCAGTCCTACGGTCAATATAATCGTTGAAATAGACGAGTTGTGTGTGTGTGTCTATGTGTGTGTGTGTGTGTGTGTGTGTGTGTGTGTGTGTGTGTGTGTGTGAAATCTAAACCATCTTCACACACTATCGACCTGCAGAATAGATAAAAGACTAGATTATGAAATTACTTACTCCTTTAACGCGCTTTTTCAGTAAAACGTACATTCCCCAACTGCGGACACTACAGGTGATAAAGTCAAAGTCACAGATTTGTAAACATTGTACACATCTTAATGACATAAAAATCTGGTCAGGTCATATATTGAGGCATACAGGCAAGCATACTAAATTTAATTTGTCTACTTTATATGATTTTCAAGAGCTGTGCACACAAAGATTTTGTTAAATAAAAATCACAAACAGTTTCTAATTTTTAAAAAATAATATAATAGTTCTTGTAACGGCTTAAAAATCTAATAATGTCACATAAATATAAAATAAATATGTCTATAAAATTTAATTTGTCTACATCATCTACATATAAATATAAATATGTCTACTAAATTAAATTTGACCACCTCAAATGGTTTTTGCATAACAGTACAAGAAAGATTTCGTCCTAAAGGTTACAATATTTCACAAATATTGATAATTTTCTGTTATGTCCTGAAACTCTGTTCAGGTCATTTAAGTATAAATATAAATATACCATATCATCTAAATACAAAAAGTCCGACGAAATTTCATTTGTCGAACTCAACTTGTCTAAACTTGATTGTCCTCACAAAGTGTCTATGTCATAAACGTGCAAAAGTGCTTTCCGTGTTCATAATCTAATAATCCCAAGTCCAAAAACCTATATGTTGCTTTTAAAAAATGAAAAATTCCTGTAATGATCTAACAGTCTCAACAGGTCGTCGACACGTGAATACAAAATGTATCAGTTAATGTTCCTCTCTCTCTCTCTCTCTCTCTCTCTCTCTCTCTCTCTCTCTCTTTTGTGGTATTTGCATATTTTACTGACACGTTCTTTATTATGGCGTGAAAATCTAATCAGTTCATCTGATCATAATGATGTGTGTACAATTTTACAGCCTTATAGTGAAATAGGTTTTGTTATATCGCGCTGAAATGGATTCGAGATCAAAGAACGGACGTACAGACGGATACCGCATTCGCTGCATAAAATCCTACTACGTTTAACACCCAGTAATTACTGACAAACTTTGTACCCATAAATACACCTTGAAAAAAGAATAGGACAACGGCGTTCAGAAATCTATATTTTGACATAAAGAAGAAAACTTACCTGAATCAATTTGGTCGTGTGATTCAGAATTTCTTCATAGATCACGTGGTATGTTATGTTTTGTAATCGGACATGATCTATTCCAAAGACATGCTGTTAACAGCCATGTAGGCCTTGACACCAGAATTAAAAGCCGTTCTGCTCACCGATATCCAGACTTTAGCTGATTCCATTTCATAGCTCAGTCAGGCACACTATTTAGATACAGACAGACTGAAGTCTTCAGGAATCTGTCTGCACACAGCTTTAATGTTCTCGTACTTTAATACAGAACTGCCTGCTGGGAGATGGAGCTGGATCAATACGTAGCATAACTATGAATGGTTACATAAGATATTAATGAACACGCCAATGGCCGACCAGAAATTCGTAGATAGTTAATTGGATTTTATTTGTTGAAGAAGCAGTTCTTCTTGGAAATTAATTTGTAACATAATGTACTGATTATAGTAAGCAGCATTCGATGTAACATAATGTACCGAATTGAGTAAGCAGCATCCGATGTAACGTAATGTACCGAATTGAGTAAGCAGCATCCGATGTAACATAATGTACCGAACTGAGTAAGCAGGATCCGCTTTGGGTTTGCTTTCAACCTTACAAAACGTGAATGATTCCATCCAGCGCATCAGAGAATGTTAATGTATGATTGTTACACGAAATACCCCAACAAAGCTTCAATGGCTCATCAAAAGACCAGTCACTGAAACTAAAGGGATGTCAGTTTGGTTCACAAATGGCTTTGGTACTTACAAATATGTATAAGATACAATGTTTCATAAATTTTATTTACATCCCACGCTAACCACATCTACGGTTTTTCCAGATTAAACCTATTTTTGTCACGGTTTCAGATGTACGTACAATTTTCTGGTACTATTGAAACATTGTGGGGTTGGGGTAGTAAATTAAAGAAGGGCTGTCATATAAAAATATGAAGGGGGGGGGGGGCGGAGAAACAGCTACCGATATTTTGAGTGATTTATTTTAAATGAAGATTTTATTTCTGAATTAAAGAAAAAAAATAATGAGTCAGCACTTTGTCTTCGTAACATTGTACAAGGTGCAAGTAAAATCTATGGCATTATGTAATATACCAGAATCGAGTCATGTACAGAATATCCATGGCATTATATAATATACCAGACTCGAGTCATGTACAAAATTATCTATGGCATTATATAATATACCAGACTCGAGTCATGTACAGAATTATCTATGGCATTATATAATATACCAGACTCGAGTCATGTACAGAACATCTATGGCATTATATAATATACCAGACTCGAGTCATGTACAGAATGTCTATGGCATTATATAATATACCAGACTCGAGTCACGTACAGAATATATATGGCATTATATAATATACCAGACTCGAGTCACGTACAGAATATATATGGCATTATATAATATACCAAACTAGAGTCATGTACAGAATGTCTATGGCATTATAAAATTATAGGTTACTGCATTTGTATGGGAAAATATGAACGAGTTTTTGGATGGAATACTGCACGAACTTGTGAGTGCAATATATCCTTCCGACAAAACGAGTTCATATTTTCCCAAACAAATGCAGTAACCTTTTTATTATATGCTCATTTTTTTATTCTACCTAAGGTTTAATTATATAAACAAAATACACTACAAGAAACAATGTAAATGAATGAATGCCGTATTCCAAACTAAATACACAAGCACAGATTTGACATTACACAATGACATTATTATTAATGTGCACATAACTCCGCCCAGATAAATTTGAACTTAGTCGCGCGGTCGACATAAATTTCGAAAGAAAATGGCGTGTCTAGTTAAAATTGAAATTTGCAGTCATATTGTGAATGAATGCGCATTGCAACAACTTTTCCGTTTGATCTGGAATGAATATATTTTGGTATTTTGTTTCGATTCGACGAAAGTTTGTGATTTTGGACTGTATTCATCTGTGCAAATTATACAACAAATACATCGGATTGCATCAACGCGGAATGTGCCAAAACAGCTTGGTTTTATTGCAGTCCATGAAACATGTTTTAGTTCATTCAGAAACAAATTTAAACAACCACAACGTAAAGAGCCTCTTACGCGAGTGTATATGATTTGTTTACAAATCAAAAGTGCGTCTGCCTCATTGTTTGTTTACAATAGAAAGTAGTTCCTTTATTCACGTGAATGCTATATGTGTATTGTCTCGCGTGTTCAGTATCGGGGAATATTGAACGATTCTGACAATGTAAAGTTAACGGGGAAAAAATGAGCATATAATAATATACCAGACTCGAGTCATGTACAGAATATCTATGGCATTATATAATATACCAGACTCGAGTCATGTACAGAATGTCTATGGCATTATATAATATATAAGACTCGAGTCATGTACAGAATGTCTATGGCATTATATAATATACCAGACTCGAGTCATGTACAGAATGTCTATGGCATTATATAATATACCAGACTCGAGTCATGTACAGAATGTCTATGGCATTATATAATATATAAGACTCGAGTCATGTACAGAATGTCTATGGCATTATATAATATACCAGACTCGAGTCATGTACAGAATATCTATGGCATTATATAATATACCAGACTCGAGTCATATACAGAATATCTATGGCATTATATAATATACCAGACTCATGTCATGTACAGAATGTCTATGGCATTATATAATATACCAGACTCGAGTCATGTACAGAATGTCTATGGCATTATATAATATACCAGACTCATGTCATGTACAGAATGTCTATGGCATTATATAATATACCAGACTCGAGTCATGTACAAAATATATATGGCATTATATAATATATAAGACTCGAGTCATGTACAGAATATATTTGGCATTATATAATATACCAGACTCGAGTCATGTACAGAATATCCATGGCATTATATAATATACCAGACTCGAGTCATGTACAGAATATATATGGCATTATATAATATACCAGACTCGAGTCATGTACAGAATATATATGGCATTATATAATATACCAGACTCGAGTCATGTACAGAATGTCTATGGCATTATATAACATACCAGACTCGAGTCATGTACAGAACATCTATGGCATTATATAATATACCAGACTCGAGTCATGTACAGAATATCTATGGCATTATATAATATACCAGACTCGAGTCATGTACAGAATCTCTATGGCATTATAAAATTATAAGATACTTCATTTGTATGGGAAAATATGAACGAGTTTTCGGATGGAATACTGCACGAACTTGTGAGTGCAGTATATCCTTCCGACAAAACGAGTTCATATTTTCCCATACAAATGCAGTAACCTTTTTATTATATGCTCATTTTTTATTATTGTTTTTATAAATATATAAGACTCGAGTCATGTACAGAATTATCTATGGCATTATATAATATACAAGACTCGAGTCATGTACAGAAAATCTATGGCATTATATAATATACAAGACTCGAGTCATGTACAGAATGCGGCCTGAAGGCTGAAGTTGGGAGCAGCCAAATGAAATGGAGTCCACTTAAGATTGCCACATCAAGAACATCTAAACGCTTTTCATTAACTCAATATTGTTACACGCACACGGGTATTTACTTGACCGAGAGGTTGTCAAATCCTGGCGCGATTCTCGCTAGAAGTCATAAGTTTCCCCGACTTTCCAAAGACTTCCATACAACCTCAGTTGTAAATCAGAAAGCCTGACGTGTCCATTCTATACCTAAATTTTCCTCTAATTAATGCAAGACCACAGATAAACCAAACTGCCAACTATCTATCAACCGTACATCTGCGTGTTTTGGCTTCATTATGTTTCCGTACCACCAACCGTTCACGCCTTAGAACATATATGAGTACTCCCTAACAATGGGAACTATTTTAACTCCGCCACCTTAGGCCAGTCAATGATGCTTTCCAGGCTCATTTCGCCGATATAACTGCACCATATTCGCCCACATGGCGACATGAACGGTGTCTGTCAAGTCCCTTTTTATTTATGCCCTTGTGTAATTTACCGGTTTAATACCGTAAGTACCGTCCTTGCAGTCACGCTACCAATGTATACCACTAGATTTTAATATGTACTATTTTACGACAGGGACTTTCATTCGGTTTTGGTCGGAATTCACTACTAGTGAACCAGGACATCATGGAAACACACTAACACTTCACTCCGTGACGTTTGCTCCTATTAATTAGCTCATTAGTTCGGGCCAGGAATATTTCCATGGCTCCGAATTCCAATAATCAAACAAGTAATCACACAAATCTAAGAATTGCTTAAAACGGGGCATTACAACCAAGTGCACATACTCTAAATTTACTACATTATGAAATGATTAATTTATATTCAAATTGT
This sequence comes from Sinohyriopsis cumingii, assembly GCA_028554795.2. Classification (NCBI taxonomy): domain Eukaryota; kingdom Metazoa; phylum Mollusca; class Bivalvia; order Unionida; family Unionidae; genus Sinohyriopsis; species Sinohyriopsis cumingii. The sequence continues at coordinate 803,392 of CM068832.1, read as the reverse complement.
ATGAACTAATCGATTATCTTGAGTTATTATGCACCAGTCTCGGTGATAAATCATACGTATATATTTTGTCCTGAAGTTTCATTTTACACTAAGGAGCAAGATAAAAGAAGCGAAAAGAATCTCAGCATAATTCAAATCTCATAAAAGCATGGAAATGAAAATTGTACGCGGTTTTGTTGTTGTGTTCCAGACAAGTACTGATAATCGCTCTAGATGAATAAATTCATGGTCTCACCGCCGCCTTGAAGAGTCGTGGATATGTCGGTCATAGAGCACCGTTACCAGTATCCAGGGCCGTAGAGAGCGATCACGGGTCCTGGGATAAGAAAGAAGCGGGCCTCGCCGAGTTCTTGTTCAAAAAAAATATTTTGTTTCATAAAATCAAAATGTGTTGTTCGACCCGGGCCCCCTTATATCCACGGTCCACGGTTGTCTGCCCCCGCCCCCCGTAGGCCCTATCAGTACTTGTAAAGGAGTCCTAACTTAGAATAACTTGTTCAACATGGCATGAAATATTTAGTCCTCATCCTTTGTATTTCGTTCTATTTATAACAAAATACAACACTAACGAGGCATTAACTCGAACTTTGAAAAGCTGGTTCAGCGACTTTCGTCGTGCTTCTTTTTAGAAAAAAAATTTACAAAAATATCACTGGAACTGAAGTAAAAGTCTGGTCCAACTAGACACAAAATAGTTCCTGATGTTGCTGTCATAGATCAGGGTCGATGTTGTTTGTTTTACTGATTAGTCCTAGCAAACTGCATAGATCCAGATCAGTAGTGTGCTATGTGACGGCAGATCTGGGTAGCTGTATGATAATAATTTTTTTTTAAATACTGATTTCGGTCAAAACCCGGTATATCTATCTATCTATCTATCTATCTATCTATCTATCTATCTATCTATCTATCTATATATATATATATATATATATATATATATATATATATATATATATATATATATATATATATATATATATATATATATATATATATATGTATATATATATATATATATATATATATATATATATATATATATATATATATATATATATATATATATATATATATATATATATATATATATATATATATATATATATATATATATATATATATATATATATATATATATATATATATATATATATATATATATATATATATATATATATATATATAGTGTTATGTATATTTAATTTAATTTATATCTGATTGACTTGTCTGTAAGTTTTAAAATCGTTATAATTTTTATTTTCATTTTACGTCAATGTAATGTAATTATGTTTACTAGGAACTCATACTTTTTCCAGAATATAGTTTGACCTTGACTGTTCATTTCTGTAAACACATTTCGGCTGACCTGGTTCCCGACCTTAATTCAAATTTAGTAACAGTCACGACAACAAGTTCTTTTTTTTAATTATTTTAATTGTGGGAGTAATAAGATATCGAGGCTATATCGAATGCGTGACCCTAGGCTTGTAAATAGTTTTAGTGAAGTAAACAACTTTTATTATTAGAATAAAATGATTGGTTTTTGTCGGGGACATGTTCAGAGTACGTAATGTAAACATGATCACGTGACCCTCATACGGGTACGCATTCTGCGTCTCAAAATTACTGTATGACCATTGTTTTAGAGAAATAAACTTAGTCTGGTCTTCAAAAAGGCTTGATGTCAAGTCGTTTCCTTGTGTTGTAGCCAGTTTTTCGAGTTATATGTTAATTTTTCTTCAGATTATTTGGATTCTAAAAGATTAATGGATTGATTCGTTTTTCTGGAAATATTTTTAGTGCTCATACAGAATTCTTTAACAAAGACATTTCTTAAAAAATTTATTTGGATTTCCAAAACCGGGGAATTATTTATTGTGTGTCTACAGGGTACTGTAGACAACAACATTGAACAGGATACAGCACACGTCATCGCCTTCCAACTTGGATTCTTCGTCGGGACTCGACCTTGAATTGATTAGAACATTTCAATATTAGGACTTCTAAACATTTTATTCGTGGGTTATTCTTAGATCATTTTTGGATCTGATCCTTAAAACGGTAAGTTCTTATCTTTTAGAATACAAATAATTTGAAGAAAATTTATAATAAACCTTAAACTGGTCACAACAAAACGAACACCTTGACATCAAGTGCTTAAGAGTCTAAACTGAGATTATTTCTCAAAACATCGAGCTTTAACATGATTACTGCGCAATTCCGGTAACACCAGAACTTAGAAAAAGTGGATATTTACATGTGTAAAGTCACGTACGCCAGTACAGCCTCGATTCCACCTATAAATCACACATTAAGAATAACTCGAACTGTTAATAATGTTGAATCAAGGTCAGGAACTAGGTCAACATTAGATGTTTACGTCTAAACGGTCAGGTCAAACTAATTTCTGGAAAATGTCAAACTCCAGTAAACAATTTATATTACTATTACATGTAAAGGAATGTAAAAAAAATTAAAATTAATAAACAAACAATTAAATTAGATCAAATATACATAGCACTTCTTGTATGTATTCGTGTATGTCTTCGTAAAAGTATTCGCGTATGTCTTCTTGGGTGTATTCGTGTTTGCTTTCGTGTATGTCGTCTTATATGTATTTGTGTATGTTTTCGTTTATGTTTTCCTGCATGTATTCGTGTATGTCTCAGTGTATGTCTTCGTGTCTGTATTCCTGTATGTATTCGTGTATGTATTCGTGTCTGTATTCGTGTATGTCTTCGTTTATGTCTTCGTGTATGCATTCGTGTATATACTTGTACATGTACTTGTCGCGTCAACGGAGTTTATGCCAACTCTCAGAGTCATATGTAGTAGCATGGTAATGGTTACTGATCTAGGCTGAAGCCTTCTACCCCACATGAATGTCCTCTCTCTAGGGAACAAGATGGAGGTCAAAGGGAACCGCCAAATTTAACCTTAGATTATGCACTTGTGTTTGATAAATCGTTGATCACAATTAACACAAAAGCGCCCCAACCCCGTCTCCCGTGGAATAACTAGGCTGTGAGCAAGTCGAGAGTAGAACAATATGGCATATTTATAGTTTCGCTCTTAAAGTCTTGGATTTTGTTTTAGCCTTTGTCAATAGAGATATTACTGATACATTTGTCGTCTGTAACCCATGAAAATATTTCCACTAAATGCACGAAAGCTAAATTGAAATATCACATCTTTATGAACCGAACTACCATGCATTCAAATTTATCGACAAGGATCTGGAATCATGGGTAATTTATGATACAGGTGGACACTATGTTTTAAGGGAGACGAGCCAATTTGGATGAAATTAATACAGATCAATCTTCTACGATAAATATGGCAAAATAAACCAAATTTATCAATCGTAGAAATAAGATCAGCATGAAGGTATATGACAAGATGATCCAGAAGTAAGGGATGGGTCGTAAGAATTGTAAAACAGGTAGACAAATAAAGAATGTGTACGTTTTTTAAAAGTATCAAGGAGTGCATTAAACAGTATTGTAAATTTCAACTATATGGCGGAAATCGTAATGCATGAACACCGACCAATCCGATTAAAGTCAGATCTCCACCATCAAACGTGAAGGATAGTGGAGATCAGATTTTAATCAGATCGGAGCATCGACAAAGTGCGTTGAAATAGTTTCAAGATGCTGGCTTTACTTTCGGGATTCTCGGCGGTCAATGTCCCGTTTCTTTAATTCTTTTTGGAAAGCTTGTTTCAAAAATTAGGTGCCTTTGTCTATTTGCCATCGAAGAGGGTTACGACCGCTTTGTTTCAACACCAGCTTGATGACTCGCACTAACTCATTGCTCGATTTGGAAGTCAATGGCACGACCCAGGCAAAATTGGAAAAGACGTCGATGACACAAAAAAAATATTTGTAGCCACGATTGTAGGTGGTCAAATGAGAGACATCGGCTGAATCGGCCTGCCATTTATGATCAATGCACTCCACTTGGATGCGATTTCTGGACAGTTTTTGTTGAATGGGTTTGTGTAAGGTGGCTTGTTCTTGTAAACATCGTTGCACTTGAGGTAAACGGAAACTTTTGAGTCGGGTTTTGGCAGCACGATAGAATTTCTGAACACCTCCGTTTCCCGCATGATGGGGTGGATCGTAGAAAATGCTGGCTAACACAATCTCCATTTTTAAGTATGTCACCCACTCTTCACGGATGCTACTTTGGATCGGGTGAGGTGGTGGTTTGGAAACGGCTTTACGTGTCCGGTGTGCCACGGGAATAGAAATAAAGGGTAGTGATGGTTGTAATGGGATGGCTTTGGTCTTACTTTTTTTTTACTTCTGGTTTCCATTTTTTCTTTTTCACTTCTGTCGAAGAAGGAGTGGACATCATCTTTTTTAACCCAATCTTTAAGTTATTCTCGTTGACGTGTGGGGGAAGGTGTCAACAAGGACGCTGCAATCTTGCTAGGGATGGGAGCTGTTGACGGTGTTAGAAAGCCTTCTCGTACGATTTCTTCCTCTAGCCTCCGTGGGGCTGCATCAGTCCTGGTCACTGGGTGGGGATCAACTTTTCATCAGGGTCTTAAAATCTTTCAGTGTCGATCGAGCTGTTTCGTCTGAAGCTTTCCGGTGAAAGAGTTGAAGTCGCTGAAAAACTTGACCGTACCGCTGCGATATTTCCGTTTCTGGCAAATTGCTGCGATCCATCAACGATTGCAACTCGTGTTGTAACTGTGACATCTCGGTCAAATGAGGATTGGGAGGTAAATGCGAGGTTTGTTGTTCTTGCCAACGATGGAATTCCATCCATCGTTTGTAAGGCACTAAAGTCAGTTTTCGTCCCTCAATCGGATTCCAAAGGTCACGTCTGACATCTTTTGACCTCAAAATTCCCTTTTATCTTCTTGGTCCTTTTTCATCTTTCCATGAGTCCTCCCAGCATTGTTCACAATACCCCTTTCAGAAACTGTCCTAACAACATGGGCAAAATACCTCCGCGTTGTACCAACATCTTTTTCTTTCGACGGGTGGGTATTTTTCTTTGGACCATTTGGCGAAGAACGTGTCGATGCTTGGCTAAGCATATTTTATGATGTTGAGACCAAGCTATTGTGCCTTTCAAGACATTCATGCAACTGTCACACACGGTATCGACGACGTCTTTGGGGGCGGTTTGAATGGATTGTTTTCGCGTGGGTAGAGGGGCTTTGGACAGGACGGACAACACGTCCCAGTGTTTGGCTAATCAAAGAGGCAGTCCTTTCCTTTTCTTTGCTTTGAGGGTAGAAGAGGGATGACATCTTTGTGTGTTCAGGAGCACAAAAACAATGATACCCATCGTTTATCCCGGATCTTTTTATAGTGGAATGCGTCGGCACTGATTGTCTGTACGTCTTATCAACTTGATGACAGGCAGCACTAGACGTGGAGGGGTTCGCAACGGACTAAATCGGGGCAGTTATTGCTTGGATAAGTCCAGTAAACTCTGTTACATACTCGATTTCTCTTGGACTTTGTTTTTAGGGGAAGGTACTTTGTGAGCAGCTGCCTCAGCAGCTAAAGAGTTGGAGGGTGTCACCGCTGGTGGAAAAGTTCCTGGAGACAAAGGTGTCATTCGGTTTGCCTGGTATCACTAGCAACGGAGAAGTGGAAGAACCTGAGGCAATTGGAGACGCTTGGGGATGTAAGTCTGCCTCCTGGTCGAAGTGCCTCTCTTGCGCTTTATAGCTGCTTTCTATGGTCTTTTCTGGGGGCTTTCTTTTTCGGGGGCTGTGACCTGGTCTTGACACCACTGCTCCTTTTCTTCTGGGTCCGTTTGGGTCAGGGTGTAGCTTTATTCTTGGAGATGACCTTGGGGGCATTGGGATCCCATTTTATGAGGGACCGAATGATGACACCTCCTAGAGAACCGCTACCTCCAGGTTTCAAAATGATTTGATTTTTTATGTGTGTGTGTCAGTTGCCAGTTGTATCAAGGCTACTCACACAGAAAAGCGTTTGGTTTTATGTGGGATATGAATAATGCCTTGCAATAATTGATGTGCTGTCACCGTAAACCATCGTAAGAGGGAGGGAAGGATTCTAAAAGGGAAGAAGAAGAGGTACCCTCCAAAAAGGAAGAACCCAGATACGTCAAGAAAGAGAGTAAAAGAAGACGAGAAGAAAGTGAGGAAGAAGAGGAGGAAAAACCTGTGACAATGAAGAAGTTCAAAAAAGAGAGAGTGAAAAGACAAAAAAAAAGAAGAAATGAACTTTTCAAAGTGATGTGTTGTGACATTGGATTGTAAATTTTAAGAGAGTAGACGAGAAAGAAAAACGTAAGTGTCTCTTAGTTTCGATTTTTAGAATAAGGACCTAAACTCACGCACTCAAACAGTTCTTTCATGGGACCAAAAGAGAGGTAAAGGAAGAAGAAGTGGAAAAGAAAGATTAAAAGATATGAAGAATGTAATGAAAAAAAATAAGAGGTTGGTGGAGGGGAAGACGAGAAGACAGAAATTAGAAGCCAAAGAAGAAACAAAAAGGCCCTTTTCATGGCCACTCCATTTCCTCGAAAAGATTTACTCTCTTGCCTCATCGATGTTTTGGTGTGATACATCCATGTTCATCAATCTATATTTGTGTATTTGTTTATTTGTCTTTGTCTATCAAGTTATATTTCCCACCCCGCCAGGCATTGTTAGTGATTTGTGTACAGGTTCCCGCCCCATCAGGAGAGTTTTGTGTTTGTTGGTTAGTACCGCGCGGAAGTTAGTTCCCGCCCCGCCAAGCGTTATAGTTTCTTTCCCGACTGTCACTGTTTGGCCCGATTGAGGTCAGCCATTTGCAACATTGTTGCCAATGTCCAGCACCGTGACGTCACCACACCTGCTCCAGTCCTATGTTTCCTATACGAGCCCAGCCTATGTTAAATTCCTATTTTCCCTAGAGTGGATATAAAATTACCCATATTAAATTTCCATTGTCCCTAGAGTGGATATACCCTTTTTTAACATTAAATCCTCATTGTCCCTAGGGTGTCCCACATCACTACCAATGAGGAACCAACATGCGGCAATTAAAATTTGTTATTGTCTCTGATCTTTGAAAGCATTATTCTGCTTTTACTAACGACCATAAAATTGTTTTATTTTCTCTCTCTCTCTCTCTCTCTCTCTCTCTCTCTCTCTCTCTCTGCCTTTAGACATTATCATATTTAATTAAAAGTATTCGACTTTTAGAACATCATAATACGTTTAAGAAACAACAAAGCGTTAAATACATTACAGTATGTGTGCCTCGTAACCAAAGTAGTTACAGTAAACTGTCGACAGGCTTTTTGTTGTTGTTGTATGGTTTAACGCCATTTTCAGCACAAGATAGGCTATACATGGCGGCCAGTATAAATGGTGGAGGAAAAACCAGGGAAACCCCAGGAAATAACCTCCGATCGACTAGAAGCTACTGGCAAGCTTTCTCACGTACCCACACTGGCCGAGACGAGACTCGAACCCACTCATGCAGAGATGAGTCAGCAGTGATCCCCAACAGTGAGCGCTTTAGATCACTCGACCACTCGGGGCTCCGTGTCGACTGGAAATTACAACTTTGTATCATTGATTATAAAAATACTGCAGATAAATCCCAAGGAAATTGTATGAATACCGTTAGGACGAACCATATTCTTGTAGGTTACTTGGTGTAAATTTAATTTCAAGGTTTTCATCCAGCCCAAATATTCTTTATTTTCTCTGCGCATTTTGTCCTTTATGAATGAGAGGGGAGTGAGAAATGGAAAAAAGAAAGGATTCCAATGATTCCAATTTAATTTTGTACCGTGTTATTCGTTTAGAAAACGGGGATTATTAATACTTTGTATCGTTATTTTCATATGACACTGATAACTGATGATTGGAAATTCATCATTGATCTATGGTCCTAGAAAAATCGACAGCGCACAATTGCAAGAATGTTGCGTATTATTGCGCCATTGGCGGATCCAAAAATAATGTATTAATATTATCGGTATATCAAATGCCATGTTATCTGTCTGTCTGTCTGTCTGTCTGTCTGTCTATCTATCTTCGAAGATGGCGAATTTTCATATTTCTGATTACAGCTAACATCGCACAAAGAAGCAAACGTTACATCACAAACCTACCCAAGACTATTAGACTCATTTGTAACATTAATTTTTCATCAGGGAAAGGAAACAATAAACAAAGAGCAGGAAAGAAAACGGCATACTAAAGGTATACCGATTTCACTATAACTTTCAACAATATAACGTTTGTTTAATCTAGGGTATGAAAAACATTGAAAACAGTCCAGGGTTGGCAAGAAACAAAGAAATTTGTATTGACGAAATTAAAAGTCATTAACACAGCATCTAGAAAGTCCCACGCCTTGGTCTGTGTCATCTGTATGTGTCCTGTTTTTAATGATTTTGGTTTTGTTGCCGAGTCTGTAAAGCCAATATCTAGACCGGAAGTAGGAGTGCCAGCCATTCGAATCAATCGACATTGGCGCTAGAGTTTGCAATAATTGACAACCTTGTAGCTGGTCTCGTGTGCTGAGTGTTTCCAAAAAAATGCAGATTGGAAAATATGTCTTGCATTACCGAAGAAATGACATTACTCAAAACCTAATCTGTCATTACTGAACAGATCATTGGATATCACGACACTAGTAATTGATAGTAAATGGCATGAAAAAGTATTAAGGTCACTCGGTACAGAAAAACAAAAATAAAACACACCATTAAAGTCAGACATGATAGTCCAGGGCAAATAGTAATAAGGCTTGGTAATGAACGAGCTTTTTCGATAGATAATAACAATAATACAAATAATAATGCTGAGAAACGAAGCAATTCTGGAGGAGAAAAGAGATGAAGGCTAAGTGTGAAATCCTCTACTCCAGCTATTCCTACATTATGTAGTAGGAAGCCTATACAAATAAAATCATTATTTCGCGAAGAAATTATGTCCGACGCAAAAACAAATTGAGGCACAGAAAGGAGACTAAGAGTCAATGAGATTGCGTGAAGCTGAGTCCCAGACTGGTTTAAAATGCTACGAAATGAAATTAATATAGATGGGAATGTTAAAAGATATTGGGAGATCTTGATGTTCATGAAATTAATAATTACATTTTTTGTAATTAACCTTTCTAACAAGAAATAAGATTGGTTCAAATAGGATCACATGACGCATAATGCTCTATTTATTAATTCACAACGCCAGAAAGGAACTAGTTATGCGTTCATACGTTTTGGCAATATTTTCAAAATATAGTAAAATAAAATGCTGTAATATATTTCTTGAGATTAGTAATATTTTGTATAACTTTTTGTAATAATAAGAATTGAACTTCATACTGCACAGATTTCACCAAGTCACGAATAATTATAACACGTATGATAATTATAACACACATTGTATAATAATTATAACACAATGCAAAACAGCCTTCGATTCACTTTGCAATGGCTGTTCGCATATAATGAGTAACAGATTTCCATGCGTCGCAAATTCATGAATTCAGTAAAACAAGCAGTTTAGTTATCAATCGAAAACTTTTAAAATTTTATATAATTCATTCAGACTTTTAGATCCTTACATAGATTGTCTGTACAGACGAGACTTTAGTGCCCTTACCTAATTGTCTGCACAACGAGACTTTAGTGCCCTTACTTAATTGTCTGCACAACGAGACTTTAGTGCCCTTACTTAATTGTCTGTACAGACGAAACTTTAGTGCCCTTACTTATTTGTCTGCACAACGAGAATTGTGTCCTAGATTGGCATATTCTCGTAGCAATATTTGACACAGTCTGTATTAATACTACTAAAACCCTCCCTGTATCTCCATTTGCTAACTGTACCAGGAATGTTTTGTTTTTTAAATTTGATTTTTTATATATTTTTTTTTGGTCATAGCCCGTGAATACCCCTCCCCCCTCCACACACATTTCAAATGGGTAAGGATTTAATATCGAATTTATGAAACGAGTCGAATAAGCCTTGGCGAGCAAAAGCTGGACATTATTCGGCGAGTTTAATAAATTTATTATTAAATCATTTCCCATTTGAGATTCTTTTTATCACATAGTTTTTGTTGCAGTGGGCATTATTTAGATGGAAAGAAGTGCGAATAATTTCGTTCATTCTGACAGACGTTGTTCCTGTCATTTGTTGCGCGTAAAAAATAGTTCCAACCAAAGTTGAACTTGTATTGACGTTTAAAAGTAGATTATATTTTTCTTACAAATGACAAATCAAAAAACAAGAATCTTCCGAATAAACATAACAGTTTACACAGACAAAATCATTTTTTAACACAGAATTTCCAATGTGTCTGATGTAACATTGTTTGATGCACTACCCGTACGGTTGATGACCCATGTAAGCTAATATTTAAGCCACACTTGTATATAGGGTGGATTCCACGCTAAAGATATACCTCCTACCTCAAACCACACCCCACATAAGCAATGCCCATAGTGTTACTTGTTGTTGTTATTGCTTTTGTCTTGTGGCTTTAGCTATTTTTCATGTTATGATATGTTATATATGACTTAACAAACTCCTGTGGGGGTAAATTACCATACTGAAGCAGACTAGACCATTTTTTTTCCCAATTCCTTTTCGCAAGTCGATTCGAAAAATGGCGGCCAAATGTGTTCATTCAAAAGAAAATATTCCATAAGGCGGGGTAAAAGAGGTTTTCCCACAATCGTAGCCAATCAATAATTTCATGGGCTCATTTGAACCAATCAGAATCACAAAGAGTGATATTATAACGTGTGGAAATATGACAAATATGAAACTGTACATACTATAGGAAAATTATACCTACTATGCGATAAACATCAATAATGTAATAAGGCGACTGAGATATTATTAGAATCCTTCTCATATATCGGATTAGGATAGGAACATTCTACTTGAGGAACATAATTTCTCCTCAGACACAGGGCTGTGACGAGTGTTTCGCATAATTTCGATCCCGAGGGTGGAAGATTCCTGTTCTACAGTTAGGCATAATTGTGGATTCTTTTTCTCTGAACGAAAAGTTAGGGCCGAAGTAAAATTGGCATATTGTCGATACTGTTTGTAACTTTCAAACGGCAGAACACTCAATGGACTCAACATAAGTTAAAATTTCAATGACGTGTAAGCACGTTTTAGTTTGCAAAAAGAGCAGTGGAATAATTTGCTACGGTAATGGTAATAAACAGTCTGAATAATGTGCTCAAGATACCTTGCGCAGTGATATAAACGTGAACCGGTCAAAAAATAATGGGTCTTTTTAATCCATAAGATTAGCGGAGACAGACAAAAGATAATCAATTAGTCGTCGATTCAGACTTTGATTTATAATTGATCTATCACTCAAAAGTAATAATGGAATTTGAATTCTGAAACAAAAAATACAACAAAGGCTTTTTGGACTCAAAATGGACAAATGAAACTACGTGCATCTAGGTCGATCAGTGTGATATGGCTTGCTTATGTGGAACACTTTACTCTAACAAATACAAGTTTTAGTACAAAAATATGTTACAGTTAAAGTTTATCTTGATTATTGTAAAGGATATTCACGTTTTACTTGAAGTATGCGCGAGAAAAGAGAGAAAAGAAAGCTCATACTTAACAGTGAACGAGTAGTATAAAAATAGGGTTTTTGTATTTTTTATTACAGATCTAGGTCAAAGGCTCATATTACTAATCTAGGTCAAAGCTTTCTACCCTCCATGGCTTTCTCCTAACGTCAGACGTGCACTCGTGCGAACCCATGCCTGAAAGTTACCAATAGGTGCCTATTCAAGAGGATAGTCATATGGGGTAGATGACTTCAACTTGATAATATCATATTACTATTGGCAATCACTTCATTGTGAAATCATGTGAGCGATATCATGGTTCCAAATCTTCGAGCCATAGGTGTACATACAAACATACCAACATTGACTCCATTGTAACTGGCTGTAATTCAGCGTCATTAATGCCCCGGTTCCCCGTCTATGATCGAAGTCTTTGGTGATATTACATTTCCTCCATTACGGTGTCAAACTAAACCAGCTAATCATTATATTCTCGACGGCCATAGAGTACGGATTTGTAATTGCATGGAGACTGATTTATGTTGCCACAAAGTTCTGAAGAGACACATATTTGAAAATGCAGCCATAACGAGATTATTTTTCCAGCACCGTTAGATACACCAGTTGCTATTGATATTGCTCCAACAACAGTTCCGATTCGTGTGTCTTTAACAGTTTCAAAAGTCGTAATTCCCGCCACAGCCAGACGAACAATATTTGCCGCAGCGATTCCACAAATAGCATCTACAAACACACACACGTGCGTTTATATTTCACAGGTATCGAGTTCCTTTTGGTGATTTCATCCCGCAACTGTTATTCCTTTTCAATTTTTTTATCGTGTCGGTAACTTTGAGGGTCCAGCTTAGTTCTTCTATTAATAGCGTGATCGCGAAGAATAATTGCTCGACACGGTGTCCCTCTCCTTTATTTTCATACTTCACAATATTGAACATAAGTTTTGAAACAGTGACTGACGATTTTCTTACGACCTACTTACTGAATACATTCTACTTCCAGGCAACGTTTCTGGGAAAATTTCACAGCCCATCAGTAAATAATATACATTCAAGTTTATACATGAAGCTCATTCATCTATGTTAAACTCCTTCTTTTTATGTTTTCGTTTAATACTTGAAATTATTGATGCATTGAACCTAATGATGATAATTTAAGCATATGTTTAAGAAAACGAAGATTCTGTCCCTACCAAATATGCGGACTAGATTTGTAATATTCATTTTGGATATTTTAAACAAGAAAATTCGAAGAAAAAATATTGTCCTACTTCTTTATATTTTCTACCGAAGCATCGCGAGGATTTAAAATATAAGCTAACATACACCTCCCTTAATGTACACAGAGATGAAAATATTCGCAAATACATTGTATTAATATATAATTATATTCCATTTGCATCACAGGCAAAACAGCTGCTTATCTCTGTTATACGTCTACCTCTATATTGCAAATGTTAGCATGGTTTATCTTCAGACTTACTAAGCAAATTTATTCCTCAGTAATATTAATGAACAAATTTAAAGTCCGTCCACTAAACATGTTTCTTAAAAGCTAACAAAAAATATATTCCGCACACTAGTTTTGAAAATCTGAAGATGAAATGGATTTTGGATAAATTTAGAATTTTAGATGATGTACATTGTGGAATGTCTCGTTTTTGTGATCATTGCTGTACTGTTTTTGGTTTTGTGCCTCGGTTTCTTAGGACTTTTGTTTAAGGTCGTTGTTCCCAGAATTCAGTAAATTGTAGCAAATAAAAATCTTATTTTAAATTCTAATGCTGTTGCCGTAGATACTGTCCCTTAATTATCAGTTTATCTTGACAAGTCTCTCTCTCTCTCTCTCTCTCTCTCTCTCTCTCTCAGGTTTCGCGTCACTTTCACTTTTCACACCAGTTTCATCTGAGAACTCATTGTTAAACATTCTGTCCAAAATCATAGATGTCAACCTCAACTAACCCTACGTTGTGGAAAGCCCATAAACTGCTCGTTGCTACTTACTTTCTCGTGCAGTTAATCAGTCAATAATTGCTTTGAGCTAAATATTAGTCACGTTAAGATGCTTGACAAATGAAAGGATCGACTTTGCTCTTCAGGTATTTATATGTAATAAAATGGGGATAAAATGTATGGTGTTCTGCACTTGGATATTAAAAGGATTTTAACATTTTGTGTCGATTTATTTGGAAGATTATACCAACCAATCAGTTTTATTTGTAAGATTTTACCAACCAATCAGTTTTATTTGGAAGATTATACCAACCAATCAATGCAGTTTAATGAGAAGAATCCTGCTAGCCGTTATGGGAATAATTTCACTGTTGTACGCAGGACGTCGCTCATTCACCAATCAAGACAAAAAAAATTGTACTAGTTATCGACCTTGCATATTGGTTGACCAGTTAAGGGTCAGCCAGAATGGGGCTATGCATACTTTTCCTTCCTGTTTATGATTCTGCTGGACACTAATAGCAGTAACAACACAACGAAGCCCGTCTGAGCTGCTGATACACAATGTCGGGCGTTTATTCCTTGTCTATGATATGATTTCAATTTGCAAATAAAGAAGGAATGTAAAATCCATACAACGTGCTCGTGTACAAGTAAACATTTAGGTAACCCTGGGTTAAAAAAAGCCATATGGAAGCGATATCTTCTCAAAGAGTATGAGCCGAGAAAAACAGAACCGGCCTTATCAAACGCGGGTCCCGATTTCGATCATTTTTGCGGAATCTTCTGGATTAACGCGAGGTGCCCATTGTCAGCACGGCAATTGGAAATAAACTTTTAAAACTGTTTTATATGATATTGAACTTAAACAGATTTTCCATTGCTTTAAAAATTCTTTCTCTCTATTGATATCTTTTATAAATTATTAACGCGCGGAACCCCTGTGATTGCGGTCCAGTTGGTCTCAGGCCGGCCCTGGAGAGGAGCGTCTAATCAGTGACCGTTATATAGATGCATACTACTTCTATTCAGTTGTCTTTATGTATGCTAAGCAAGAATCCAATGCGGAAAAGCCTAAAATACGACCTATATATAATCTAAAAATCGGGAAAATCGCAAGAAAATGGCTCAGAACACATTGTTACTTTTATATATGCTCTGCAAGATATAGACCGTATCTAAAACACTATGACATCTTTGGGGAATCATCTGTACTAATTCCCTTTCAAAAAATCTTAAGCTGGTACTCAATAAGGAAATTGTATCGGGCATTAATAATTCATCGCACTTGATTAGTCGCCGTAATAAACTATGTGATGGTGTGTGATGTATACGTGACGTTACTTGGTCAACAAGTTACATGTGTTTTCTATGGCAGCTACTGTAGTAAGTAATTCATTGTACTCAGATAATTGCCGGTAAAAGCCAGCCCTGGTCCCATTTTCACAAAACAAAATGGATCTAAATTGTTGCAAAACGTGTTCTAAAACCTGAATACTAAGATTAAGCATCTTTGATGTTCGTTTCTTCAGCACCTCATCCAGGAGGTCTACACAGTCATTGGTTATGTATTTCTATGTTGTGTTTTTAACATTTGGTCCATGACTTTAGACTGAGATGAGCTATAAACAGATTATTTATTTGTTTTCGTGTTCTATATATCTAACCTGTTGACATATTTGGCCTAATTTTCCACTGGATCATTGAGTCAGGTGGGTAGCGTTGCGACGTACGTCACGTGGGGATGTATTGCGGAATATGTCCTGAAGGAGGTATTGCGACCTCTATTTGAAGTAGAGACGTAGGGATGTATAAAAGGTAAAAAGAGAAAAATTCATTCATGTTTCCTACGTCCTTGTTTTATATCAATCTTCAGATGTATTTAATGTTATGTTTAGATTTCATTTGAGAGGAATTATTTATTTGAATTGTTCATATGACGGTCTGAACTAAAGCACCATTTTCGGGATAATTGTGAATTCTTTCAAAGGAGTTTTAGACAATACTATAGTGGTACATCGAGACAGTTGGCACTTTAGCACATACAAGGATATTGGTACATCAGCACATTCAGGACCTGTAATTAATCCAGAACATCTATTCTTTGTACTTGTATTACATCATTTAGGATTATTTACGATTATTTTATTTAATTCATAATACTGATAAGTTCATCTTATATTTCATTTTAATACTTACAGAATTCAATAATTGGTTACGTTTTGGTTTTGCTTCTTTCTGCTACTAAGTCTAAAACCATACAGTCATACCACTGACTTTAAGTTTGAGATCGTAGAGTAGTAAATGTAACTCTAAGTTTAAGACCATTATTTGTAATACAATTAAAAGTTAATAGAGATAATCCTAGACAGGGTTATAGAGTCCGGCAAGCGAACCCTAAGTCACGGCAATTAAAACACAGGATATAAGAGTCTGGCAATTCTAACCACTCTACCACAGTAATTAAAATACAGGGCTTTATAGTCCGGCACGCTAACCACTAAGACACTAATTAGAATATAGAGTTATAGAGTCCCTCACGATAACCACTAAGACACAGTAATTAGAATACGGAGTCATAGAGTCCTGCACTCTAATCACTAAGTCACAATCATTAGAAAACAGGGTTATAGAGTCCTGCACGCTAACCATTAAGACAAAATAATCAGAATACAGGGTTATAAAGTCCGGCGCGCTAACCACTATGATAGAGTCATTATAATATAGGGTTATAGAGTCAGGCACGCTAACCACTAAGACACAGTAATTCGCATACAGAGTTATATAGTTCCCCCTAGAATGCCAGACGACATTCTAGCAGGTCCAGAGGGCGATCCGAGCGACCCTTCTAGTCAAGCAATTAGCACAGATCGATGACATATACACCTCCACTTTGAATCACTTACAGCGCTAAAGTTCTCATTGGCTAATCTTTGTCAGAACAGTGTGCTTCATGATTCAATCCTCAGAGATTTGTACTTACAGTGGTGAAGTTATCTCTGTATTTACATATACGATTCATATATACATTTACGTACACACACACACACATACACACACACACACACACACACACAAACGGGGGCCGTCTCCACGATCAACCCCTGGGAGTGCTAAAGGGTACCCACCACGTGGTGTCATGGTGGGAGGGTGTACTTTTTTCTGTTTCGTCGCACGCTTTGTAGGTGGTATCCACAAAATTCATTTTCACAGGCTCTATTAAAGAGCCAATCATCAACCACTTACAATTATTCTTTGCTTGAATCATTGTATATTATAAACTAAACATCAATTTAAATATATATTTGCTAGATTCGATCTTGACAGAATATCCCCTGACTTGCTTGAGGATATCGGTAACCTAAACCATGCAGCTTTCTGATGCGAGCTCTGGTTGATTCGACGAATAAAACTCTAATTAATCGTATCCGTGAAGCCAAGAAAGACTTTCGCAACGATGGTGCAGCTGATAAGTGATCAACATTCAAAATCTTGCGCGACGTTGATGATACGATGAATGGCCAGCGAGCAGCGACGATTATTAATTATCTCGACGAACAAAGGTACTTTTTTAGAATAAAATTTATTGTGGAGCTAGACGACACATGGATAATCCGTGACAAACATGACCGTGTTCGATGTTGTAACGTTAGATAAAAGTTCCAAACCAGAAGCGTTAACTGGTATTGACAAACCATATTATGAACGAGCGTAGCCTGTGACGGCAGTTGTTTATGCGATATATCCTCTGAATGATAAACCTAACGCTGATTATCTCAAACCGATGAAACTTTCGACGCTGAATGGTGTAGCTGTGCGAGTTACAGAACAATTTCCAAACGCGATACGTGGAAATGGTTTAACGGATTTACGACGTAAAAAATAAATGCGTGGGCTGAGCGTGTCAAGGAACATTGCTCTACGATCAACTACGTTGCCGAGCTGGAAAAGAAATTAAAATTTCCAAAAAGGGTGAAGACAATAACCAGCGAGATTTTGTACGAATAAAATATTAATCAAGGGGAGTTTCGATAGAGATAGTTGATCATAACGCGCACGCGTGGACGCTGGATGTAACAATATGTACACGAGATAGAGCTGTTAAATTTTACATCGGTGATATTTTCGATTTTATAAATAAAATTAGTAAAAGCGATCCTGTATCCACGTGATTGTTTCAAAGTTCCGAATATGGAAATTACGAACAGTTTGTACGACCTAATGGAAATATGTATCGATCTGAGTCCCTCCAAGAGGAAAGGAAAAATCTTGCGTTGAAATATACTGATGATGTTGAACAATTACTCGGTAATTGTTTTACCATTCCGTCAGTTCTTGCCCTCGCTGCTCAGGAGAAACATTCATGGAAATTTCTTGTTGGTGTGCAGCTAAGCTGCGTCGAATGTGGAATACCAAAAATGATTATAAGTATGTTATCTCCGTTGATATGGTTGCATGTTATCCTGGAAGTTTTCTGGGAATGAGAGAATGAGCTGAATATTTTAAGAAATTCGGACATCCAATACACGAGATGACCAGAGTTGCGATAAATGGACCTTTAACCGGATTTGCATGTATTGAATCGTTTTCGCTCACGGAAAAACTCCATCCGAATAATTATGCTTGGTTTGGTCGTCATTTTTCAGTAAAATGTTGGAGCCGAATAGTGTTTATACGATATATGCTTGATGCTGGAATTTTAGTGTCGTTGATTTTAAGTGAAGCAAAAATAGCGTATCGTCCACAGAAACATGTTTGGCTGCCTGTTGCTGAAAGATCTATTCCTGACGAAATCAATGAGCGTAATCACGATGAAATTGAAAACGAAAATAAACTTGCAAAAGATCTCGACAGAAAAATAATTGATAAATTTACTCAGGGTGGTTCATGTGATCACAAATGACATTGTTGTCGACTAATCATCGACGATAACGATCTCGATTTTATAAATGCTGATATAACAGAGAAAGGCACATTTATAAGACGGAATAATGCTTACTTATCGGATGGAACTAAACTTGGAACAGTTGTGAACTATATTGGTGGTGTCCTGCTTTCACAAAAGTGAAGGCGGTGGTAATTGTGTATCTTCATGAGTTACTTGTAATTGTTCGCATACAAATTCACGTTGAGGAGCAATTGAATCTAGTTTGTAGATTGCAGGTCTACCTGTGAATCTTACCGCGCTGAAAATTGTATGTGTGGTTACACTCAAAATATGATAAGTTGTTCTTTGTTTACCACCTTCAAGTTCAACAGGTTCATATAAATATCTGACAGTCACGTTACCTAGTACTGACTGTTTTGAGAAAGAGTCACGTCGTCGAACTGGTATGTTTTTGGGAGATAGTATTGATTGGTTTCATAGAAATTCCACGAGTAATTCATTATTTAACGCAACTATAACACTTAGTAGTCTTGCAACCCGTTCAAGAGATTTTTTATCCGCCTGAACTTTATTCAAGGATGTTTCCTGGGCATATTGATATCCAAACAATCTCTCAGCATGTGTTCTATTAAATCGTTCAACGATTGCCTGACCACGATGAATTGTGGTGTGTCCTCGTCTGATTTTGACGTTATGTTGTTTCATCAGAGAATTTTACTGCACCAAGAAATTCTTTGCCAGGATCAACCTGTAGCAAAGGTCCGGGTCATAGTTGATAAATTCGTTCAAAAGCAGATGCAATTTCAGATGCTGTCTATGTTGATAATGGTTCTGCTTCTTTATATCTACTTTCAACATCATCGACAGTTAACGCGTATTTGTATGTGCGCGATTGACGTTTACCAGTTTTAATAGTATCATGTGGTAAAAACAAAATATCTGCCTGATGAATCTCATTGGGAGTACCGACATCAAAATGTGCGTACTGATTTTTTTTAGTTGGTGGTAGTAACATTTGCCATATTGCCTGTCGTGCTAACCAATCTTCAGCAACAGAACGTGCGACTCTTGCTGTATCAGCAAGTTTACTAATCGCTGCTCTACCCCTCCAATATCTTCTTGAGCTATAATAAATTGATTCCATTTTAATGATCATAGGCCGACTAATTACCAGCCCCTAGCACTAGTTTATTTTTCATCGCAGATCTTACCAGCCATTTAGCTAGTTATTCTCTGAGAGATTTATTTTTTACAGACTTTAACTTGTGTATCAACTTCATGTCTGCAATATGTCGTTGTTCCAAATCTGGATTTTTATACGCGACATTATGAACGTGGCACGCTTGATCAATTGCATTTAATGGATACTCTCCAGGTCTTGGTTGATTTCGCTCATCGAGTCGGATATCAAGTCGGGTTGCAGGACCACAATAATTATATCCAGGAAGATGCTTTTCGCCAGGATGCTTAGCCCATGAAGCCCCTGGTAATTTTCTCAGTGAAGCAGCGATATCACCACCTGTATTATTAGATATAAATTTGTATTTTTTGTACCACATTTTATACACTTGCCTGTAAGTGCACGCTTTTTATTACTCGTCGCTACTGTTGATAATTCACTGGTGGGCGTGGAGGCTCTGCATCGAACACAATATAAATTCATATTATTTATTATGTTTGTATAACATGAATATCATTGATTTCTCAGCGAGAGGCAGTCAAGCATCATGCAGCACTACCAATTCTATCAGAGCAATTATCATATGTCCTTTTAGACACAATTGTTGTTTAATCCGATAATGAGATGGCTCAAGGGGGATAAGTTGCATTTAGTGGTACCATCTATAGATGATCAGCGATGCTATAACGTACTTAAAGATTTTAATGAAAATGCAGAGTTGTTGGACGAGGATGGTAATATTATTTACTTTATTGCCGATATTGATGAAGCTCCAACTGTGGATGATCTCTATGGACGTATTAATCATCTTGTAGTATACGATGATGTGATGCTAGACAAGCAATAAAATCAAGCTCAAATATTTTCTCGAGGCAGACAAAACACGGATGTGATTTATGTTACCCAGCGATATACACACATACCTAATGTGATCAGAGATAACTGCAATCTTCTGATTATCTTTAATGGAGTCGAAAAGTTCATCGGGCATGATTTTCAGTGGACATGGATATGATTAAATTCAGAATTTGTTTCTCGTGCGCTCAAACAGTTCCTCGTGGATTTATCACGATAAATTTACATGCTTCTCGGTCACGATATCGTACAGGTTTTGATAAAATGTTGGGTTGAGAAACCTGTCACTTGTTTTACACCTTTGACTCTGACACGTCACACACATGATGACTACTGAGGTAAATATAGTTCACACACACACACACAAATATCCCGGTCAGCGGCCTCAGTGGTGTTTATATTTCTTCACCCGTCGTAGAAAACTTTATTTCGGTTTGAAATTCTGGTCTGTTCACCCTTCCTGCTGCTACTAATGTTAATGCTCTGTCTCCTGCCGGTATTAAAGCCGCCTTCTCCAAGGACAAGAATACATCTTTCAGCTGTTGATCTCAAACCCTTTAAAACCTATAACATACACAGCGCCTGCAGACCCTGCAAGTAGGAATAAACAGGAAAATCATCAGGAAAATTAGGTGCACGAAGGCGTTTGAATGAATCAGTGGGAAACAAACCAGGAGAGTTCCTTCAATCACTAAAAAATCAGGTCACTGTCAGATACAAGAATTTTGGGTCAGTATTTGAAATAAAATAATCGAGCATCAGCATTAGTGGAGTATCCCACACAGAATCAGACATGCATTTATAAGTGGATAAAAGATTTAAAATTAAAGCATAAAAAGGAAATACCCAGTGTGTGTGTGTGTGTGTGCGTGCGTGCGTGCGTGCGTGCGTGCGTGTGTGTGTGTGTGTGTGTGTGTGTGTGTGTGTGTGTGTGTGTGTGTGTGTATGTGTGTGATTGTAAAATTTTAACGTAGCTTAGCTTTAACAATATGAGTCTTATCGCTAAGATGTCAGCAGTGTACAGTTTATAGTGATATCTAGCACCGGGGCATCATGCCGCTGACATGTAGCATCATGTCCCACCTAGTCACATTATCCTGGCTCCAGGCGTACGAATTCTTACAATAACCTCTTATTGCTTAGCGCAAAGCGAGGCAGCTACTAGTACCTCTTTACGTCTTGGGTATGACTCGGCCAGGACGCTCCAACAACGTAAGCCACCGGAGCGGTCTCTACAAAAGTCAAAATTGTTTTTTATTTATAAACAAAACAGCGAAAATCTTAACACATGATATGATCATCATTATTTATTCAACTAGGTGTTTTGAGGTTGACGGTGGTCCACGTCATTAGAATAAGAAAAAGAATTCTTATTTCAGACTACAAAGTCCATACCTCTAAATTTAAATATAATTATAAAGTAAAAACATTGTAAACATAAAAGAACATATATATCACACATACAAGTATACAGATACATTTAAATTGAAAGACACACATTCTTATGTGAATATCTTTATTTCTGATGTTTTATCATTCAAGTTTCCTTTACTGTCAACGTGAAATTTGGGCTTTAATTCTTGACTGCACTGTAAGCAGTATAGTTTCCAAAAGGGTCACCGAAACAGGTCAACATAACATATATATTCCTATGATGATATGGATTCTCTTCTATCGGTTATCTCCAAGTCTCTGTGTGGACAGGTAGATTTGTGCTCGATATACTACTGACGCTTTTGTTTATATAAAAATAGGTGTGTGCATGAATAGTTGTTACGATTCTCTGGTCATAAACAAAGTAATGGAAAAACAAAATCAACACGTTTAGTAAAATTCAGCAATGTATTTTCCTAGAATACAAAGTGAAAATTTAAAAGGAACTTACACTAAACCCCAACAAAATCCTAATCGTTTATCATAAGTATGCAACACGATATCATTACGTTGATCTTGCATCGGGAAACGAAGTCTTAATGGGCACATTCATAACACATTATATATCCTAGCATGAATTCGTGTTGCTGAAGATTGGGCGGTAATCTAAACGATGCTGGAACTAATATAATCATGGCTATCACCTTAAATAAGACCTCACTTGCTTCATAAACGTAAAAAATTTGTCTCTTTTGTAACCGTATATACAGGGATAATACCGCCACAGTAGTAAAGTGGGCCACCCTAGCCTCAATGGGAATTAGCATTACAGACCCACCCTGGGCCACTCTAGCCTCAAGGGAAATTTAACATGGAGAAAAATCGTGGGCCACTCTAGCCTCAAGGGGAATTTAACATGGGAAATAGTCTTGGGCCACTCTAGCCTCAAGGGGAATTGAACATGGAGAAAAAGTCTTGGGCCACTCTAGCCTCAAGGGGAATTGAACATGGGGGAATAAAGTGTGGGTCTATCTAGGAACAAGGGGAATTGAACATGGGATTTTTTTTTTTTTTAAAAGGGGTAGGCAATGGAAAGTCATTCTCTTTTCGAGAAATATGGGTGGCCCTGAAAAGGGCCTTTGGGTTTCTTCTGCTTTCTTCTGCTTCTAATTTCTTCTTTTTCTCCACCAACTTCTTATTTTCTCTCCTACACTCTTTCTCTTCTTTTTTTCTCCTCCTCTTCTTTCTTCTTCTCCTCCTCTTCTTTCTTCCTCTTCTCATTTTCTTCTTCTTTTTCAATTTTTTCATTCCATTCTCTTATCCTTATCCTTTCCTCTTCATCCTCCTTCTCCTCCTTTATCTCTTTCATTACACCACTTATTATGTCCTTTACTTCTCTTAAATTGTTAATTTCCATCTTTACTCGATGGGGACTATAAGAATAATGGTCTTCATTGAGTCTTACTAACATCTGCTCCATTATTCCTAAATTTTCCAAAACGTCTTGCAATTTTTTCATTTTGTCAAGGTGGTTCGAAGCCATCTTCTTTTTTATTCTTTGTAGAATGGTGCGAACGACGAACCTTGTGGGTTCTTATATAAAAAGCGCGGACGTGAAGGAAAACATCCCCCTGAAACATAAAATTGATCTTACCTAGATCATGACCAAACAACGCGCGGACGTGAAGGAAAACATCCCCTACTTTTCTCATTTCATATGATCTACTATTCACATACGTTAACCATCAATTAACAATCCCCAAATCTACTATTTACACACACAAATAATTAAAACCAAATCCATAATCTACTATCCACACAATCGTACTTGAGCTTTTACAGAACCCTAACTATATTCTCGACATACGCTAAGAAACAATGAACCAACCCATAATCTACTATTCACACAAACATACCTGAGCTCTTACAAACACGAACACACAAACACATACCCTCACACTAAAAAGAGTCAGTGTTTATATTCGCACTACTCTACCTTCACACATTGGCAAATTGATTGTTATTTCTTTTCTGGAGTATTGGGTAGCCCTGAACAGGGCTGTTGGTTTTTTTTAAAACTCCAGATGCACCTATCTAATGATGGCACCTTCCTGGCCTGGCGCCACACACGCATCTTCTTCCCCAGTCTCCTTTCACCTTTCTTCTTGGGAGTGCAGAGGCGGGATATGTGGCTTCAGAATCCCAATTTTCTGTCTCTGGGATTCTGAAATTTCCTCTCTCCTCTTCTTTGTTTCTTCTCTCCTCCTCTTCTTTTCTTCTCTCCTCCTCTTCTTTTCTTCTTCTTTCCTCCTCCTCCTCTTTCATTCTTGCTTCTTCGACAATGGCCTCCGCGGCCAGTTCATTTAGTATGCGCCTGGCGTATTCCAGATGCATCTGGAGTTCTAGCAGTTTCACAATTCTGGTATTCATTATTTTGTCAACGAATGAACAGGGTAGCTAGACTGTCCAGCGAGTTTCAATTTATAGTGAAAGCGCGGACGTGAAGGAAAACATCCCCCTAAAAACATAAAATTGATCTTACCTAGATCATGACCAAACAACGCGCGGACCTAAAAGAAACACTCACTCACTTTTTTATGCTACCCATTACTATTCTAAAAAATTTTCATCAATCACTTCAATATAATATCCACATACGCAAAGCAATACAATCAAACCCCCAAATCTACTCTCCCCACACCTCAAACAGCCAAAAAAACATCATCTTAATCTACTATCCACACCAACGTATGTGAGCATTTACAAACACACAATCTTATACACAAATACATACCCTCACACTATAAAAGAAGAGTTGGTGTTTATATTCACACTACTCTACATACACACATTGGCAAATCGATTGTTATTTCTTTTCTAGAGTATTGGGTAGCCCTGAAAAGGGCTGGGGTTTTTTTGTTTGCTATGGCGATCTTTTAGTTTCTAAGAATGCGACGTCCTCTGACGATAGACTTTCTGACGATAGGTCTGCTTCTTCGGAAAGAGAAGAAGAACTCTTTGGTGTCGATACGACAATCGACAAAGCCTCTGTCAGGTTCAGGTTCCTGCTGCTGCTGCTGCTGTTGCTGCTCTCTCTGCTGTTTCTGAAGTCTGTACTTCTCTGTCCATTCTTCTTTCTCCCTGTTCACTTCTTCTCTGAAGAGCTCTTCTATCAGGTCTTCAGTGACTTTTAACATTCTCACATTCTCTATCTCTTCTGGCTTCGGTATCAGACTGTGTCTGACCCTATGCAAATTCACGTAGGCTTCGTTTAGCTTAGCTAGTTTGGAGCACATCTTCGTAGGAGGATGAGTCGACAATGGATGGTTAGACTGGAAACTACCCCGGTTCTTAAAGTCAAAGCGCGGACGTGAAGGAAAACATCCCTCTACGGTTTTCGAGCCGCAACGTTCAATGAGTGTCATGAGAGGGATAGTAAGAAGTCAAAGAGCATAAATCAACATTCTAATAGTCAAACAAACCACAAAGGCATTTGTTTTCAAAACACAACATTTTTTATTCAAAATCACTTAACACTAACCAATAACTCTAACATTTTTTAACAATAATCCAACCATATAACATCAAACATTTTTTTTCTAATCACAAACATTTTTTCAATTCACACTCTACTTTAAACAGGGCTGACAACCTTGTGAATGAAATTGTGATTTCCACTGTTGGAAGTCATTAGGCCATTGATGGACACTACGTTTCCTAGCTAGAGACAAAAGATAAGCATAATGGTCACAAAACCATCGATCTACTTTCACATCGTTTCTAGAAGAAGAACGAGGATCAAAATGAGTCACTAAATGTTCTAAGGAATAACCCAGGTTGCGATGATGCAGAAAATACACACAGTACTGTCCACACACCATGGAATATGTGCCTTGTAATTTCACATTATTGAATCGGGTGGTTTGAGCATTTCTTCTCATAAAGTCGATGATATCGTCTTCCAAAGGGGGCAATCCGTACGAATCGAAATATTCCACACATCCTTCTTGAGGAAAGTAAACGGCTACCCAGTGGGTTCCTGGGAGATGACTGTCGTCCGTGTTGATGACATAAGCTTGATGGTCTTGAGGTTTGCGATGAGGGAGTTCATCTTTAGCACAGACGACAGGATTCCAAGAAACCGTATACGAACTGTGGTTCAAAAGGTAATAAAGTTCCCAGGTATCCATTTGTGTGTGGTTTTTTTCTTCTTCTTCACAGGTAAAAATAAGTCATCAATTCGATCCTGACTTTTTGCTTGAAAATGTCTGACGAATAACCGTTTCTTCGTTTCGTCTCCTCACTCTGATTCAGGAGAACTTCGATACGATGGATCTCTTGAGTGGTTAATGGTGGACAAGAATGTTCAAGCAAGTCTTTATACCACTGGTGCAACACGTCTTCGTCCGAGATGAGACTCCAAGCTTCGTCCAGATACTCGTCCAATTTTTCTTCTTGACTCAACATCAGGCATTTATCGTGTTGAATTTGACTGGGATAATCGTTTTGACATCCATAGCAATTTTTCTTGATCAATTCCGTCATTTTTTCCACCAAGTGTTTGGCAAAACAGGAGACTAAATGGGCTTCTTGTTCTGGCCATCTTGACTTCATTATAATCACTTCTTCTTTTTCCATGGTCTCCTCACATTCCATCTCCAAAGTTTCTCCACTAGGTAAAGAGGGATAACAGTCTTCCATGGCTTCTAATAGTCTAGAATGACTTCTCTCAAACTGTTGATTTCTATCGCATTATCGAATTCTGCATACAGGATGACGTTCACCGTCTCTGTTAGATTTGTAGTAAACTGAATTTCCACACGAATCTGACCAGATTTTGTAGGGTGGAAATGTCCCTCGTCGCTGCCTTGGTCTGGAGTGAAATCGAAAGCCCACAAAGCGTAGCCTCCTGCGTAATCCTCGTACGTAATGCCGTGACTGGTGTTGGTTCCTAACTGACCAGTGGCTTCGTACAGGGACAAGTACGACCTCAAGTAATTCTTCTTGTCAAAGTTAGGTTCGAAAGGTCGGGTACACATGGCCTTGCCATCGCGACTGACTTCGATCTTGGACACGTCAAAGTGTTTAAAGTGGAAAGGATTTTTAGCCAAAGCTCCGTTAAAGGCTGCATTCTCGACGATACCAAGGATCAAACGTTTGGGTAACTGTCCTTGGAACAGATGATCTTCGATCATGGATCGCAGCCCCGTAGGAATGGTGAAGGTTTTCACTTCCACGCGTCGTATGGGATACTTGGCGGTCGTTCTGCTCAACGTCTGACTGATGTCGTTACCCACTTTAGGTAACACTTCCACGCGTCGTACGTAGAGCCTGGCTTCCTCGATGACAGTTTTGCAAGCACTAGTACCTTTCAAATGGAAAACGGCACTACTACGATTCAGTCTCAGGCGGAGATTCACTCCGTTCAGCAAATACTTTTCTTGCAACCACATGTCCAAATGCAAACGATCCATCAGTTCTAAACTATCTCCACTTTTGATTCTGTCTCTTCGTTCTACAAATCCCGCATTGTGTTCATTGGTTGTATTAACTTCGAATTCTTCAAACTGGCCTGCATCGTCAGCTTCCCATACCACACAGGCATTGAGATGAGTGTTCTTGGCATCTATTCCGTACGTCAAGAGATTTTCCAGGTAGGCACGATAAGGGTAAGTATCCATGGTGCTACTGACTAGTTTGTTATTCAAGTACAAGTCCACTCCACTGAACAAGGATCTATCAGATCTATGTAATCTTAGGGCTGTCCTTTGATTTCAAACTCAATGGGAGCTGAGGCTGTCAAAGAGGAGACGGGGTGAAATTCCACCCATTGGGATTCTTGCATGGTCGTCATGGTGGGGGACATGGCAAACAGATCCAGTTCCGACTTGGAACAAGCGCAAGATTCTCGGTGCATCATTTTGTTCTGTGTCTCAATAATCGAAAACGTCTAAGTCTCGAACGGTTCTTCTTTTCTTGGCCTTTCTCGCTTTAGACGTGTGAAGTCTGGTGAAAGGGTGTTTTCTTCGTCGTCTCTTTCTGCCTTGTCCTTGCTGAATGCCTGACTCGGTAGCGTGCAGGGCATTTATAGGTGTGTCTCGTCGGCCCAAAAGGTCTTTGCCCGTTTGCAGCAAGACATTTTTGCCTGCCCTCATGAAGGCTTCTTTAGGGTTTTGTTTGTCGATGATGACATTTTGGAGAAATTCGTTGCCTTGCGTCAGTGCCGCATCTTTCAAGGCGTGCAATCCGCGTCTCACCATCGGTTTCAACACCGGGGCCACCGAACGAAAGGCCGATTTTAACATGTCTCCTAAACCGTGTCCTCGCTGTCGAGCAACCCCTCGGTACACTGGATACATGACTTACGAGTCGTGAGAGAACCGTTTTCGAAAATGGAGTTTCACTGTGACATTTCCTTTGGTGAATGGAATATTTTGTCCCAGATCTCCTTTTATAGCAATGTTGACCGTGTCCAAATATGACTTGCTGACAGGTAAATAGTGAGGATGTACAAATTCGCGGTGAACGTGGTAAGTGTTTCCACCTTCCTCGTCAGCGGTCGTGGCAGAATCCACTTTGAAAGGAATGACACGCAGTAACGGTACGGAGGTGTGTCCCACCACGTTGTACTCCACCACATCGGAGTACACGAACATCAAATTCAGTCCTTGGTTCATTTCTACCGAAATAACTTGCTAAAAGACTCGTTGTCGTAAACGATTGGTAATTCGTTTTTCTTGATCATGGCCATTCTCATGTCCATGTCTCCGCCCAACATGTCAAACAATTCAGAACAAAATAAAATGGACAGGATTTTACTCCCGTCAAATTTCATCAAGAAGCGACGAGCTGTTTTGTGGTATTCCATGGTGACACTTTTTTTGACACTCTCCAAAGCTTTCAGAAACACGACATTAAACCTGGAGGTAATGGTGCTGACCAAATGTTGACCGCTAAAATAATAGCCTGGGGGAATGAACAAGTGATAGGTGGTGTACTTTTGGTTTTGTGAACGGGTTTTCTTGTCATATTTGCCATGGGTATCCAAGTACTGTTGCATTTGCTCGTCATGAACTTCCACATCAAAAAAATTTTGATTGGGAAGGACATTGAGGACTTGGGCCGGGTGAATGATTTCCATTAAAGCCACTTCCCAATGGGCTTCGTGATCTAAGGGGATGGCCTGAGGTAATTTGGCCGTGTAACAGCACAACGTGTTGTGGGGAAACACCTCCATGGAACTGTCACTGGGTAAGGTTAAGTAAAATTGGTTTTGGTGACTCATAATTCCAGAGTTCTGTGGCTGTCCGAGGGGTTACTGGACGTCAGAGGCGTGTCTCCGCCCAAAATGGGGTTCTGATTGTGGTTGTTGTTATTGGAGTGGTGACTGGCACTGGCACTGGACACAAGGTTCCCGTGGTTCCCGTTGGAAGAGAATTTCAGGGAGGGATTGGGAAGCAGGTAACCGATGCAACTGCTCAATAAAATGGTCCACAATTGTTTGTCTCCTTGTTGCAAACTCAAATTGGCAATGGCTGCCCCGATGACACAATACATCACGAAGATTTGGCAGAAAAAGACGATTTGCGTTTTAGGCACACGTTCTCCGCACCACACCCACAAGGGTTGTTTTTGTAAATCTTGCACAGAAGAACTAGGTGAAGGAGTGGTCGACGTAGCTGCGTCTGTCTGAAAGGGCATGATGGTCACTTCTTTTTATAGTCGATGACTTGCGAAGCGTCGATCCAAGAATCAAAACTGGGTGGATATCCTTTCCAACGTACTTTGACTTCTTTGACACGTCGTTTGCCCACTTTACGGGTTCTGCGTTCGAGAATGCTTTCGATGTCGTACACGTCGTCTTCTTTTTTGGTGACACGTTGTAACTCGGGAAAATAAAACGTTCCTTTGAGCACTTCTCAGTTCATGTCTTCCAATTTATAGGCGGTAGGATGACGGCCATGCACTCGTCCAGTGACACGAAACAATTCGGTCGTCCAGTTAGGTAAGTAACCTTTTTCGAAAGTGCGTTTGGTTTTGCCAATGCGCACCCAATCTCCTACGGCCAACTCTCCACTTTTCTTGGGGACAGCCCTCGTCGGGGACGTACCAAACAGACGCTCAAACACCAGCACTTCGTTGTCGGGAGTCACTTCTTGCGGGGCACGTCCAATGCTTCGATGGTAAGATTGGTTGTACGCTTGCACCAGGTGCGGTAAGATGTCGATGTACTTCAGAGTGTGGTGATGCGTAAAATATTTCCACATGCGTTCTTTCAAAGTGCGTTGAAAACGTTCCATGGTGCTGGCTTTGGTTTCGGGATTCTCGGTGGTAAAAAAATGAATGTCACGTTTCTTTAATTCTTTTTGGAAAGCTTGGTTCAGAAATTCGGTGCCTTTGTCCGTTTGCCATCGAAGAGGGTGACGACCGCTTTGTTTCAACACTCGTTGCAGGACTCGCACTAACTCACTGCTCGATTTGGAAGTCAAGGGCACGACCCAGGCAAATTTGGAAAAGACGTCGATGACACAAAACAAATATTTGTAGCCACGATTGTAGCTGGCCAAATGAGAGACATCGGCTAAATCGGCTTGCCATTGATGATCGATGCCTTCCACTCGGGTGCGACTTCTGGCAAACTTGCGTCGAATGGGTTTGTGTAAAGTGTAGGTAGCTTGTTCTTGTAACCATCGTTGCACTTGAGGTAAACGGAGACTTTTCAGTCGAGTTTTGGCAGCACGATACAATTTTTGAACTCCTGCGTAACCTGCAGGATGCGAGGGATCGTAGTAAATGCTGGCTAAGACTTTTTCCATTTGTTTTGCGTTGATTGGTGTGTTAATAAGACACCCACTCTTGGAGGATGCTACTCTTTTTCTCTTGGGGTACTTTCTTGGATTGCAATGCTTTGCGTGTGCGACCGGCAATAGGTGTTGAAGAGGAGGATGTCTGAGCGGGGGATATCGGTTCTTGTTTCACTTCTGTCTTCACTTCTGTCTTCACTTTCTTTTTCTCTTGTGAGGAAGAAGGGGTGGCCATCATCTTTTTAATCCATCCAATTCTGGAGGTAGGTGGTGTTGTTAACTTGCGTACTTTTTCTGGTGGAGTTTGAAACCCTTCTTTTTCTTCTCCTTTTTCTGTCTTGGTCACTGGTAGTGGTGGTACTGGT
The DNA here is from genome assembly GCA_028554795.2 of Sinohyriopsis cumingii. NCBI lineage: Eukaryota > Metazoa > Mollusca > Bivalvia > Unionida > Unionidae > Sinohyriopsis > Sinohyriopsis cumingii. Next base: position 772,394 of record CM068832.1, on the reverse strand, counting down.
ACTGGTACTGGTGATGGTGCTGGACTTTTCATCAAGGTCTTAAAATCTTTCAGAGTGGATAGAGCTGTTTCGTCTAAAGCTTTCTGGTGAAAGAGTTGCAGTCGTTGCAAGAGTTGACCGTACTTTTGCGATTTTTCTGTTTCGGACAAATCTTGGCGATCCATCAAGGACTGCAATTCGTGTTGTAACTGGGACATTTCACTCAAATGGGGATTGGGAGGTAAATGCGGGGTACGTTGTTCTTGCCACCGATGGTATTTCATCCATCGTTTGTAAGGCACTAAAGCTAGTTTTCGTCCTTCCATGGGGTTGTCAGGGGTCGATTCTGAGATCTTGGGACTTCCGAGGGCCTTTTTATCTTGCTCCCACCAGTCCTCCCAACATGGTTCCCAAGACTCATTTCAGTAAGGGGCCTAACAAGAGAGGCAAAATGCCTCCACGTTGGACCAACATCTTCTTCTTTTGACGAATGGGAATTTTCTTTTGAACCATTTGGCGAAGAACGTGACGATGTTTGCTTAAGCATTGTTTCTGGTGTTTGGACAAAGGGATCGTGCCTTTCAAGACGTTCAAACAACATTCGCACACGGTATCGATGACCTCTTTGGAGGCCGATTGAATGAGTTTTATCGTAGAGGTGGAGAAGCTTTGGACAGGACAGATAACATGTCCCCATGTTTGACTAAACGTGGTGGTAGTCTTTTTCTTTTCTTTCCTTGGGGTTTTCTGGAGGGTGACATCTTTGAGTCTTCAGGAGCACCAAAAAGCACTGATACCCCCGACTTGGTGACAGGTCTTTTTTATACTGGAACGCGTCGCCACTGATTGTCTTTACGTCGTATCAGTTTGAGGACAGGCATGACACGTCGTGGAGGGGTTCGCAATGGACTAAATCGAGCCAGTTCTTGCTTGGACAAATCCAGTAAACTTTGTAACATGCCCGATCTTTCATGGACTTTGATTTTGGGAGAAGGTACTTTGTGAGCAGCAGCCACTGCCACTAAATTGGAGGGTCCTGCCACTGGGGAAGTTCTTTTTGGAGTCATCAACGGCGAAGTTCTTGGTGTGATCAACGTCTCCAAGTACTCTTCAGTTCTTGGTGTCATTAATGAAGAAGTGGATGAACGTGAGGCTGCCGGAGACACAGTCACCGCCGTGGCAGGTCGTGGTTTGCGAGTGTAAAGTTGCGTCCTGGCCTAAGTGCCTCTCTTGCGAGTAGTTTTCTTCTGTGGGCTTTTCTTTTTCTGGGGACTTTTTCTCTGTTTCTTTTTCCGGGGTGGTGTCTGGTCAGAGGAGCGTCCTGCCACTGGAGAAGTTCTTCTTCTCCTTGGGGACCTGGTCTTTTTCTTTTTCTTCTTGGGGCTTCGTTGGACTTTTTTCTTGGGAATAACTTTGGGGGCATTAGGATCCCATCTTAAGAGATAGCGAATGATGACCCCTCCTAGAGTACCGCTCCCTCCAGGTTTCAAAATGATTTGTTTTTTAGTTTGAGTGTCGATGCGGGGATCGGCCAGTTGGACCAAAGCGACTTTGTTGTGATCGAAAAAGCGTTTGGTTTGATGAGGAATCTGAATGATTCCTTGGAGTATTTGACGTGCCGTCACCGTGAACCATCGTAAGACTTCTTTGAGACTAGCTTCTAAGACACGAGCTCGTATTTGTGGATTTTTTTCTCGACTTATTCCATACAAGTCACGAATCAATTTGACGGGAAGATGCGACTGAAGGGACGTCATTTTCACACTGTGTGTGAGACAGACGAAAAGGGTCTGAGGTTTTTATAGATTTTTTTTATGTGGAGTGAAACTAAGTCGAGGACGGAGACGTGTACAGGACAGGCCCTCCGTCTTGGCACCAGTGGTGAAACAAGTGGGTACGAAATCGCAAATCCTCGGGAGTCGTAGGTTTCAAATCGACGAGTAAATAGGCGTGTGGAGTTTGAGTGGCATCGTCGTACGCCTGAGTCAGCCAAGGCGTTCCTAACTGTTTGGCTAAGACTTGCACTTGCGATTTATCTCGAGGGCTTTTAAGCAAGACCACGTAATGCGCATTGAGACTGATGGTGCGATGGGCTTTACTTTGTTGAAACAAATTTTGGGTGATGTAAACGACACTGGCATTACGGTGATGCCCTTTGCGCGTGAACCACAGTTTAATTTCTTCTTCGTCTTCTCCTAACATGTCGTCGAAAATGACCAAATTGGTTTGACGGGAGTCAGAGACGATGCCGTCGTCTTCTTTAGGAATGCCTTCCACAAACACGATGGAATCGCCTTGACTTTCTCGCAAGAGGCGGTACGCCGATTGCCACTCTTTGTAACACCACACGATCCGCTGAGGTGGCCGATCGATCAAATGATGTTTATGTTCGATCAAACGTTTGACGAATTCGGTTTTGCCTGAACCGCTAGGTCCAGCAATGAGCATGTTAAAGGGATGGCGAAGATACAAAGCCTCCCAACTGGCACGATCTAAGTGTTCGTCGATGACTTTGACAGTAGAGGAAGAGGGAGCAGAGACAGCAGAGGTAGCCATAGTGTGAGAAATGTCACTTGTGACACGAAAACAAACAAGACGAGAGTTTATATACTTTTTTCACAACACGTTTATTGAATGTTTCAAACATGAATACGAAAGACAAAAATACATAAAAGCCAAAGGCTTAAGTACAAGAATAAAAGGCACATGATAACCATTAACGTGGAATAAAAACAAGTGTCTGTACAACAACATGTTTTGGGTAATGTTCTAACCAGTTCTATAGTAGGGGGTAAGGTCACACAAGTGTCCTCCCGAAAGGGTCTTTCAGGCCTGTCCACGACAGTCCCGTCCTGGGTGACGGGTTCTTCTGGCACCGTCACTAACACGGGTTGAAAAGTAACTTTTTTCCTTGAACAACTCTCGTGCATACTGGGCCACTTCTTGGGTCCAAGCCTCAAAATCCCATTCTTTCCAGGCACGGACATCTGTCCAATGGGGATGTAAGTCACAAGCTACACACACATCGTCATACACGTCTTGGGTAGCTAAAAGTTGACGAATCTTTTTTTCCTGTTGAGGTCGAGAAGTATCCAGATGAAAACGCAAGGCTTTGAACAAAAGGAGTTTTTCGTGACCATTTAAGGCCATGGAGGATGTGGTAAGTACTGATCGTAAAGAGTCCACAAAGAATCGGCTGGTAAACGAAATCCCAGAAAACAAGTCACTAAGACACACACCACTTGTCGACCCCAATTGAATGGATACAGTTCTTGTAATAATCGATGGTAATGATCCAGGATTTGAATATGGTCATTGAGTTCTTTCCACGGAATCTGTTGGATTACATGCGATAAAAGTCGTGGCATGGCAGCCTGTTTTTATAGTCTCTTTGTTTCGGAAACAATACACGTACTTTCTAGCCAGACATCTTCGTTCTCCAGTGGGGAATTTAAATGTTGCATACTGTAACCGAAACGTCAGACTTCGTTTAGAAGTTTCCTCTTCCGCTAAGTAGATTCCACGTAAAATATGTCGGTAATCCTTTACCTTGTCTTCCTCAATGTGTTGTACTAGGTGAATCTCGAAGTAACCAAAATGATCAACACGTGGATCATCGGGGGCCTGGAAGTATTGAACAAGGTCTGACCATTGAAACAATTTCTGACGAATCAGTTCTCTTATACCATTCAGGTACCAGTGCTTAAAGATCTGGTGACGTAACGGATGCAATTGTTCTTTACGTTTCACTTGTATTTTGACCAGCTCTCGGTAAATGCGTTCTCTCAACTCCACAGGCAAAGCACGAATGTTCTCTTGTAAAGTATCCATGAATAGGTCATACTAAATCCTCTTTGGTCTGACACAAGAAATGTACTGTTTGCACAGACATGGTTTCAATTCATTGTCGAATCTAAATCGTTTAGTTACTAATTTACACGTTACAATTCGTTCAGAAGTTTCCTCTTTCACAAAGTTGACATTGTGTACAAGATGTTGGTAATTCGTTAACTCTTCCTCTGGAATTCGATGCAGTATGTTTACAATGTAGTAGATAGAATCGTCAATACCAAACCATTCCTTTTTAAAACCAGGGGGTCGTTGATCAATGTCTGTCCAATGGAACACTTTCAACTCAATCAGTCCTTGTATAGCATTCAGGTACCAGTGGTTCAAACACCGGTGACGTAACGGATGCAATTGTTCTTTACGTTTCACTTGTATTTTGACCAGCTCTCGGTAAATGCGTTCTCTCAACTCCGCAGGCAAAGCACGAATGTTCTCTTGTAAAGTATCCATGAACAGATTATGGTAAGTTACTTCAATGTCTCGGTCCCACTAAGGGTAAGTAATGACAATTCGGTGACCATCGAGCATGTTCTACGTAGGCCGAATCTTGCGGTTCCCAGTAATGAAGTGACACACCGCAACTGAAGCACTTGACTTTATCTCCTTCGCCCAAGTAGAAAAATCCGGCTCTGGCTAATTCTTCGGGGGTCGGTCCTCCCAGATACTTAGGCCATTTTCCTTTGAACGATTGAAGACGATTTTCAAAGTCGCAGTATTCCGACAAACACACAGGAAACGAATATTCGTCTTTCACAGGTTCGTTTCGATGAGGGTTGGGTGACATGAACAGGAGTTTGCTCAGGGCTGGATGACATCCGTAAGGGGGTAGACGTGAAGGTGAACATTCCCCTTTAAAACGAAACCCAGTAAAATGTCCAAGAGGACGAGCGGCATCGCTTTCGCATCCCTCAGGTTTGACACGCACAGCATCCCTTTCCATGATAGTGGTAGTGACACTAAAGTTCCCATGATGCTTTACGGAATCGCTAAGGTCACAACGTACAGCATCGTACCTATCGCAAGGCTCACAATCGCATTCCACTTCAGAAGCCTCACACTTGAATTGTGCCTTTCTAAACAACTTGTTCTGTGTTTCTCTGAAAGTATTCATCTTGTTCCCTCGGTCTTGGTAGTCCCAATGAACTATCGATCTTGCCTAGGGTTTCTTTTTATATAGAGACCAATACCAACGTGTCCATACAGTAAGGTGAAATGATTGGGAAGTCGCACTCGCTTCTGGTACACGATTTGATAGACTTTTTCCAAGGGTCGACTGACGATGTGGTGAGTGGGTAAACGTACAATCTTGTTCGGTTGGTAGGTGGTCACTTTAAAGTGTTCATCCTCTCCGGATTGCAAGGATCCAATACCCCAAAGTTGACCACACGACTGGTACTATAATTCAGAGTCAGTCCTTTCACTTTGCACGTCGTGTACACTTCTCCTTTTTTGTCCCGGTATTCGTAGCCATAATTTTTGGGACCGCCACTGACGAAACTTAGAATCTTGTCGTCGGGATGCTCCTCTGTCCAGGCTCCTAAACGGTCTCCTTCGATGTTAGGGTGCTGTTGACTCGGGTGATGGATGGAAATGCAACTGTCCGTGTCAAAGTACAGGACGCGTTCCCCTGACAGTTCTAAAGCTTCGTACAATTTTAAGCGAGCATGGGCTGTCACGTAAGCCGCAATGATGACATTTCCAAAAGGGTCGTCTTGTACAAAGTCCAGATCTTCTTCGTAATTGACCAAGATCAAATCCTCGCGAACGACGTGCACGTGTTTCATGTATTTGGTTTTGTCGTGAATCATCTGGAAGTAGCGGGAAGGTTCTGTCAAATATTCCGTCTTGGGTAAACACGGTCGTTGTGCCATTTTACCCCACAAGCAATTTAACATCACTTTGGCAAACGATCGCCTGCCTTCGTTTTTCTCGATGTGGTCTAAAGTGATGCCTTCTTGTTCATAGTATTGATCTTTGAATTGTATTTGGTCTTCGGGAGTGTGACACCAGGAAGGATAGCCGCTGGCTTCTTGTTTCAGTTTCAAAAAGGCATCCACGTAGTCGGCGAAAATGCCTTTCTGACTGGGATCACCCTTGTGGTATTGTTGTGTCTTGGGAAAGTGGCAAATTTCGTACACTTCTAACAGTTGGTATCCCATGTCCAGAGCTTTGAACAATTCTACGCTGACCCAGGTTCCCGTCAAGGCACGTTCTTCCTGGGTGTGCTGACAAGGCTGGTCTTGGTTGCACGTTTCGGCACAAGTACGGCACAAGGGAAACATCAGTTTGCCTTGACAATGGTGAGGTAAGACGGGATGGTATAGGTTCGTGGGAGGCAAAACTTTACACTTGATCAAGCCTTCGTATTGTCGAATGTTTTTCAGGTCGATGTGTTCCGTTAACAATTGCGGGTGCCCTACAGGAAAGCGACAATATTTGCACACGTAGGGATATAGCGAACACACGTCCAAGTATTTGATTTCTTCTCCATTCTCTTCGTCGGCTTGGTACAGCAAACAGGTGGCATTGGTCCTTCCTCCATACAAACTATCCCTCGGGTTCAGCGGGTCCATGAACTGGTAACTTTCCACGAGGCGTTTAAACTCGGGATCGGTTCTCATACGGTGATCGTACTCGTGTTCCCACATTTCCACCACTTGGTATCCTTCCTGTTCCAACTTTAGGCGCCGCTGAGAAGTGTCCTGGTACAAGTCTTCCATGGTTCGTTGTAAAAACTGATTTTTAGTGCTACGATCAGGGTAACAGACGGGACATCCGTGAAATAAGCAACCGTTAAACTCGTACACGATCTTGGGGTTTTCTAAGTCCCAACCATCGACCGAATACGTTCCGATGGTCTTTTCACCCCCTCCGTTGCGGGCATGCTGAATCCATTTGTCTTCCTTGTCGCACAAGTAATGTAACCAACGTAGGGCTTTGACCGAGTTTTGACGTTTGACAAAGTTGGTCGTTTGAGGGCTGATGACAGCCACGGTGTTTTCAGGCATGAATCGTTGTCGATACACTAAGGAACACGCTTTGGCAATGGTGCAAGCTTCTTTCAAAGGATCGACCCCTCCGTGTTCCATGAACAGTTCTCGAAATTTTCCACAGCAACGCCGTAAAATGTCCACGTCGGAACGACAATACTTTAGCATTTCTTCCTGAAAGTCGAAAGGGTCCGAGGCGTGAGCCTGGTACCAAGCGTAGAAAGCTTCTCGTTGTTAGGTACGCATGTTGTCGGGGTCGTAATAGTGAGCCTCAGGTAAATGGGGTAGAACGGCGTGTTGATTGGTTTCCGTATTGAAAAAGTGTGGAAAGTACCCTTTAGCCATTTCTGTCATTCCAAACGTTTTAGGCATTCGACTCAAAGGCATGGCCAAGTAGCTCATCGAATCTTTAAACTGTACTTGTCCCACTTGCATGAAAATGATTTTGGCTCCGTTCAAAGTCATTTTAGGACGCTCGGTGCCTTGTTCCGTATAGTATCTCAAAAGAAACTGTCCATCGTATCCGGAGAAATTGTGAGCCATTACCGTGGCATGACGATGACAATCTCCGTAACGTTCGATGTCCTCTTGGCTCCACGTCTTGTCGATGGGGTCTAAGACCCATTGGGCAAAATCGGCTAACGTGTTCGGTCCCCGAAAGATTTTTTCACGCCCTCCAGGAATCTTGCTGCAGTGAGGGCAATGACTGAAGATAGGTTCTTGAATGCACTTCTCGCACGCTCGATGAGCCACGCAGAAATTAGGAATGTGAATGCCGGTCTCTTGCATGCATTCGAAATCGAAAAAGATGAAATTGCCTTTCTTCTTGTGACCGTCCTCTTTCTCTGGTGGAGGCTGGTATTTTTGCACGTAGCATTGGTGTTCCAAGTCCACGATGTGGTGACAAATGTGACATTTTTTCTTTCCTCGACATACGTGTGCCTTGGCATTATTGGTAAGTATGCCTTGTCCACAGGTAGGGCACAATCTCAACAGTTGACAAGCACATTTCTTCTGTGAACCTTGCGTCTTCAAATGTTGTTGGTAACAGGTAGGGCTGACAAACGTGCGCACACAAGTTGAACAAGGCACTGGTCCTTCGCTCAGACAGGGTGGAGAGACTAAACATCCTGGGCATTTCGATCCACAATGTTTGTGTTGCTCTCGATTATTATAACCACGGTCACATTTCTCACAGTAATATCTGTATCCCAGGAATCCGGTGATAGTGGTAATGGTATCGAAATGGTCATCGTGATAATAAACATGAATGTATTTTCCGTCCTTAAAATCTTGGCCTCGAAACAACAGAGGCCCACGCACGTCTTGAGGGTGCACTTTCAAGGTGTATCGTGGAGCTAGGGCATCTTGCAATTTTTTGCATCTCAGGAATGCCGCAGGGTGTGTCTTTGGACAGGCCAGCTTGTTGCAACAGGAGTTCTGCTTCGTTTCGTTGTTTGGCTCGGTCCAATTGTCGAATAGTTTTCCAGGCTCTTTTCCATTCTACCGTATCGTTCTTGTTGGCATAGGTTAGTCCCACCACGATGGCACGGGCTAAACACATCTTGTCTTGAGGGTTGTTAATTCGGACGAGACTTGTTTTGGTGTTGCGAAGGTCGTCCACCAATAACATCTTTTTACGTCCAGTCCCTTGAGGAGGAGAGACGTGGGTCATGTCCAGTGTGGCTTTTCCATCGGTGATGTCAAACTGGTCATTAGATTGTTGTACGTGTTGAATCTTGTCCATGACTTTGGAAGCGGTCAATTCTGCAAGGGTGCTAAACTCGATCCAAACAGGGGATTTCAAACCGTCGTGTTGTATAGAAAGTCTCAAGCGATCGTCTTCTTTGGGTTGACATTGTCGCTTGAGTGCGGTGAGCAAAGAATCCCACACCCCAGTGATGAACACTTCTGCTTTCTCTAACGGTACTTCAGCCTTGAAATCTTTAAACTTCACCGTGTATTTGTAAGCCGTGGTTCTAAATTTTCTAGAGGAGCGCTTTTCCGTCTCTCGAATGGAATAGTATTTTTCAGGGTTGACTAAGGGTGGTGAACTTGGTTTAGAGGGTTCAAATTCTGGTTCACTCATGTCCTCTTCAAAATCACTCGCATGAATTTGTGCCAAGACTTCAGCTCTGGTACGAGGCGATAGATCACGTTTCTGCCTCTTACTTTCTTCTTCTTCTTTCTTCTCGAATGAATAGGATCGTTTCATCTTGAGTGAAAAACGTCAAATGACTCAAGTTTAAACACGATGGACTAATTTATAGTCATGGCAAACCAGCATATATAAAAGGGTGTGTGTCTTGTCCTTTCACTATTCATTTCACTCTCAAACCGAGCACAACGATGGAAGAGACTAGCCAAATCGAACGTTTTATCAGAGCTTTGCGAGGGGTCATTAGAAAATTCTCTTCAGACCAGCCCACGGACTACTCTCCTTCCTTTCGAGATAAAAGTCAAGATACTTGTTATATCTGTCAGAAGAAAGGGCATTGGTCTTCAGAGTGTCCAGACCGTCAAAAAAGAACAAAAACAGGGGCTAAAAAAGACAAAAGTCAAGATACCTGTTATTATTGTCAAGAAAAAGTACATTGGTCTCCAGATTGTCCAAAAAAGAAACAAGAGGAGTCAAAAGAAAAAAGGGATTCTTCAGAAGAAGAGAGGGATTCTTCGGAAGAAGAGAGGGATTTTTCAGAGGAAGAAAGCAGACAGGTGAAGAAAAAGAAACAGGAGAAGAAAAGAAGAAGGGAAGAAAGTGAGGAGGAAGAAGAGGAAAAGAGTGTGACGGTGAAGAAATTTAAAAAACAGAGAGACTAAAAAAGGAGACAGAAGAAGTCAATGAACTTTTTTAAAGTGTTGTGTTGTGTTGTGAATTGTGAATTGGATTGTAACAATGGATAAAAGAATAAATTAATGATATAAGGTAAGTATCTTTGAGTTTTGATTTTAAAATAAGAAGCTACACTCACGCACTCATACAAAGACACGTACTTTAGGGGGTAAAATGGGCTGGGTTTTTTTTTTTGAGTTATTGGCAAATTGAAATTGTATTTCTTTTCGAAAAATGTGGGTGGCCCTGAAAAGGGCCTTTTTATTTTGGTGCCTTAACTGCCTTAAGCCTTTGCCACGGCCAAGGCCTACTTCTGGACTGCGTACTGTTGATGATGATGATTGGGTTGAAATCACTAAGGGTGGTACGGTAGGCTTAGTCACAGGGTTAACGTGTTTAGCTCGGGAAGGTCGTATTCTCTTCGGTCGTAATAAAGAAGTCTGGTACATTTGTTTCAGACTTCTTAACTCCGCTAAAATGTCCAACAGTACCGTGACCGTTTGATTTTCACCCCCTTGTTTCTTTGCTGCTACTTCTACTTGCTGTTGTTGCTGTTGTTTTTTTTTTCTTACCTCTTCTTCTTGCTGCTGCTGTAGGAGAAAAGCTTGTTCCGCTTCCTTTTGTCGTTGTATAAATTTCTCCAATTCTTCTTTCTGTCTCTGTCTAAAATTCTCCACTTGCGGTAATGAAGAAGGTAACGAAGGTTCCGGAACAAATTCTTGCGAGGTAAGAAAATCCACAAAATCCCAATTCACCTCTTCTGAAAGTAAGTCCGGGTTCCCTTGGGCAGTCTCCCCTGCTGGTGCACCCCAATGGATCGTTTTCTGAGTTTCCGTCATGTTGAATCACTGTCGCATAGATTGACTGTACACAAGCGCTAGCGAATCTATATAGACCACGTGACGTCACAGACTGCTCTCTTCGGATTGGATGCGGGCTGACTGAATTTTGTAACACGTGTTCGGATTGGTGAATGAACTCAATCCGTTTCAATCCTTCCTCTACCTATAAATAAGCGCAGTTCACTGCATTGATTCACCTGTTCTCGTCGCTTCAAGATGTGGACCACAGCCGAATCATCCACCCTTGTGTCTTCCATGATGTTTAGGACGGACATGCTCATGTATGTCCTGTCCAAGTGGACCGTTGTCGACAAGTCAGACACCAGTCTGTGGATACGAAGAGTGTACGTAGAAAGACAAGGTTGCCTCAAGAGGACACTGATTTATGGCCCTCGAGTAAGACGCAGCTTGAGGACAAGAAGATGCCGCAGATGCCCTTTATGTTAATGGATACATTAACATAAACCCAAAGGCCCTTTTCAGGGCCACCCATATTTCTCGAAAAGAGAATGACTTTCCATTGCCTACCCCTTTTTTTAAAAAAAAAAAAAAAAAAATCCCATGTTCAATTCCCCTTGTCCCTAGATAGACCCACACTTTATTCCCCAATGTTCAATTCCCCTTGAGGCTAGAGTGGCCCAAGACTATTTCCCATGTTAAATTCCCCTTGAGGCTAGGGTGGCCCACTTTACTACTCGCCACCCATCAGCGAAAAGGAGAAACTCTGAGCTGACATCGCTTTATTTGCTGGAAGATCAGGGTCTATTGTGTTGATTCCACTCATGATCTAAACGGAGCTGCATCTTTCGGGCATATTACAAGCAATGAGCTAGATCTGCGTACTTCTTACTTAGATATGGACGGGTGAATATGATACTGGTTATTGCGCTACTGACGAACGAGGACTGTAATTTATCGTGGCATCACGGAAAGGACTACTTTCTGTTGTTATTACGTGCAGTACAAATACTGATAGCATATAATTCTCAGAGGCTGGGGAAATGGACAATAGAGAAAACAATTCCACTTAAAGCTTCATTCCATTGCAAAATGAATTTTAAACTAATATGAAAACAATTCCACTTAAAGCTTCATTCCATTGCAAAATGAATTTTAAACTAATATGAAAACAATTCCACTTAAAGCTTCATTCCATTCCAAAATGAATTTTAAACTAATATGAAAACAATTCCACTTAAAGCTTCATTCCATCGCAAAATGAATTTTAAACTATTATGAAAACAATTCCAGTTAAAGCTTCATTCCATTGCAAAATAAATTTTAAACTAATATGAAAACAATTCCACCTAAAGCTTCATTCCATTGCAAAATAAATTTTAAGCTAATATAAAAACAATTCCACTTAAAGTTTCATTCCATTGCAAAATAAATTTTAAACTAATATAATGATTGTCTTCCTTGTGGCTCAAAACTATTCAACCTATGGGAGGTAACTCACTCTGAATAACATGGTGCTTTCCTCCCTTTTATGCATGGAAGTATTTCCGAGATGTAATTTTGCAAAAAGACCACGTTGTGTTCCGACTATATCCACCTCTAAACAAAATCCCCGGTTCAGTTGTAAAAGACGCATTCACATCTAAAGAAACATGATCTTTCTATCCTCAGCGAGCCGTGTCAATAAAAAGGAGTGAAATTGTTAAACGGGTTTAAAATATTTCCTTTACAATTAGCACGAAATAAAGATTTTATTGATCATATAGGGAAATACACAACAGTTTGGAAAATAAGAAATAATATACCGCTAAATTGCTTAGTTAAATGACTTTTACTTTCAATCAACTGTAGTTATGGCAGCACTCATTACGACAAAATATTCTATTTCCGAAAGAAAATTAATTGGAACACGTCAAAAAAAAAACAGAATATTCAGCTTCTAATTCCAAAAGCAATTTTCCGGTAATAAATAAGCATATTTCTTTATATGCAACTTTCTTTACAACGACATTATCATTTCATGTGAGGGTGTCGGGTGGGCGTGTGCCAAGAATAAGTCAAAGAACAATTTGTAAGCAAAATGAGTTTTAATTGCTGGAATATATGTACGAAATTTTTAATAATCACAATGATAAAATATAGATTTATACTTTTGACCCATTCCTCTCATTTATGGATGCGGTTTGATGAGGAAAATAAGTTAAGGGCATTACCTTGGCAACGAGAGGATCATTGCTGTCACAAAATGGCGGGAAACGAAGTTGATGTATAGATACATATCAATGACAACGCACAGAGTATGACAGAGTATGACAGACTTCGTTGAGGAGCGCATCATCGAAACCTTGCCTGCACAACCGACATACATCCGTGATTTAACTAAAAATGTTTCTTCACTAAATCCCGTTGTCAAAGACGATTTGAAAGCTACGATGCAGTTTTTCAGGTGTAAAAATAAGATACCAGAGAATGACTACATAAAGGCCCTTAATAATACGATATTCAGACTGAAAAACGTAGCTAGAGGTGCACGAGGAGTACTTTGCGAGGATGGGTAGAGGTGAATGATGAGTATTTGTGAAAATGAGTAGGGTGCACGAGGAGTATTTTGTGAGGATGAGTAAGGTTGCATGAGGAGTATTTATGAGGATGAGTAAGGGTGCATGAGGAGTATTTTATGAGGATGGGTAGAGGTATATCAGGAGTACTTTGTTACGATGGGTGGGGTGCACGAGGAGTAGTTGTGAGGATGAGTAGGGTGCACGACGAATACTTTTTGAGGATGGGAAGTACTTTATGAGGATTTTTAGAGGTGCATGAGGAGTACTTTGTAAGGATGAGTAGGGGTACATGAGGAGTACTTTGTAAGGATAAGTAGGGGTGCATGAGGAGTACTTTGTGAGGATGCCCTGAAGTAAAGATCCATTAATAAAGGCATTGTTGTACAACTGTACACTAATATTCGGAGTATTTACATACCCCTCGTGTCTATGGTGTTTGGTAAACTGACACCCAACGATGTATGACAAGATAGGGATGCTGAATGACGAACGGACGGACGTAGGGTGTTACAATAGCCCTCGTGTCTGTGGTGTTTGGTAAACTGACACCCAACAATGTATGACAAGATAGGGATGCTGAATGACGAACGGACGGACGTAGGGTGTTACAATAGCCCTCGTGTCTGTGGTGTTTGGTAAACTGACACCCAACGATGTATGACAAGATAGGGATGCTGAATGACGAACGGACGGACGTAGGGTGTTACAATAGCCCTCGTGTCTGTGGTGTTTGGTAAACTGACACCCAACGATGTATGACAAGATAGGGATGCTGAATGACGAACGGACGGACGTAGGGTGTTACAATAGCCCTCGTGTATGTGGTGTTTGGTAAACTGACACCAAACGATGCATGACAAGATGGGGATGCTGAATGACGAACGGACGGACTTCACGGTGATTGTTCGCATTTTCGTTACAGTAAAAACAAATCTACCTACTATATTTTAAAGACTTTCTTGAGAACAGCAATGCAGATATAATGACAATTGGATTCAGGTCACTTTCGACGCTTTGTATTATTTTTAATTATATAATATTAATTTTTTAATATAACGTGTAGTGAAGTGTGTCAACTTTTTTAAGAAAGTATATGCATTTATAATAATAGAATTGACTGTAGTAACGATGATTGCCTACCAACTTCATGCGCAGTAATAATTAATTTGGAAAAATATATTCTTAAAGTTACGGAGCATAATATTTTGGTATTTTAGGTCCAACATTCAGTAAAATTCATTTATGCAAAATCACTGTATCATCTGAAATATTTAATTATTAAGCAATTTGGCCATCGTTAATTTATTCAATATTTAATTATTTACATTATGTTCTAAAAGACAAAATTTCCAGAACTGACTAAAGTTGGTAATCTTGAAGGAATATGGTAATTTTATACGTAATTTGTTATATCCGAAATGTGATTTTCTATATCAAGTATTGTATAATTTCAATACAATAATTCTATATCAAGTATTGTATAATTTCAATACAATAATTCTATATCAAAGATTGTATAAATTCAATACAATAATTCTATATCAAGCATTGTTTAATTTCAGTACAATAATTCTATATCAAGTATTGTGTAATTTCAATACAATAATTCTATATCAAGCATTGTGTAATTTCAATACAATAATTCTATATCAATACAATAATTCTATATCAAGTATTGTGTAATTTCAATACAATAATTCTATATCAATACAATAATTCTATATCAAGTATTGTGTAATTTCAATACAATAATTCTATATCAATACAATAATTCTATATCAAGTATTGTATAATTTCAATACAATAATTCTATATCAAGTATTGTTTAATTTCAGTACAATAATTTTCCGTTCAACTTCATGGTCATAATTCGTATTTTATTTATAGTTCGAACTCTGTATCCCCCCGATCCCCAACAACATAAAATAGCATCATTATCGGCAGTAGTGACACCCCCCCGTAAAGACCATTCCTCTACTGATCTAAGAGTGTTCGCCAATAAACTGAGCATGAAGAAGAGAGCATTTACCATAAATCATTATCCCATAATAATGTGTTGAACTTACTGGCCATAATCACTTTATAACAAGTTCTGTGGAAAATCTCTTCATATCAAATGGTAGAAATATTTGGGCCAAAAATCTGTTTTCACAAATTTTGTACCACCTTAAAACTATGTTTGCCAAACGCATATTTCAGTGCATCCCCATTTTAACCTCCAACTCGAATATTGAACATATTGGATATGTTCCTGTTGATAAGGACTGTTCCAATGGCAAATGTCATTTATGTATATAGGTATATACCAGGGGTCGTCAAGTTATTTTAAATAGCGTGCCACCTTTTTCCGGATTAATTACAAGGTGTGTGTGTGTGTGTGTGTGTGTGTGATTAGGATTTTTAACGTAGCTTTAACAATTTTTCAGTCATATCGCTACGATGTCTGCAGTGTGGCAGTTTATCGTGATATCTAGCTCTGCAGCATCATGCCGCAGACATGTAGCATGATGTCCCACCCAGTCACATTATCCTGACACCAGGTCGACCAGTCCTAACACTAACCTCTTATTGCTGAGTGCCAAGCGAGGCAGCTGTTAGTACCATTTTTGTAAGTCTTTGGTATGACTCGGCCAGGGATCGAACTCACGACCTCCAGCTTCTGAGGAGAACGCTCTAACCAGTAGGCCACCGGATCGGTAATTACAAGATGAACGAGCGCGTGCCACCAGTAAGAGAGTAACACTTAAAATCGAGATAGATTTTTTTACTGCCCTTCGCGTGCCACACAAAACCTCTTGACGTGCCGCCTTGAGTCACGCGTGCCGTAGGTTGCCGACCCCTGATATATATATATATATATATATATATATATATATATATATATATATATATATATATATATATGTGTGTGTGTGTGTGTGTGTGTGTGTGTGTGTGTGTGTCTTTTCATTCCCAACAATTATATACATGCTTGTATCGTGTAAATATGGATAGATTTCAAGCTATGACCTATGGGATATGTTCCCTTGATGGCAATGATGTTTTCAATTTCAGTTGCACGTATAAATTTTGTCTTGAATACCAATTCAGTAAATTTATGGTTATATAGAAGGGATTTCAAGACGCTCCAATTTTTGACACAGGCGCTCGGTCCCTTTGTAGTGAGGATAAATCACGGTATCAAGTGTTACAGATGTAAATTTGTCTTTTCGTTTCTAATAGGCGCATAGGTGGCTACCTGGTGCGAATCTCAATAGTTTCTGCTGATGACAAAAGGGCTAAATGCAGGGGGTAATGATGACCCTCGAGGTCGACATCAGTTGCATGTATACTTTATTTTAATGCTCAGTAAATGTTATGATTATTATAGAGTGGTATCTCAGTAATTTATATGTTATGTCCCAAGGGCTGCGTTTAAAGTGGTAGAGAAAAACCCATCAACCAAACTGTTCCGGATCGAGATGTGTTGTCAATAGAGTCATCGATGGCCTATTCTCAGACAAGTGAGATATACAGCTCCTGAGTTAGGTGAAAGTTATGCAATATAATCCGCACCGCACCGTCCTTGCCCTACCCCCAGGGTTGTAATCAAATTCCAAAAGTGTTACAATATTTTTTAGGCTAAAATTGGCCTGCGTTTCATATGTCTCGCTTCAGCAGTTAAAGACGAGTTCAAGGACATTACATACGTGCCTACATGTGGAGGGACGGACTGTTTCCCCCTCTCGTTTAAAAGTGCGAGGTAAAACTGGAGAAGATAGAGATTTCCTCATGGGGCAAATAGAAGGTAATATGTAAATACAATTATAAAGAAAGAGGATTATATAGTCTATATAAATAATTGATACAGAAGTATTATCCCTGGAGAAGAGTTGCTAAAAACGCGGGCTCCAGTCGGATTAAAAATTGTTACAATATGAACAATAATATTACTCTAGGGGCCAGTAGTAAACATAATATTCAATCATAATCGATCCAGAGCCTTCCAGTTTTATGGTTTCTTTGTCTGAGAGGAGTTTTTATATGAGATGCAATCGAAACATTTCGTGATTTTAATTTTGGATCCAACTCGGATCACTAAATTATGTAATATACCATAATATGATATAATATGCCTATGGGTCCATATACAAATATAATCATATGGTATTTTTCAGTGAATCAGAATCTCCCGTCTAGGTCATTGCTGTCTTGATTTTCATCGGCGCAAGTACAATTTTCTTGGCAATTTAGCGATCCTGGGTTCGATCTGTCATTGCAACAGCTGCAAGGTAATTGGTATTCAACCCAAGACTAGTGATTACTGGAAGGGAAGTTTTTCCTGGTACCCGACCGGGTCGGTTTTTACCCGGTCAGGTTTCGTCACTCCCATTTCGTCAGGTTTCCCACCCCCTCTCTCACCTTCATTTTTGTCAACCATAACACTTTTTTATTATTGGCTGCTGCGGGTGAGGGAGGAGGGGAGAACCCGACACAGCTGGATCAAATTTTTATATTAAAACCCAGCCCTTCTGGGTATTTGCGAGTACCGGCTCATCCCTAGCCAAGACACATAGTCTACAATTCTGTATCGCCTCCTTGACCACCAGTTCAAGACAACCCCACAGTCATCCAGAGCATTTTCGATGAAATTTTAGAACTTGCGATCCAGCAGGAAAATAGGCTTTAAACATGGAGAATATTCGGAGCACTTTTGGTAAAGAGTAGAGGTTGACTGTATATAATAGTCCACATTTGCAGACAAATTCTAGTTTATACTGCTCTAATTAAAATCAAGATCCTGAATAGAAATTATATCTGACAGAAAAACAATATGAAGTCTTCTTCTTTTGATCTTTAGATTCAGCAAACAAACTGCAGCGTTAATATTTATGAGGGTGAGAAACGCCATTTTGAACATAACGTTTCTAACGAAAACGAAAAGTAACGCTGTATCCGATAGGTTACTAAAAGTAAGTGTTCTGTGATTTCCATAGGTCACCAGGACGTGAGCCTGTCTGTCAGATCTACCTGTTATAAGTAACAGAGACACACATCATACATATACCGCGGACGTGTACAGTCCTTCTTCTGTGAAGTCCTTCTTTGTCGAAATGAATGGTATAAATAACAGCACATACATTCCAGTTGGTTTATAGTTCGGCTTGCAAGCGGTGATCGCTGTTGTGATGTCATTCTGTCAACATAAATTAAGACTTATCACCTGTGCCAACAGGTACCGCCATTTTGAGCTCGTTGCTAACTCATTATTGACAGAGATACTTTCGTAGTTGTAGTTGTTGTTGTTGTTGGTCTAGGGTTTAACGCCATTTTTCAGCACAAGATAGGCTATACATGGCGGCCAGTATAACTGGTGGAGGAAGAACCCTGGAAAACCCAGGGAAGAACCACAGACCCACGAGAAGATACTGGCAGGCTTTCCCACGTACCCACGCTAGCCTAGCCTTGGACTCGAACCCACGCAGACAGAGGTGAGATGGCAGTGATCCGGAACGGCGAGCGCTTTAGACCACTCGGCCACTCGGGGCCCTTCGTAGTTGTAAAATACGGTGATTTAAAAGTATTGCCTCTCAGTTATAAGACAGCCTTAATAAAGTAAAAGTACACAAACTTTTAGAATAAGTTCGCACCCGCTCAACTTAATGTTGATTTATGAAAGCTCCCGCTATGAACCTAAATTAAGCTTGGTCTTTTTAAAATATTGATAGAAATATGGAAGCGGTAGTGATAAAGGGAATACAAATACTGGAAGACGGATGAGCCAAAGTCAGAAGTTTCAGCTAAATTCTCATGCGAACGACAAATTTCAGCAGGACTTCTGAGTGTTTACGTATTAATAAACACATACTTTTAACACATCGCCATAACGTAGAATTACTTGATAATCTTAAGTACAGGTTAGAAGCACGATGCTTGCTTTTTCCAAGTTTTACATCTCAGTGTGACCGCTCAGGTGGTCTAGTGGTTACAGCCTCCTCCTCGGTTGCGGGAGGTCGTGGGTTCGAACCCGGCCGAGTCATAACAAAGACTTATACAAATGGTACTAACAGCTGCCTCGCTAGGCGCTCAGCATTAAGGGGTTAGTGTTAGGGCTAGTCGGCCTGGTGTCAGGTTAATGTGACTGGGTGGGACATCATGCTACATGTCTGCGGCATGATGCCCAAGGGCTAGACATCACAATAAACTGGCACACTGCAGACATCGTAGCGATATGACTGGAATTTTTTTTAAAGCTATATTAAAAATCCAAATCTCTTTCTTTGTCTCTGTCTCTCTGTCACACACACTCACACACACGCATACATACATACATACATACATACATACATACATACAACTCAGTGCTCGGTAGCAAATGTTTGTTTCCACTATCGGACGATGTTTACTACTAAAATGTTGCCAAAATTCCATGCTGAAGTCAATGCATGAATAACTTTATTTAAAGGTGCCGTCATCATTATCGTTGTCGTCGTCATCGTCGTCATATGTCATACGAGATTCAAGAAAATCCGGAAACAAAATAGTCAATAGAAAGAAAGAAATGCGTGCAATTACAGCTCATTCCAGCTCTATAATCTTTATTTTACCAATGTTCATGTGAGAAAGTCCTCTTTGAACTTGTTGTTGTTATTGTTGTAGGGTTTACCGCCATTTTTCAGCATAAGATAGGCTGGCTATACATGGCGGCCAGTATTATTGGTGGAGGAAGAACCCGGTAAAACCCCGGGAAGAACCATCGACCCACGAGAAGCTACTGGCAAGCTTTCTCACATACCCACATTGGCTGAATCCTAGACTCGAACCCACGCAGACAGAGGTGAGATGGCAGTGATCCGTAAGGGCGCTTTAGACCACTCGGCCACTCGGGGCCCCCAACAATACTTGTATTACAACAGTACATTGCTAAAGTGATTACTATATATGGCACGGCAAGGAATTTGTGTAATATCATGTAAAATATTTATTTGAAAATAAAGATTCCTTCGGAAGGAGTCGTGTGTGAAATTTAAACATTTGTTTTTAGTAATTTGTGCTTTGCACTTTACGGTAAACATGAAAATGAGTGGTGAGTATCCTCTTATTCTCTTCCTATCCCCTGCCCGCATATTTTATTATTATTATTATTATTATTATTATTATCGTGGTTGCTACTTTTATGATCTCAATCATTTAATATTTTTGTAAATTATTGTGGCAATTTTGTAAAATCTTGCTTTACATTCCATTCCATTTAGTAGTCAGTCTGAGATTGAAAAATAGCATGAAATGCCTGTTGACTTCACTCTTGTTGCTCTGGAAGGTACCTACTATCAACCAGTGAAAAACTAACCAATCTAGATTACATTTTGTTCTTTCCTCGTTTTTTTTTATACTAGCAACACAAGAATGTAAAAAGTGATGACAAAAAGTAATCTACTAGACTGAAAGTTATAGTCCGTGGAATTTTAAGATTTAAGGATTATTCTGCAGTGATTGAAACAGGATATGAAATCATGAATTGTTTCTTCGATTATTTAAATATTAATGGACTCAAACGTATTTTGCTATTTTCTTTATTGAACGTTGCTACTATTTCTCATCCACTGACCTCCTTTGAACTAATTTCAAACCATTGACCTTTGAACTAATTTCAAACCATTGACCTTTGAATTAATTTCAAACCATTGACCTTTATTTCTTACATCGCAAGAAGAGCATTCTCACACACGCATACTATAAATACAATAATTGTCACACTGACAAGAAAAACACAATTTATGTCCCATTTATGCGTACATACAAGGCTTAATTAGGATAATTTGCTAATGGCAAGTACTTGTCATTATCTATAGACGGTTATTAAGAACGAAGGATTGATGATGCCCGAAGAGAACCAAGAGAACCCGAAGATGTAAATTTTGGTGTATTAATATTTAGAGAACCAAGTGAAGTGAAAGAAGAGAGGAAAATGTAAACAAGGAAATTAGTCATTTTAAAGTATGTGTCTGAGAATTGATTCGGAATCTTCGCTGTTATCAGTAAATATTATTACAAATATATTGTCTTGAACTAAGTAACATAAAATAGCGAAAGCCAACAAGTTTAGTAAAATTCAACAAATAATTTATTTACCAAACAAACAAAGTTAAAATTTAAAAGGAACTTACAGTATTGCGAATTAAATCCCAAATAGTCCAAAAGGAATTATCATCGGTCCTCAAGAATAAAGTTTTAATTAAATTCTAGTGGTGTTAGAATTAAGATCCAATGCTGATAGTGTTGATGCGCCTGTAGTGGCCTATAATGTGGTGATGTGACAACTTTTTGCTGTTGAATCAAATGTAATATAATCCATGATGTCCTTCTCTGAATTCACTATAATTCCAAGTTAATGTTTATGTCCAAGAATATTACAAAGCACTTTGTAATTCCGAAGAATAATAATCTGAATAAATAAGTCCAGCCCAAATGAAATACTGGACAAAACAACAAATCTGACTCTGCTTCAAGATCTTACAGCACGAATGAATAATTTCTAGATAAACTTGATTATAAAGACTTCTACTTGACCTAGGTCACACATAATGGAAACTTCCATTCTAGAAGATTCTGTTACTAAAATTAAAATATAGAATGAGGTAAAAATCAGGTAGGCTATTATTTTTATGGGGGAATTCCAACAATCCTAATAAATATTTTTACTTGTACTGATAATAATCCTAATATTGGACACATTATAATAGAGAAAATGTTAGCTACGAATAATTTCTTTACTAAAACAAAAACATCATCAATGTCTCTTGTCAGGAATACAGTGAACTTGAATTTGGACAACGTCAAGTACAAAATACAATTATCCATAGCATATAATGAATTAAAAAAATCCTAACAAACATGCAAATTAAAAATATATAACAGTACCACAACTGTATTATTTATACACGGGGAATGTAAGACAGCTTGCCAGTAGCTTCCCGTGGGTCGGTGGTTCTTTCATCCACCATATATACTGGCCACTGTGTATAGCCTATCATGTGCTGATAAATGGCGTTAAATCCAAAACAGCTGCTACTAACAAATTTTAATAACGAAAGTTTCATAGCCATTGGGTTACATGAATGCTAGTAATATGACTGTCAATCAAAGGACCGGGTTGACTGGAAGAAAGCGAATACGGCAGGCTTGGCAACCCCCAA
Source organism: Sinohyriopsis cumingii (assembly GCA_028554795.2). Taxonomy (NCBI): domain Eukaryota; kingdom Metazoa; phylum Mollusca; class Bivalvia; order Unionida; family Unionidae; genus Sinohyriopsis; species Sinohyriopsis cumingii. The sequence goes on along the minus strand of CM068832.1, from coordinate 750,206 downwards.
TATATGGTATCGTGATGTTTGCCACATGCACTGTACGTAAGGCCCAGTGTATGTGAAAAATTTAACGCTAGTTGCATCTTGTTTAGCCTTCAAACAGCGAGATAATTGCAGTGCAATAGTTCAATACTATTTCAATGCAGTGATAGACTGAGCATACAAATCATTGCCTATTTTAGCTCGTTTAAATATATTTTCTGCAAACAGATTGTTCCTGGACATTTAAAAGACATTTTCTAGTTAATAATTCAAAACTTTTCATTTATTAAGTTATATCTTGCTATATCACGTTGACCCTGTTAAGCTTGTTCGTATTACAAGTAGTCCTGAACCCCACATTGTAAAACTCGTACACAGCACCCATGTATGTATGTTAACATTGAGAAATTAAAGGCATGTATACCATAATATCAAATAACTGTTTGGACTGAATCTTTCAAATAAGATATACATCAACTGCAAGATTATTTATTCAGTACTTATTAAAATACTCTTATCGATGCTCTCACTCAATAGTTTAAATAGTTGCGTTCGTCGATCCCGACGTAAAATAGGTTTCCCCCAATTGGACAGTCGTGTAGCGAAGTACGTAGCAGAGAGAACACGAAGCAGGGAACCAGACTAATTGGCGCGGTGCAGCATAGATTCGCGTGCCTGACTAACGGTGCAGATTCGAATCCTACCATCGGTAACAGCCTGGGTCAGCCACCATAGCGTGTCATTGGGCAAGGCACAGTAATTAAATTGCCTTTGCATTAATTAAACTACTTGTAATACTGTGCCGTAAAACACCAAACGAAACCAAATCCAAGGGACGAAAACAGTCGAAATGTTATATGGTCTACGTAACTTTCGCTGGCAGCAGCTTCACACATTCGGCCGCAGATAACTAGCATCCTCCATCTTAATGAAAATGGTGAAATCCTGCATTTCTCCCATGGTGCAACACACCCACTGGTCAGCTTTCCTGCCTCGTGTGCTTTCTGCTTCTTCCTCCGCTACACGGGGTACAACGTTCACGGCAAAATCAGTATAATGTCAATTTTAGCAAAATAATTTTGCCCATGCACATCCGTATCATCCTGGATGGAAACCTTTTTTTTTTTCAATCATGACAAGATCTTCGTTTAAATAGTCAGATAATTGGAATTTGAGTCACTTTCTTGCATTAAAATGTATCGTATATAGTTTTACACAATAGGTAAATGACGAAAAGCAACAAAATAAAGCTAAGATCAGTGTAAAAAAAAAATACATTGAAGACAAACGTGCAACAAAAAATATAAGGATCAAAAGCAACCAAGGGATAAGTCTACAAGCAACTTGAAAACTTGTTAATGCAATGAATTATGTTCCGTAATAGAACAAATAAGTTTTGATTTAGAGTTTTTCACGTCTACGGTTTACCTCATGCGACAGTTTTCACTACACAGAAAAGTTATGTTTTATGACTTTAATTTGTCATTTACTAAACATCATTAAATTCGAATAAATGGGAGAGAGAAAGCTATATAAAGAATTATGCAATCGTTGAAGTTAATCTCCCATGTGGGTCACAATCATTTTAATTCCTGATTTTGTCTGAGGAAAAAAAAGTAATCACAACACTTTTGGCAGATTTCCAGTTACTCATAGCATCTATCGGAAGAACTTGTAAAATAACAACTATTTTCATGAAATATAAAATCATTCGGAACACCTCGACTATTTATAGAAAACTCATATAAGCATCAGTAGCGTATCCGTATAGCAATTTGAAGGAAAACCAAAATACTGTAAGATGGAAGTTTCTTCGCAAAAAAAGGACACTGCAGTCTATACGGACCAGCATGGCTATTTCAACTATGGGATTTTTGTTTATTATTTCTTTTCATCGCAACTTCTCGGTCAGTAATTGTTTAGTAAATAGCCGAGATGGTCCAAATCGCAGCTATCAGCATATATAGCAGTTATTAAATGTGTTGGTAATGGCAGATATATCTGATGACGGATTAGCTTCAGTTTTTGTAAAGTTGAAGGGTGTTATTCCACATTTCAAAAGCTGTGTATACCATGATGATATCTGCCAACCGATGATAGTCTGTTAATTAGGTTTTAAGAAGAAATACTTGGGGGAGGGGGGCTATCTTTTGCAGCGGCAGATATATTTAATAACTCATCTGTATATGGACATCATTCATGCCAGGAAGTGTTCTGTCAAATGTTGTCTAATTCTGAATAGAACTGTTTGAAATGCCTTTGATAGTTGTCACGTTGTGGGGAAAATTTACTGCTGCTTCACATGTACACATTTTCTTGTAGTTAATCCATTGTAAAAAAGCACCTGAGTAGTATAGTGAGGCACCCTAACGACAATGGGGAAAATACGTTACAGACCCCACTCCTTGGGCAACCCTAGCGACAATGGGAAAATACATTACAGACTCCCCCCTCCTTGGGTAACCCTAGCGACAATGGGGAAAATACATTACAGACCCCCGCCTTGGGCAACCCTAGCGAAAATGGGGAAAATACATTACAGACCCCCCTTCTTGAGCAACCCTTGCGACAATGGGAAAATACATTACAGACCCCCCCCCCCCCGCTCCTTTGGTAACCCTAGCGACAATGGGGAAAATACATTACAGACCCCCGCCTTGGGCAACCCTAGCGAAAATGGGGAAAATACATTACAGACCCCCCTCCTTGAGCAACACTAGCGACAATGGGGAAAAGCCTAAAGAAAAAGAAAAAGAAAAGGCTCCAGGAAAGCCCGAAGGAAACAGCTTCTTCCCGCAAGAGGCCACGACCTGCAGCGACGGTGACCGCGTCTCCAGTAGGCTCAGATTCTTCAACTTCTCCGTTGCTAGTGATGCCAGCCTAGACCAATTTGACACCCGTTCTTCCTCATTTGATGAAACAATGGAAACCCGCTTCTCCAAGAACTTCTTCTCAAGCGGTGCCACATTCGTCCTCATTAACTGCAGTGGCAGCTGCTCACAAAGTACCTGCATCCAAAATCAAAGTCCAAAAGAAATCGGGCATCTTACAGGGTTGACTGGATTTGTCCAAACAAGAACTGTCCCGATTTATTCCGTTGCGAACCCTTCCACAAGTTGTAGCCACGTTCCATGAAGGCACAAATGTGTACGTTCCATGATGGCACAAATGTGCACGTTCCATGATGGCATAAATGTCTACGCTCATTGATGGCACACATGTGTACGTTCCGTGATGACACAAATGTGTACGTTCCATGATAGCACAAATGTGTACGCTCCATGATGGCACAAACGTGTACGTTCCATGATGGCACATATGTGTACGTTCCGTGATGACACAAATGTGTACGCTCCATGGCACAAACGTGTACGTTCCATGATGGCACAGATGTGTACTCTCCATGATATCACAAATGTGTACAGCTCCATGATGGAAAAATGTGTACGTTCCATGAAGCTGGAGAAGGCCTGAGTGTTCTTCCCAATCAAAACCGTTAATCGCATCTTTACAAAGACTGGCATAGCGCAAACATGACATAAAGATAGTGTTTACTTTTTCTGCTTGATATCCTGTATTTAAATATAACTTGACGTTGGATATTGACTACGTTTTCCTGTACAATATTTAAATAATACTTGACGTTGGATATTGACTACGTTTGCCTGTACAATATTTAAATAATACTTGACGTTGGATAGTAACTACGTTTGCCTGTACAAAATACTGTACATAACTAATTGCTTGGAATTAAATAGTGTTTACTTTCTTCAATAGAATCCCTCAGGCGATCATGTTTCCACGTGTTCGGTGTAATAAACAATGTAATACCCTAGTTTGTGGAGATGGAAACTATTTATTCGCCCGTGACGGCTCGTATACCATATTGGGTATAGTGGAACATGACGTACCAGAAATGAATAATGTTTCGTACTAGGTAGGCTATTGTTTACAATTTCTTTTTGTATGGTAAATTGTATATAACGCTATGTAGAACATACATGCAGAAAGAGAATATAAACACTATCTAACGTCAAGCTGTACTTTATATACACGTCATCATCATGCAAAAAATATAAATACAGTCTAACGTCAAGCTATCGTTTATATGCACGTTATCATCCGGCAAAAAATATAAATACAGTCTAACGTCAAGCTATCGTTTATATACAGGTTACCATCTAACAAATGCATGGAATGTCAACATTATCTAACGTCGAGCTTTTATTTATACACAGGTTACCATCCAGGAACAAATGTAAACTGTCTCACGTTTATCATTAGTTATACGTAAGTTACCATCCAGGAACAAATGTAAACGCTGTCTAATGTTTAGCATTAGTTATACACAGGTTACCATCCAGTACCAAATGTAAACGTTGTTTAACGTTAATCATTATTTATACGCAAGTTACCATCCAGTACCAAATGTAAACGCTGTCTAACGTTTAGCATTATTTATTCAAAAGTTACCATCCAGTACCAAATGTAAACGCTGTCTAACGTTTATCATTATTTATACGCAAGTTACCATCCAGGAACCACTGTCTAATGTTTAGCATTATTTATACACAGGATACCATCCAGCAACAAATGAAAGCACTATCTAACGTTGTACCTCTAAACAACTGTATGTCGATCTACTTCTAAACAAATGTATGTCGATTTACCTTTATATAAAATGTCTGTCGATGTACCTCTAAACAAATGTATGTCGATGTACCTCTAAACAAATATCTGTCGATGAAACTTTCAAAAAATGTCTGTCGATGTACCTCTAAACAAATGTATGTCGATGTACCTTTAAAAATATGTCTGTCGATGTACCTCTAAACGATGAAACTTTCAAAAAATGTCTGTCGATGTACCTCTAAACAAATGTTTGTCAAGCTGCAATGCAAAATTGCAGCAGGAAATATTTAATTTTTTTATATGTTCAAGTAGAGAAAACGACTATTTTAGTTATATATGGACACAAATGTATTACGACGTAAAATACATGAAAATAATATAAAAACAGTGTTGCGTGTTTTTATATCATACATCGTAGACGTCATTACAGAGATACCTGGATTTATATGATTGTTTTGATATAGTTTCTTTTCACGAAAAAAAAAAGAAAAAGAACACGCTTGATAAACAGTTCAAACCCAAACATGCATTTGTGTAAAACGGTTAACGTTTTATTGAAAGATCAGCATAAAAATAAATTCTATCAAACGACAAAACTACACAAGTAGCCGATAAACACCAGTATATTAGCTGAAACAAAATAAATAAATAAATAAATAAATTCTGAGACAAATGAAAATGTATCTCGGTCAACACAACACCCAATACACAACTCCAACCCGAAAACGAAAGGTCTTCCGGTGTCTCAAAGGATATCGTTGGTTTAAAGAACAACAGTCCACGTGACAGGTCCACGGATAAATATACAGATAATTACTAGGATTGTCATTTTTTAAAAGGTTTTATCAAAAATCTTTTGTTTTAATAAACCTTAAACTTCATAGTAGCAATGACTCTTGGCAAAGACCAAGGCTATTCGAATGGACGCCTTGTACCTAACTGTGAAATGCAATTGCATGGACGCCTTGTACTTTGAAAGACTATTCGAATGGACGCCTTGTACTTTAACTGTGAAAGACTATTCGAATGGACGCCTTGTACCAAACTGTGCAAGGCAATTGCATGGACGCCTTGTACTTTGAAAGACTATTCGAATGGACGCCGTGTATCTAACTGTGAAAGACTATTTGAATGGACGCCTTGTACTTTCACTGGGAAAGACTGTTCGAATGGACGTCTTGTACCTAACTGAAAGACTATTCTAATGGACGCCTTGTACTTTAACTGTGAAAGGCTATTTGAAACGACGCCTTGTATTTTCACTGTGAAAGATTATTCGAATGGACGCATTGTACCTAACTGTGAAAGACTATTCAAATGGACGCCTTCTACTTTAACTGTGAAAGACTATTCAAATGGACGCCTTGTACTTTAACTGTGAAAGATTATTCGAATGGACGCGTTGTACTTTAACTGTGATCGACTATTCGGATAGACGCCTTGTACTTTAACTGTGAAAGACTATTCGCATAGACGCTTTGTACTTTAACTGTGAAAGACTATTCGAATGGACGCCTTGTACTTTAACTGTGAAAGACTATTCGAATGGACGTCTTGTACCTAACTGAAAGAATATTCGAATGGACGGCTTGTACCTAACTGTGACAGGGAATCGCATGGACGCCTTGTACTTTAACTTTCAATGACTATTCGAATGGACGCCTTGTACTTTCACTGAGAAAGACTATTCGAATGAACTCCTTGTACCTAAATGAAAGACTATTCAAATGGACGCCTTGTACCTAACTGTGAAAGGCAATCGCATAGACGCCTTTTACTTTGAAAGACTATTCGAATGGACGCCTTGTACCTAACTGTGAAAGGCAATCGCATGTGGATGCCTTGGACTTTAACTGAGAAAGACTATTCGCACGGCCGCAATGTATATGATCTTTAGAAGGCCATTCGCAAGCCAGTAATTTACATAAATTTGTTTATTCTCTTACGTGTTTAGGCTCTCATAAACAGTAACAAGAAAAAGTGAAGACAACAAGCTTTGTAAATTTAACAACTAATTTATTTCCTTAGAAGAAAGAAAAAAACAAGGTAAATATGAGGAAAAGAACTTACGGTTTTATGAAATAAATCCAAACAAAATCCAAGAATTAAATATTAGAAGTCCTATTAATAAAATGTTCTAATGAATTAGAGTTCGAGTCCCTACGAAATCCATAATGGAAGGCGATGACATATGTTATAGCCAGTATAATACTAATGTATCTATAGTTATTTGTTTTTGAACCACATAAAATAATACTCCGGTGTTTGAATTCCGAATAAAATTTAAATAAATGTCTTTGTCCAAGAATTCTGTATGAGCACTTAAATATTTCTAGGGAAAAGAATTAATCTCGTAGAATCCAAATAATTTAAAGAAAAATTAAAATTTAACTCAAACTGGTCGCAACAAAAACGAACACTTTGACGTCTAAGTGTTTAAAAGCCCGACTAAAAATTTTTCTCAATACGTCACTTAAATCTGACTTATGCGCAATTCCCGTAAAACCAGAATTTCGAAATAGAGGCTATTTACATGTCTAAAGTCACGTACACCCAGTACAACCTCGATTTCACCTTATAAATCCCACATTAAGAATGAATTTAAAAAATTAAAATAAAAAGTTGTTTACTTCAACTCTTACTAATTTTAAATCAAGGTCAGGAACTAGGTCAGCATTAAGATACAAAGTTCTAAATTTAGGTGTTTACGAAAAAACAATCAGGTCAAACTTATTTCTGGAAAATTCCAGTAAACAAAATTACATTACTATAACATGTAATAGAATATAAAAAAATTAAAACTAACAAACAAACAATTACATTAAATCAAATATAAATTAAATCAAATATATATAACAATTCGTACATACGCCGTGAATCTGATCTGCGTGGTTGTTGCTCAAGTCATTGTAGGTAAAAACCGATCTACTCAAGGCCAGATTAAGGCCAAATAGACCGGGGGTGGGACACAATATAATGGGGGAGGGGAGGGCTTGATCTGGCATTGTGTTACAATTGTACTACTTCATCCGCTGTAGTATTACAACTTGAAATGCTATTACATCAATCATATCCATAATCTAAAGTACACAATCACCTGCAATGACTTGCAAAAGGGAAAAAAAATGTGATGTTTTTTTCTCACTTTGACCTACGTTTGCTATCTTTGTAACTGAACTAGTTGCTGTGCGATCGTTACTTTATACTACATTCCTGATCAAAGATCTGGTCTAATTACTGTGCGATCGTTACTTTATACTACATTCCTGATCAAAGATCTGGTCTAATTACTGTGCGATCGTTACTTTATACTACATTCCTGAACTAGTTACTGTTCGATCGTTACTGTATACTACATTCCTGATCTAAGATCAGCTGAGCTCGTTGAAGTTAAAGCTGAGCAAACTGAACATAATTGAACAATTTTCTTTTTCATGGTAGTCCAGTAAATCGAACCCAAACCTGTAATGGTTTTGATAGGTTACCACCCACTAATACGAATTCAGATCGGGGTCTGGTTTATTATACTAGTTGTCTTGTTGCGCGTCAGCATTCTAGTTGGTCGCCCCCTGACCAGAAATGGCTCTATATATGTTTAACCGTGTTTACTCCTTCCAATTATTCTGGACTCGTCGGTAACGTATGTATTCATTGGTCGTCGTGCGGATAGTTTTGTATCGTGGTCTGTGAAAAGTTGGTACACGGCAATCATTTTAATAGACACTTCCTTTGTCCGAATCAAATAGCCAAAAAGTTTTGGAGTTTCCCCTCATTTATTAACAAGGTTATTATCTTTGTCATCTGTATCTTGCCAAGCAATTCGTATGCCGGTCATGTCCACTTTTCTCAACAGCCAATTATGACCCGATATTAGCACGCACCAGGCATAGCGTCGTTGTCAGTGCGGTAGGCCAATGAATGTTGCATCCGTGTTCCATATCTGTATGAACGGTTATTTCAGAAAACTAAAAAAAATACAAAACTGGCTTAAATTACACAGCTCATATAATGCAATACAGAATCTAATGAATTATATTTACACTTCAATGTATGTGAACATAATAAATACTGGCCATGAAGTAGAAAACGGCACTGTGACCAGTTTAAAATATGTTCCGATTATTCTTTTGATGCAGCCAGTGTAATACCTGTTCTGCACGACTGGTTCACGACTTGGCTGTTTTTGCTCTCAATGCAGGTCAGTTCTAGGTGAAGGTTAATTGTTGCTATCCGATTTTGAAATGTTGAAGCTTGTGGATGATTTGCCAGATAGTCCATCAGTATCAATACATATTTGGGGGTCTGATTTATGGGACTTCAACACAGATTTGGGGTCTGATTTATGGGACTTCAACACAGATTTGGGTGGAGGGTCTGATTTATGGGACTATGTGGTTAGTAAACAATAGACAGGACAAGTTTGGAGGTGTCAGGAAGTATATTTATCCCACGTATGCTGGGAATACTTTTGTCACTTACAAAATAGTAGTTTATGCGTGAAAAATGTCCACACTTTATGCGTGAAAAATGTCCAAACCTTACACGTGAAAACTGTCCAAACTTGATGCGTGAAAACTGTCCAAACTTTATGCATGAAAAACGTCCAAACCTTACGCGTGAAAACTGTCCAAACTTTATGCGTGAAAACTGTCCAAACTTTATGCATGAAAAACGTCCAAACCTTACGCGTGAAAACTGTCCAAACTTTATGCGTGAAAAACGTCCAAATCTTACGCGTGAAAACTGTCCAAACTTTATGCGTGAAAACTGTCCAAACTTTATGCGTGAAAAACGTCCAAATTTGATGCGTGAAAAACGTCCAAACCTTACGTGTGAAAACTGTCCAAACTTGATGCGTGGAAAATGTCTAAACTTTATGCGTGAAAACTGTCCCAACTTTATGAGTGAAAAACGTCCACACTTTATGCGTGAAAAATGTCCAAACCTTACACGTGAAAACTGTCCAAACTTGATGCGTGAAAACTGTCCAAACTTTATGCATGAAAAACGTCCAAACCTTACGCGTGAAAACTGTCCAAACTTTATGCGTGAAAACGTCCAAACTTTAACTTTATGCGTGAAAAATGTCCAAACTTTATGCGTGACAAATGTCCAAACTTTATGCGCGAAAAATGACTGGTTGGCCTGGTGTCAGGATAATGTGCCTGGGTGGGACATCATGCTACATGTCTGCGGCATGATGCCCCAGTGCTCGACAACACGATAAACTGCCACACTGCAGACATCGTAGCAATACGACTAAGATTGTCAAATATCACACACTGGGAAAACGAAATATACAATGTTGACTTTTAAAGACATTATGTTTTCTTTTTCTTCTCCATCTAACCATAATTACACTTCAGACAGACTAACTATGATGGCTAATTAACAATTATGCTTATTAACTATGATAGCTAATTAATAATTACACTTATTAAATATGATAGCTCTACTGGCTGCAGAATCAACTGAGTTGGGGGGGGGGGTGTAGGCGCAATGAAGGTCAAAATTCACATCAAAAATGCGAAATGTTTGTTGGGATGGGCCCCAAAATTAAGTTATGCAGGCTGCAATACTGGATAGTGAGAGACTGACAGGTAGCAGAGAGAAAGATAGATGTGGGTAGCCAAGTATGTTGGCAGGTAAACTGAACAAAAACAAATCTGTTTAAATCATTTATTTGTAATTTCAGCTCAGTTCATACATATAGATATCTAAAATTACAAAATATGTACATAAAAAATATGGACATCAAATTTACAATTACAAAAGTATCTATGAAAAGATGGTTGAATGAAATGGCATAGTTGTTATGTTGTATTAATTCCAAGTTCCTGCTCACATTTTTCCTTGCTATGAGTTTGTCACACATACACACACATACACAAACACACACATACAGTGAAACATCGTTTCTAACATTACTGGATTTTATACTACTTACTGTGTAACTACAAATGTAGTTGATAAAAATAAGAAATAAATCAATTTCTCATGGAGACAACTAAATGGTCAACATTTATTATTATCCAATGCATAAAAATCAAAATGTACACCTGAATTTGCACACATATCAGACATTCAAATGTTGTTAAAAGCACCAGCTCAAATATGACCTCTAGTTTTCATCGGATAAATGTAGATAGTAACTTGGATTTATGATTTTATTAATCAAAATTTCCTCTCAACACCCAAATAATAAGACTACTAGTAAACACTGGTGCATTATAACACAAAAATGTCCCGAATCAATTATGATACAGAAATAAAGGCTTTTGAAATACTTCATTAAAAATATTAATTGTAAAAATTTCTCAATTCAAAAATATTAGGCATACAAAATTTCTCAGTTTTCTAGTGATTTTAGAGGTAAGACAATTTATGTATTTATAAATCCAACAAAAGCCACTTCCATAGTCTATTCAGAGTGAATCCCCCCACTTTTTATCCAACCAGACCATGATCCACAACAATTTGACCTTTCCCCAAATGTACTTACTGTATTTCATTCATGCTGGTGGAGAGTGTTGTGGAGTGTAGTTTGGTGAACTATGCCTGATTCCACCTGTAAATCCTTAAGATTTGACTGTGCAGTGTTGTCCACTTAAGATGATACTAATGCACAGACACTAGAGTGGTCAATTAAGTGAAATAAAAAATGAACAAGTTCAACAGACTGACACCTATCTAATGTTACCAGAATTCAGTACAGTATGGTTCATGTGCCCTGTGCAAAACCGAATGTATGTGATCTAGTTGCCTAATTGCCATGTTCCAGTACAACATGGTTCATGGGATCTAGTTGCCTAATTACCATGTTCCAGTACAACATGGTTCATGGGATCTAGTTGCCTAATTACCATGTTCCAGTACAACATGGTTCATGGGATCTAGTTGCCTAATTACCATGTTCCAGTACAACATGGTTCATGGGATCTAGTTGCCTAATTACCATGTTCCAGTACAACATGGTTCATGGGATCTAGCTGCCTAATTACCATGGTCCAGTACAACATGGTTCATGGGATCTAGCTGCCTAATTACCATGGTCCAGTACAACATGGTTCATGGGATCTAGTTGCCTAATTACCATGTTCCAGTACAACATGGTTCATGGGATCTAGTTGCCTAATTACCATGTTCCAGTACAACATGGTTCATGCCTTCCATGCAGATTTAATTTAAACAACCCAGCAGTCACATTTAATACTGTAGCACAGCTGATCAAACTTTGTTTTCATCCACGTGTCCAGGACAAAGAGTTACAGAAAATTCACTTGTCCCAGCTACCTATTTGCTTGTCTTCAAAATGAAAATTACTAATGTATTCAGTTTAATCCAACTGAAAGAACAAAAGAAATAATGTACAACATGTTCATTTCTTCAAAGGGCTTAATATTTCAAATTTCCGTTGTCAAGTTATCTTATATAAACTAAGTACTGCTCCAATATGGAAGTATCAGAACTTTCATCAGCATGAACAGAAAGGGCTTTACTGAAATTCAGTCTTTCCCCGACTTCTATCAATATCAGCTCAATTAACATAACAAAGTCTTATTTCCTACATCTGTTTTTGTAATTAAAACAAGTTTAAACACTATTCTCTCCTGAAGTTGATAATTTCCATATGAGAAAATGGTTTTATATCACAGGCTAGGGTGTAAGCTCTGTTAATGAGAGCAATCATTTTTTCTTTCTTTTAATTACAACTGATTTAGTTTTAAAATAACTGCAGAGACCACAAGCGTAGCCCACTAAGGGATGTTAATGAGAGAAGTAGATTCAAGCATTCAGTATGCACAAAGTGTATGAATTCCCAGGAAAAGATAGATTCAAGCATGAGATTGACCACTCACCCAACTTGCCTTAAACTTGGAAAAAAACACTTGTTCTAGGCTAGTGCCTTGGAAAAATTTACTGGACTTCTAAAATGAACAACCATGCATACATTACTTCTCATAACAATATTAAGATGACAAAGGAAAAATGGTAGCAAATACGTGTAATCAGAAAATAAACATACCCTTGAACAGTCAGGGGCATCAAAGCACTCTAGAACTAATACATTTTTCTATAAATCACTCACTATTCCTGAGTTTACTTCATTGTCAACTGACACAAAATATTTCAAATAATTCATAATGATGGAAAATGAAAAGGTGACAACCCCTAGCTTATTCAAGGAGACAAATTTAAAACCTATTGTACAGTACAATGTCTCCCTTGGTTTGATAAACACAGTGAGTGCATAATAGATTTTACAATCCATGGGAAGCTTGGCACAATCATTTCCAAATGTGTTAGACCTGAAATCTGTTTAGCAAAGTGATATGTTGGTAAAAGCACAAAGGAACCCAGAGTTAAACCTCTCTTTATTTTTCAGAAAATAGGAATTTTTCCTTGGTAAGTTGTTGATTTGGGTATAATGCCATTTTTCAGCAGATGATACAATGCAGCCAGTATATTAGGTGGAGGAAAAACCTGAGAAGAATCGAGCTTTCTCACATAAGATGGCTGAGCCCAGAACCCACTCAACCCCACCCTCAGTGCCCTTCTAGTACCTAATCTCCTATACATCATATTTTTCTATCTATTATTTTAACATGGAATAAGTCTTTATCTGTTTTTACTTGTAATATAATGAAATCCTTCAGTTTATATTATGCACCAAGCCCATTTATCATGAATGACCAGTTCTTAGAATAGCACCCTTCCCTTTAACAAAGTATTGTTTTTGGTAAAATTGCCTCTACTGTCCCCACCCCATGTCAGAAATCACAAAGCACTGATTTCAATTTCCTGGCTGTACAATTGATGTCATTAATGTAGATACTAATGTGAATAAAACAATAATTTGTCTTCACACAAAAATTGAGTCACTGAGTTGAATGAAGACTTTCTGGGTGTGCACAAGACACCTTTATCTGATCTTGACAAGTTGACAGCCTCATTACAATAAAATTTAGATACAAGGTGGAAATACTTCAAAAGATTCTCACCGCTCTGCTCAGATAGGATGCACTAACTTAAATAATTACCGAGGCAGCCATTGCAGGTAAATATGAACTGAGGAATGACTAAGCTTTACCTATTGTCAAAACTGACTGCTGACTACAAGCCATGTCGGAACAGCAACATTTGGAAATTTATATTTGTGCAAGTCATCAGAGATGTCACTCACTACAAATTCTATATCTGCAGAGTTTTCAATATTGAACATGTACAAATTTTAACTTTCATAATGTCACTATCTTATATCAAACATCTGTAGTAAAGTTTTTCACACCACTCCACCCCCAAATCCCCATAATGTTTTAATGTATGAAAATGCTTCACTAATGAGCAGGCAAAGTTACAGTAGTTTGATATCTTAATAGGAAAAGTTACGGTAGTCTCGTATCTTAATTGGGAAAGTTGCAGTAGGTTTGGTATCTTAATAGGAAAAGAACAAGGTTTACAATTAGATGACAGAAGACATATTCACGAGGGAGAGTGTTTTCAAGACTTCAAAAGAAAATCTGAAGCCAAATTACGATTTAAAAATGATGATTGTTATTATTCAAAAGAAATGGAGTTTATTATTCTTTGTGGTGTAGTTTGTAATTATTGAGCAGTATTGTTTCATGCTGAAATGACAATACAAGAATAATATAAAATGTAATACACATAACATTGGTATCTACAACATCTATGTAAATACATTATAAGAGGTACCTATTTAAATACCAAAATTCAAACTTTAGAAAAATTACATTTTGTTTATTATGATTTGAAAGCTTTTATATACAGATGAATTAAAAGATGTTATAATTTTTATGAAAAATACATTTGTTGATATAGGGATGTTATTGAAACAATAAAGTACTTGTATTGAATATAACAATAAACACATCTGCATATATGATGCAAAATTTGCTCAAAATACAAATCAATAGTCAATAACGGTAGAATAAAGAATATTAGTCAACCATTCACTGTTCTAAAGCATAAACCAAATCCAAGGACAATAATAAATTTTAATAATATAAATGCAAAGTGAATGGATGTCAGCTATTTTGATGAGTACATGTAGGTTACAATACTGAGATGGAATTAACTCAGTTATTTTGATACTTTATTTTGGCAAACAAATTAAAAATTTCAACTGCAAACAACAAAGACCCTGATCAATAGTTACATAATATAATGCAGAACAGGGTCGATGTATTTGGTATTGCTCCAAACAAACTATGAAGACCCAGATCTGGCAGAGCATTATGCATTGGCACATCTGGGTCTATGCAGTTTGCAATTACACTCGACTTTTGAGCATAAATGGTATATCTTCTAAAAGAATCCACGATGGAAGATGGAAATTAGTTGGGTTTTTCCCCACCTTAAACTGTCCACATAAAGTTGTGGACTATGCAGATTTCTTTTTTGGGAATGAATACAAAAACCTATACACAGCATATTTTTACAATATACACAGTATGGGGCCATCCATTTAGTTTGTATACATGGAGGGGTGAGGTTAATCCAAATGCATACACTTGCGTATGGGGGGTCTACTGATAAGGTACGTACACTTAGGAAATGGGGCGGCCTCAATAATAATTTCTCTAATACGTAACCTGTTTGACTGAATTTTAGCGGACACTAGACAAACTTTTTAAAGTTACGCAGCCAGACATTCAACACTGGTGTACTATCTGTTTTATTAAACACGTTAATATTATTAATCCTTGATCATTTCTGTGTAGTTAAATATAGGGCATTTTAGAGAATTCAGGGGTGGGGGCATCATGCATACATATGCAGGTGGGTGGGTGTAAAATAGTATGCATGTGTACAGGGAAGGGGGAGGGGTCAAGCTTTGCCAGATTTTGCATACGTACTAAATGGATGGCCCCGTATCTTTGATTCTTGTGACAATGTTGTGCACTGTCACCTATGAAATTAACAACTTACAATGATTCATGAATTTACATCTGGGCTATTCATGAGATACAATGTCTTAAAGTACCTATACATTTTTGTAAACAGTAAAATTTTAAACATTTGCAATCTTCCCATCTTTTGAGATCTCACACTCAAACAATGTATCCAAATTAAAATTAAATTTAAGAAGTTTCATACTGCAAATTATTTAGTAACTGTGTTCATCTAATGTTCTTTTGTTTACACTTTTGAAATGTTAATTAGTTTGTTTACTCAAGTTGAAAGCTTTGTGAGTACTGGCCTGGATGAAAGGTTACAAAGTGTCATGGGATGCAGAAGTGAAACTTCCCTAAACTTGATACTAAATGAACCAAACTTCCCTAAACTTGACACAAATGGGACCAAAAAAACATCCAGCCATCTGAGTCCCTATGATGATTCATTATGACTGAAATCAAGTTCTGGAATGTAACAAAGATCTAACAAATGCTGATAAAAGATAATGGTATGGTGATGTTTGCAACTCTTGGTCATGGTGTCCCCCACCCTTCAAACTTGTGGAACCCTTGGTCATGGTGTCCCCCACCATTCAAACTTATGGAACCCTTGGTCATGGTGTCCCCCACCCTTCAAACTTGCGGAACCCTTGGTCATGGTGTGCCCCACCTTCGAACTTGTGGAAGGGCTTGATATGGCCTTGGGTTCAATGTAAACTTAAATTATGCATAATAATTAAAATGCATATTTTCAAAAGGTCTGTATAACATGGCCACACAATGTGAAGGCACACCTGAGCTAAATCAATGTCATACTAATTAACTCGTATAAATGAATGAAAACTAGATATAGTATTGATGACATTTGCTTGAGTTTCGATGCATTCCTATCATTTTAATCATTCCATTAATTTCTGATCAATTCATTACATTTCATGGTTTTCACGGTTGTCAATTATAACCATCAATTTAGGGCCACAACAAACAATAATCTTTCTGAGAAAAACATAGGACCACTTCCTTAAGCCATCAAACAATGTACCATTTATAGTTGCTGTACAAACCCAGATCTTCCATCTCATACAATGCCAGCAGATCACAGTCTATGCAGTATGTTAGAAGCAATCAGTAGAACAAACACTGACCCTGATCTGCCAGCACACTATGTGATGCCAGATCAAGGTCCATGTTGTTTGTAGCTGACGCAACTTACAAGTACAAAGGGTACTGACAAAAATGCCAATTTTGTTGAAATGAATGACATTTACACACAAAAATGTGACTTTCTCTATTGTCCTGAAAATGAAGGTAAAGCTGTATTAGATGAACACACACATACCAGAGTACATGTTGCATGACTACTCCAATTGGAATGAAAATAATTCCATATCCAATGAACACTTGCATGCTGCATGTCCTGGACTACTCCAATTGGAATGAAAATAATTCCATATCCAATGAACACTTGCATGCTGCATGTCCTGGACTACTCCAATTGGAATGAAAATAATTCCATATCCGATGAACACTTACATGTATGAATGTAATGTATGCAGCATAACTAACCCTAACCCTACAACTTAAAATAATGTTGACAAATTAGTATCAAACATAAATTTATGAATATTAATAATAAAAGGCCTTTAATTTATCTAATTTCCATTTCTGACAACCTTTACAGATGTGATATACACTAGTATGTAAAAAAACTGTTCTCTTCTATATCACAAACAATGAAAAATGACCTAATACTGATTCTAACTAATTTTCAACAGTATACACATATATAAAAATTATGAAGTACAAAATTTAGATTTCAAATTTGATCAAGAAAAAAATAATAATCCAGCAATAATAAAAATGTAATGCTTTCAGAGGAGCATATGTGATTTGGATGACTCAATAACATATATGCAGCCTTTTTTGACATATCTTTAATACAGTAGTCTCTCACTATAATACTATTTTGAAAAACCATACAAATGTACCACACTGAACTGAAGCTATCTTGTACATAGATAAACTCAATATCAAATGTGAATTCATCCCCAAAATGGGATTCATGATATTCCCCGTGTTGTAGGAGGGATAGTGTTATAATGAGACACCTTATGAGGGATAGCGTTATAATGAGACACCTTATGAGGGATAGTGTTATAATGAGACACCTTATGAGTGATACTGTTATACAAAGACACCTTGTAGTTAGGTACCAGTGTATATCCATATAAATGTAAAATGCTACATGATCTGAGTTTATCTGGTAAGTGAAGAAGTCTGTGAATTAATTACTTCCTCTATTACAACCTATGATATTATATATAAAAAATAGTTATCATCATTAGGCTGTGTAGCAGCTACATCCTGGGCTAAATCGCTGTAATTTTCACATTCTGCATATGGAAAGAAAATCTGGAGGGATTTTAGTTACAGGAAACAAAGTTTTATTTAATTTTTATCCTTGAACTTTGAAACCTTTGCTTTAAATTGTGTTCTAGCTACAAGAAGTGATTTTTTTTTTCAAAGCGGTTAAAAATGGAGACAATTTTTTCCACACCATTTGAACAGTAATTATTTAATGTAAATGCTTGACTACCTGCTTCTGTGAATGTGGTAGATATCTTGAGATAAAAATCGATTTTCCTTCCAGAAACCCCAAAAGGGTGATTTATCTCCCATTTTTTACCAGTTCTTATTGAGTCATAACTACCTCTCATCCAGTGACCAGGAAGGGCAAAGGTAATGGGTCACAAGCACATCTGTTTTCAAAAATGTCCCATTAAAATGAAAAATGACTCCCATGCATAACATATATTTTATAGAAATGAGAAGGGCCCAAGTCTAAAACTGTCCACTACTCTCCTAATCACTGTAATTAACAAATTGCTTGAATTTAACAAAACAAATGATAAAATTGACAAAAGTCATCCACCTTTACTGATTTACAACATCACAAGTAATATCTTTAATTGTTCCTTGAACTGGCATATAGTTGTCTTGGCAGATTTGTCTTTCTTGTATTTTGTGAAGAAGCATCTGATAAAGAAGAAACCTGACCACATAGCATGATGTGGCAACATTTACATCAAGCATGCACCAATGGAAGAAGCCACCATTAAAATTCCTCCTGCAATGGCGATACCAAAACTCCATGACATTTCCACTGTAGCGGCATCCATTGGGAATGATTTAAGTGTGCCTTTCAAACTTCCAATGATAATACAGCCCACAAGGATAAAAATGGCTAAAAAGAAAAAAAAGATTTATTCTTAATTCTAACATGAACCCATTTTGTTCCTTTATGCAGTGCATGGAGAAAACAAACTATATACACACACACACACCTCTTTGGACTGAGGCCCACACGTGTTACCTTGGGGTCTTTTGGATTGAGGCCCACATGTGTTACCTCAAAATCTTTTGGACTGAGTCACACATATTACCTCAAGGTCTTTTGGATTGAGGCCCCAATGTGTTACCTCAAGGGATGCTATCTATGTCATGCACATATTGCTGCTTTTTTGTGGTTCCATCACTCCATTCAATATTTTTGTGATTCCATGACTCCATTCAATAAACATTTAGATAAAAGCAACTGAGAAATCTCACACACAAACTGATATTAAATGGAATGTGAAGCACTTAAATCATATGTGGAAAACAAGTCTGTAATGTGATTTTACACAAATAAATGAAATCAGCAACTGAACATGCCACTGAAAAAAAATGAAAACAGATTCTACAAGGGGACAGATTCCAAACCACACAAGTTATAGACATCCTGTTAATTTGTAGAAGGGTAGTGAGTTTTGTATGAACGAGGCCCAGGGCTGTTACTTAAATAAAATCACAAACCCTGACTCAAATTCAACCAGTACTGGCTCAAATTTCTATATGCCCAAAATGTCTGTAATTTTACTATTATTTGTCACACAATGCTGCAATTTCTGTAGTTCAAATACGAAAAGGTATTAAAACAAATCAAAATCATATTAAATTGGCTCCTGTGTTTATTTGGATCTCATACAAATCAATGATTTCCTCCAGGTCCTAAAATCAGTCATTGTCTAATCGCTCTAACAATGTGCCTACTTACTCATCCAGGACCCACTCTAGTGGCGTAAGTGGCTAGAGCATGTGCATTTGATGCGAGAGGTCGCAGGTTCAAACCCAAGAAGAGTCATACCAAATACTTATAAAAATGCTACTAACAGCTGCCTTGCTTGGTGCTCAGCAATAAGATGTTAGTGTTAGGACTGGTTGGCCTGGTGTCAGAATAATGTGACTGGGTGGGTCATCATGCTACATGTCTGTGGCATGATGCCTGAGTGCTAGATATCATTATAAACTGCCATACTGCAGACATCATAGCTATATGACATTAATTTGTTTAAATCTACATTAAAAATGCAAAACACGTGCTTACACATACTCATACTGACTATGTTAATGTTCATTAGCATCTGAACTGTGTCTTGGTTTATACAGTCTCTCTCTGTGTCTTGGTTTATACAGTCTCTCTCTCTTTTTCTTAGTTTATACAGTCTCTCTCTCTGTGTCTTGGTTTATACAGTCTCTCTCTCTGTGTCTTGGTTTATACAGTCTCTCTCTCTGTGTCTTGGTTTATACAGTCTCTCTCTCTTTCAACTTTCGATGCTGCTTATAGGTACCAATTAATATGTTTGACCAGTCTTGCATTACACTAGTGCAAGCATGAGAAATGGACAGCTTGTATATTATTTATTAAACTTAAACTGAAAAACACAATAGCTAGTGATGGGAATCAGTCAGAAATTCATAATCGATAATCGGAACAACACTAACAATAGCAAATAAACATTCTGAAGTTGAACAATGCAATAGCAATTACACAAGACCTTAAAAAAGATCAAAATATTTACTCAAGTGTTTCTGATGAAATCATTTTTAGCCAAAAGCTCTCAAGCCACCATTTTTGATCCCGCAATCACTTATAATAAATCAATAACATCCTGCAGTTAGCCTAAACTCTCCAGATTATAACAGAACCGCTCTGGTGGCTTGAGTGGTTAGAGCATCCACCTTGGATGTGGGAGGTCATGGGTTCAAACACCGGCCAAGTCATACCAAAGACATACAAAAATGGTACAAGCAGCTGTCTCGCTTGGTGCTCAGCATTAAGAGGTTAGTGTTAGGACTGGTTGGCCTGGTGTCAGGATAATGTAACTGGGTGGGACATGATGCTATATGTCTGCAGCATGATACCCCAGTGCTAGACATCACCATAAACTGCCACAATGCAGACATTGTAGCGATGACTGAAATTTATTTGAAAGAGACATTAAAAATCCAAATTACATTCACACACATGCACACACCCAGATTACAACAGTAATCATTTAAGAGCTGGTTGTGCACATATACTAGATTTGATCACATATACCATTTATATGTATCTGTTCTCGTAACTTCAACATAAGGCATTCTTTATTTCACTTAAGCATATTTATTTTACTTTATGATATTTTTGTTCTCATCAAATTTAAATCTCCCAAAATTAGCCTTACTTTAGTTTACTAAGCAAGTGAACTCAAAAAGCAAGCCATTTACATGTGTAGATGTTTAACCCTTAGTCAAGATTACCAGTAATTAGTACTCGATACATGTCTAGCATGTTCCCTAACTTGTCTTAGGAGGACACCCTGCACTTTGCCTTAGCTTGATACTGCCAAGAGTGTCTGTACCCTCCTCTACCTGGCCTAGATTGCATCAAATAACCCAATATCCACCTGCAACGCAAATATTATTGGAAATGCAAAAATGGTGTGCATAAAGTGTCCTTTCTCACAGAAAGGATGCACTTAGAGTAAACTTTAGCCTATTTAATATGCCAAGCTGACATGCATTCATCTTGAACAATGCTGTCTATTGATCAATAACGACTAATTAAATGCCAAGGTATGGGTATTAGTACCTCCAATGATGCAGAGGCCGATGCTGACAAGTTTCAAAATACTGTTCTCTCGGCAGGTTTCCACAAGAGCAAACAACAGCAACATGAACAGGGCCAGGCCAGCCATCGTCATACCAAGGACCTCAAATGACTGAACTGTTCGGAACCAGTCTGTCAAATAAAAGTGACAAGTATCAACATAAATATGGTCATCTCAATGACTACTGTTGTACATATACGATGAACATAAAAGAATACCATGACACCTAAAAAAGCCCAACAAGTGTCATAAAAATCAGAAGAAAGAAATTTACATGTCGTGAAACTGGACCAAATAAATTAACCATCACTCCTATAAATTCAGATCCTGACAAACCTAGGAGTTGTTTATAAGGAGTATACTTGCACGTTACACAGACAAGGGCAAAAAATAAATAGTAAAACAATAAACAATAAAGTTTTGAATATGTTTAAATTTGAATGTATGCATATTATGCAGAGCATTTAAATTTTCAGCACATTTTCTCCGCAAGGCCTTGTACCATATAAGTCCTATTATGCTAACTTTTCCACTTGTGACACTTTACAACCTGCTGCTATACTTAGGTTTCCTCCAAAAACTTATGTTAAATAAACATAATATTAACTGATTCAAAGCCCCACTGAAATGACACCTGTTCTTATATCTTCTTTGGCATTAATTAACATAATCCATGATAATTACTCCCTGAGCTGTTATCTTTTTATACCTGCCTTACCCAGCTGCCTATAAGCTGCTGATGCCGGTTTTCTATTTGCCATTAACATTTCATCATCTTGATTTAATACATTAGTAAGAATCCCACTAGAATAGACCCTGAATATGTGCCATACCTGGCAGTCACATAGACCCTGTATATTTGCCATACCTGGCAGTCACATAGACCCTGAATATGTGCCATACTGGGCACTCACATAGACTCTGAATATGTGCCATACTGGGCACTCACATAGACCCTGAATATGTGCCATACTGGGCAGTCACATAGATCCTGAATATGTGCCATACCAGGCAGTAACACAGACCCTGAATATGTGCCATACTAGGCAGTAACATAGACCCTGAATATGTGACATACCAGGCAGTCACATATGATTGGCATGCTGTTTGAATCTACTGGTAGCATATTCTGTTTATTTCATCTCTACCACCAGCCAAAAGAAGTTATTCACATTTCATTTACGTCAAGCAAATTCTTTTAAAACACATAAAATTATCCAGTTAACCCCATGTCTGTGTGGCTACACAGATCACAAATTTGCTTCACTAATCGCAATTTCAATTGAGATATTTGCCCCCCCAAAATGAGTTCAAGAAATGAAGGACAGGGTTTAACACTAAATGGAAGACTTCATATTCCTTGGTGGACATTGGTGGATCAGATGGTAAGCTTTCCATATTGCTACAGTTACATGTAGGTTCAGATCTAGTTAGTTACCAACAGGCGAGATGGGGGTGGGGATCCTTGGGCAATGTTACAATATATTTTTATTTTTTTAGTAGTAGTTGTACTTGAGATTGCTGTCATTAATTTCTGTTACGAGAGATGAAGGTCACATTTTATATGTGTGCTACTCGTACATGTGTTGCAGTATACTTTGAGCAAAAAAACTATAGTTTGATTGGTAAACCTGAACTTACTCGAGTTTTGTCTTATTAATGTCTCATTTCTCTTTTCTGTCTAACCATGGCCTTTTCACTGAAAACCCCAAAAGGAGCAGCCAAACCTGATCTCAGATCAACACCATTTTAATTTTGGGAGTTTTAACACATTATTGGCTATACCTATCCTGAGGAAATGGAAGCCAAGAAGACTAACCTTCTCAAGGACACTCAGAGGCAGCCTAAGCCAAGAAGACTATCCTTTTCATGGACACTCAGAGGCAACCTAACCAAGAAGACTACCCTTTTCAAGGACACTCAGAGGCAACCTAAGCCAAGAAGACTAGCCTTTTCAAGGACACTCAGAGGCAGCCTAAGCCAAGTAGACTACCCTTCTCAAGGACACTCAGAGGCAGCCTAACCAAGAAGACTACCCTTCTCAAGGACACTCAGAGGCAGCCTAACCAAGAAGTCTACCCTTCTCAAGGACACTCAGAGGCAGCCTAACCAAGAAGACTACCCTTCTCAAGGACACTCAGAGGCAACCTAACCAAGAAGACTACCCTTCTCAAGGACACTCAGAGGCAACCTAACCAAGAAGACTACCCTTCTCAAGGACACTCAGAGGCAACCTAACCAAGAAGACTACCCTTCTCAAGGACACTCAGAGGCAACCTAACCAAGAAGACTACCCTTTTCAAGGACACTCAGAGGCAGCCTAACCAAGAAGACTACCCTTCTCAAGGACACTCAGAGGCAACCTAACTAAGAAGACTACCCTTCTCAAGGACACTCAGAGGCAGCCTAACCAAGAAGACTACCCTTCTCAAGGACACTCAGAGGCAACCTAACCAAGAAGACTACCCTTCTCAAGGACACTCAGAGGCAACCTAAGCCAAGAAGACTACCCTTCTCAAGGACACTCAGAGGCAACCTAAGCCAAGAAGACTACCCTTCTCAAAGACACTCAGAGGCAGCCTAACCAAGAAGACTACCCTTTTCAAGGACACTCAGAGGCAGCGTAAGCCAAGAAGACTACCCTTCTCAAGGACACTCACAGGCAGCCTAAGCCAAGAAGACTACCCTTCTCAAGGATACTCAGAGGCAACCTAACCATGAAGACTACCCTTCTCAAGGACACTCAGAGGCAACCTAACCAAGAAGACTACCCTTCTCAAAGGACACTCAGAGGCAATCTAAGCCAAGAAGACTACCCTTTTCAAGGACACTCAGAAGCAGCCTAAGCCAAGAAGACTACCCTTTTCAAGGACACTCAGAGGCAACCTAACCAAGAAGACTACCCTTTTCAAGGACAAGCGGAGGCAACCTAAGCCAAGAAGACTACCCTTCTCAAGGACACTCAGAGGCAACCTAACCAAGAAGACTACCCTTCTCAAAGGACACTCAGAGGCAATCTAAGCCAAGAAGACTACCCTTTTCAAGGACACTCAGAAGCAGCCTAAGCCAAGAAGACTACCCTTTTCAAGGACACTCAGAGGCAGCCTAACCAAGAAGACTACCCTTCTCAAGGACACTCAGAGGCAACCTAACCAAGAAGACTACCCTTTTCAAGGACACTCAGAGGCAACCTAACCAAGAAGACTACCCTTTTCAAGGACA
This sequence comes from Sinohyriopsis cumingii, assembly GCA_028554795.2. NCBI lineage: Eukaryota > Metazoa > Mollusca > Bivalvia > Unionida > Unionidae > Sinohyriopsis > Sinohyriopsis cumingii. The sequence continues at coordinate 725,485 of CM068832.1, read as the reverse complement.
CTCAGAGGCAACCTAAGCCAAGAAGACTACCCTTCTCAAGGACACTCAGAGGCAGCCTAACCAAAAAGACTACCCTTTTCAAGGACACTCAAGAGGCAGCCTACCCTTCTCAAGGACACTAAAGCAGCCTACCCTTCTCAAGGACACTCTGAGACAACCTACCCTTCTCAAGGACTATCAGAGGTAACCTAACCAAGATGACCTGGACAGGAATCAAAACCATGACTGTTTCATTAGGGTCTTAAGCTCTGCTATATGAGCTACCACTGGCTTTTTTAAAGTTAAGACTAACTAGATAAGCTACCACTGGTTTTTTTAAAGTCAAGACTAACTAGACTTGTCAATATTGCCATCTGTTTTAGGTGTGGTAACAATAACAAGATGGCGAACAAGATGGTCAAATGATCCTAGGAGACATCACAAGTCTTTTAGTAACAATTCCCTGTCTACATCACAGACTTGCCAACCCTAACAAGGCTGTCTTTTGCTGGATGCCATATTTTTTTAAATTAACAGTTTGAGCATGCAGGTGTTTTGCATTAAAAAATACATGCTGTTTATAGCATCTGAGATAATACTGTAAAAGTGTTCCCTGACTCCAAATAATCAAAAAATCTAATATGAAACCTGGATCCAAAACAAACACAGTCAAGCCAATTATCACGATTTTACCACAAGATTCATATTTCCATAGTTTTTGCTTTTATTCCAGTGTTCATATTTTAAGGGTCATTTTCATAAAGCTTATGGTAAAACTGTAAGGGTTGGCAAGTCTGATATCATGATTCAGTCAGAGAACCTCATTATTATACTTGGACAAGTTGCACAAGCCAGTCCATGATGTTGATCATACTGTAAGCATATATTACAAGTTTGATCAAACTTGGCCTCCAGGGTGTAACAAGCTCAGCCAAGCAATGCAAGACCATCTCATTAACAAGTTCAGCTCTCACTCCTCATCAATCTTACAGATGATCTTAAAGATATACGCATATATTCCAAGTAGGCCAATGTGTCCTGAAATATGGTTTCCAGGTTGATAACAAGCTCAACCAATCATGGCACAGGGAGTGTTAACAAACAAATGTTGATGGACAGATAGAGAGCTGATATAATCTAACTTTATCCTGGGGTACAATAATCCAATGCCTGGAAGCCAGGGACAACCAAAACTCCATACCAGGCAACCATTTTTCCCAATGTGATCAGGTATCTAATAACAACATTAAATAAAATGATCATGTCAGAATTAAAATGGAATTTAATTTTTTTCCAGCAGCAAACATTTTGATTGTAAAATTATCCCTCTAATAGCAGACTGCCAGAATGATCAAAATATAAATCACAGTTGAGCATTGGTTAAATGCCGCACTAATCCACTGTGTGTCATATAATCACAGTTGAGCATTGGTTAAATACCATACTAATCCACTGTGTGTCATATAATCACAGTTGAGCACTGGTTAAATGCCACACTAATCCACTGTGTGTCATATAATCACAGTTGAGCATTGGTTAAATACCACATTAATCCACCGTGTGTCATATAAATCACAGTTGAGCATTAGTTAAATACCACACTAATCCACTGTGTCATATAACCACAGTTGAGCATTGGTTAAATGCCACACTAATCCACTGTGTGTCATATAATCACAGTTGAGCATTGGTTAAATGCCACACTAATCCACCACATGTCATATAATCACAGTTGAGCATTGGTTAAATGCCACACTAATCCACCATGTGTCATATAACCACAGTTGAGCATTGGTTAAATACCACACTAATCCACCATGTGTCATATAATCACAGTTGAGCATTAGTTAAATACCACACTAATCCACCATGTGTCATATAATCACAGTTGAGCATTGGTTAAATACCACACTAATCCACTGTGTATCATATAATCACAGTTGAGCATTGGTTAAATGCCACACTAATCCACCATGTGTCATATAACCACAGTTGAGCATTGGTTAAATACCACACTAATCCACCATGTGTCAAGCAAATCATTATCTTATTAAGTAATCACAGTCCATAGTAATAGTCAGTCAATAAAGTAATCACAGTTCATACTTAGAGTCCCTCAATGAAGTAATCAGTCAATAATAATTGTCTCTCAATGAAGTAATCACAGTCAATAATAAGAGTCCCTCAATGAAGTAATCATAGTTCATACTAAGAGTCCCTCAGGGTGAACTCTTCAAGAAACAAGACTTGTCAAAGCCTATCTTTTGTCAACATCTTTGACTGACATACTGGATGCCTATGACCTAGTAGTATGGTTTCCCACAGTCAGTTAAAGAAACTGAAAGTGTTAATAAAGAGTGTTAAGCATGTGTCACTTCTTTCTGTTGGTTGGCTTCAACTAAAGAAACAAGGCAAGTGAAAAGAATCAAACCAATCACAACTGTTGTTGCATACTACATGTAAGCTTAGTTGTAAGGTAATGGTAATGCATACTACACGTATGCTGGCTTGTAAGGTAATGCATACTACATGTATGCTGGCTTGTAAGGTAATGCATACTACACATATGCTGGCTTGTAAGGTAATGGGTAAGTAAAAATACAACATGAAACATTTCCATTATGTGACAGCTTAGACACTGGAATAATAAATAATAATAGTACTGGATTGATGACAAGTTGCACTGTAATGATGCAAACTCAGATAAACTTAAAATAGATAAAAATTTCTTGTCAAGAGTCGAACAGTGTGACTAATCAACCTCCAAACTGTATTTGCATTAATGGATGGTTAGTGGTTGCCAACTGAATGACCCCAAAAGGAATTTTATTTGCAAATTTCAAACAGATTAAATATGTCTATGCATAAGTGACACTTTCCATTAGAAGGAATGATGGTGAGGTACAGCTACATGTACCATACATGGGTGACACTTTCCATTAGAAGGAATGATGGTGAGGTACAACTACATGTACCATACATGGGTGACACTTTCCATAAGAAGGACTAGTGGTGAGGTACAACTACATGTGCCGTACATGGGTGACACTTTCCATAAGAAGGAATAGTGGTGAGGTACAACAACATGTGCCGTACATGGGTGACACTTTCCATTAGAAGGACTATTGGTGAGGTACAGCTACATGTACCGTACATGGGTGACACTTTCCATTAGAAGGACTAGTGGTGAGGTACAACTACATGTGCCATACATGGGTGACACTTTCCATTAAATGACTAATGGTGAGGTACAGCTATATGTACCGTACATGGGTGACACTTTCCATTAGAAGGACTAATGGTGAGGTACAACATGTACTGTACATGGGTGACACTTTCCATTAGATGGACTGATAGTGAGGTACAGCTACATGTACCATATATACATGGTTGACACTTTCCATTAGAAGGACTAATGGTGAGGTACAACATGTACTGTACATGGGTGACACTTTCCATTAGATGGACTGATAGTGAGGTACAGCTACATGTACCGTACATGGGTGACACTTTCCATTAGGAGGACTAATGGTGAGGTACAACTACATGTACCGTACATGGGTGACACTTTCCATTAGAAGGACTAATGGTGAGGTACAACATGTACCATACATGGGTGACACTTTCCATTAGAAGGACTAATGGTCAGGTACAACATGTACTGTACATGGGTGACACTTTCCATTAGAAGGACTAATGGTGAGGTACAACATGTACCATACATGGGTGACACTTTCCATTAGGAGGACTAATGGTGAGGTACAACATGTACCATACATGGGTGACACTTTCCATTAGAAGGACTAATGGTGAGGTACAATATGTACCATACATGGGTGACACTTTCCATTAGATGGACTGATAGTGAGGTACAACTACATGTACCATACATGGGTGACACTTTCCATTAGATGGACTGATAGTGAGGTACAACTACATGTACCATACATGGGTGACACTTTCCATTAGATGGACTGATAGTGAGGTACAACTACATGTACCGTACATGGGTGACACTTTCCATTAGATGGACTGATAGTGAGGTACAACTACATGTACCATACATGGGTGACACTTTCCATTAGATGGACTGATAGTGAGGTACAACTACATGTACCGTACATGGGCGACACTTTCCATTAGAAGGACTAATGGTGAGGTACAACATGTACTGTACATGGGTGACACTTTCCATTAGAAGGACTAATGGTGAGGTACAACATGTACCATACATGGGTGACACTTTCCATTAGGAGGACTAATGGTGAGGTACAACATGTATCATACATGGGTGACACTTTCCATTAGGAGGACTAATGGTGAGGTACAACATGTACCATACATGGGTGACACTTTCCACTAGGAGGACTAATGGTGAGGTACAACATGTACCATACATGGGTGACACTTTCCATTAGGAGGACTAATGGTGAGGTACAACATGTACCATACATGGGTGACACTTTCCATAAGAAGGACTAGTGGTGAGGTACAACTACATGTGCCATACATGGGTGACACTTTCCATTAGAAGGACTATTGGTGAGGTACAGCTACATGTACCGTACATGGGTGACACTTTCCATTAGAAGGACTAGTGGTGAGGTACAACTACATGTGCCGTACATGGGTGACACTTTCCATTAGAATGACTAATGGTGAGGTACAGCTACATGTACCATATATACATGGTTGACACTTTCCATTAGAAGGACTAATGGTGAGGTACAGCTACATGTACCGTACATGGGTGACACTTTCCATTAGGAGGACTAATGGTGAGGTACAACTACATGTACCGTACATGGGTGACACTTTCCATTGCGAGGACTAATGGTGAGGTACAACTACATGTACCGTACATGGGTGACACTTTCCATTGCGAGGACTAATGGTGAGGTACAACTACATGTACCGTACATGGGTGACACTTTCCATTAGAAGGACTAATGGTGAGGTACAACATGTACTGTACATGGGTGACACTTTCCATTAGAAGGACTAATGGTGAGGTACAACATGTACCATACATGGGTGACACTTTCCATTAGGAGGACTAATGGTGAGGTACAACATGTACCATACATGGGTGACACTTTCCATTAGATGGACTGATAGTGAGGTACAACTACATGTACCATACATGGGTGACACTTTCCATTAGATGGACTGATAGTGAGGTTCACCATGTGCCGTACATGGGTGACACTTTCCATTAGATGGACTGATAGTGAGGTACAACTACATGTACCATACATGGGTGACACTTTCCATTAGAAGGACTAATGGTGAGGTAAAACATGTACTGTACATGGGTGACACTTTCCATTAGAAGGACTAATGGTGAGGTACAACATGTACCATACATGGGTGACACTTTCCATTAGAAGGACTGATAGTGAGGTACAACTACATGTACCATACATGGGTGACACTTTCCAATTAGATGGACTGATAGTGAGGTACAACTACATGTGCCGTACATGGGTGACACTTTCCATTAGAAGGACTGATAGTGAGGTACAAATACATGTGTCGTACATGGGTGACACTTTCCATTAGAAGGACTGATAGTGAGGTACAACTACATGTACCATACATGGGTGACACTTTCCATTAGAAGGACTAATGGTGAGGTACAACTACATGTGCCGTACATGGGTGACACTTTCCATTAGATGGACTGATAGTGAGGTACAACATGTGCCGTACATGGGTGACACTTTCCATTAGATGGACTGATAGTGAGGTACAACTACACGTACCATACATGTATTAAAAAAAAACAGGTCTAATGTACACAAGATAAAGTTGGTGAATACTTTAATTAAGCAATCACAATAAATTACTGGGAATAATGAAAAGATCTGCTGGGTAGCCAGTATTTCAAAGCTTGTTGACCTCCGACCTCATTGCTTGCCTAAGCTGAATTTGGGCTTGCCCTTGGCTTCACGTAAGTGGATTCAGTATTCATCATTTCAATGTACCTGCACTAACTTAGGAAAGAGTGATTGCATACAAAGATAAATGTTATTTTGATCAAGTTTTTGTTTCTGGTACCTTCTTTTTGGGTAAATGATCGCTTGCAATACCCTAAACAGTGCCAGCAAAAAATGACATGTTGAAGTGGACATGAGTGGATAACACTCCCCTTCAAAAAGCTGACATGTTGAAGTGGACACGAGGGGACAACACACCCCAAAGAAACAAAAAAAAGAGCTGATTGATACTGTAATATTTCTGTGAATGGACTGATACTTCCATCCACATTCTGTGGAGAAGCGGAATAAAACACAAATAAAACTGATTTACCAGTTCTGCTCTTGCATGTTTCATTTTTCAGTTTATAATGACCCAAATCCCCATGGAAAAATAAGGTGAAAAAATTATATTCCAACCAACCTTTTGTGTTTTTAGCATGAAACCAGAAACAGCATTTTTTGTTTAGGCCTTATGAAATCAAAATACACAGGATTTTACAACTTCCCATCATAATACAGATTTACATCACTGGTCATTTAAATTTGTATGCCAACTTATATTAGCAATATTAGCATTAATTCCTGGTTGTTTTAAAAGTACTGTAAATCATGAATGGCTATGTCAAGATGAGGAAATGGGAGCTCAGTGCCCTTCCCAGGGACAAACAAAAGCAGCTGACCTGACTTAACATATGGGCACGTAGTGAACCTGCAACCATAAGAGATCACTAGTCCAAAACTCTACCAACTGTGCTTCTGTCTCCTAGTACTTAACCGATTCGGCCTCTATCTTGTCTGTAGGCGTGATGAGGCAGTACCCTATTTCTGAGCTCTGCAGCATCAAGGTCATTTAAGATACATCAACGTGGGTGGTATCACAAAAAAGCAGACAGATATAGCTCTAAAATGGTACCAAATAATCTGGAAGATCTAGTTGCACTACAAAATACAGAGTGAAAACCTCTTTTTTTGGACCTGGTTTTTTTTTCGCCCAAAATTCGCTCGTGGTCAGAATACGATTTTGTTGAAGTGGACACGAGGGGACAACACACCCCAAAGAAACAAAAAAAAGAGCTGACTGATACTGTAATATTTCTGTGAATGGACTGATACTTCCATCCACATTCTGTGGAGAAGCAGAATAAAACACAAATAAAACTGATTTACCAGTTCTGCTCTTGCATGTTTCATTTTTCAGTTTATAATGACCCAAATCCCCATGGAAAAATAAGGTGAAAAAATTATATTCCAACCAACCTTTTGTGTTTTTAGCATGAAACCAGAAACAGCATTTTTTGTTTAGGCCTTATGAAATCAAAATACACAGGATTTTACAACTTCCCATCATAATACAGATTTACATCACTGGTCATTTAAATTTGTATGCCAACTTATATTAGCAATATTAGCATTAATTCCTGGTTGTTTTAAAAGCACTGTAAATCATGAATGGCTATGTCAAGATGAGGAAATGGGAGCTCAGTGCCTTTCCCAGGGACAAACAAAAGCAGCTGACCTGACTTAACATATGGGCATGTAGTGAACCTTCAACCATAAGAGATCACTAGTCCAAAACTCTACCAACTGTGCTTCTGTCTCCTAGTACTTAACCGATTCGGCCTCTATCTTGTCTGTAGGCGTGATGAGGCAGTACCCTATTTCTGAGCTCTGCAGCATCAAGGTCATTTAAGATACATCAACGTGGGTGGTATCACAAAAAAGCAGACAGATATAGCTCTAAAATGATACCAAATAATCTGGAAGATCTAGTTGCACTACAAAATACAGAGTGAAAACCTCTTTTTTTGGACCTGGTTTTTTTTTCGCCCCAAATTCGCTCGTGGTCAGAATACGATTTTGTGTCCGGATTTTTAGACCTTTTGGCCTCAAATCTAAGGCAGACCGGTCTGAACTGCACACAGACAGGTGATCCTTTGCAAAAACTAGGATAAGGTGGGCATTTTGGAATAAAGAGAACTCTCCATACGAAAATGATGGGTCCATTAAGCAAAAACATTTTTTTTTTAAATCCAACTTTTACCTTTCTGCTCATGTGCAAGCAAACTAACCAATGGAAAATGATGTTTCTGATACAACTAGGCACTAGTCTCATGGAAAATCTGTTGAAAGCCGATGTATTCAGAAATAGCCCCCTAAATGTCTTTCCTACGCACATTTCAGGCGAAAACAACAAAAACCTCTGGGGCCAAATGAGTTAACCCTTTACCTCATAGAGCATAGTGACAAAGTGCAGCTCGCTATACACAGAACACAGGTTACCTAGTCGACCGCATACGCATAGCTTGCCTGTGAACTATCAAGCAATGTAGTGTATGTTACGTTTAACAGCAATTTTAACCATTTTACATTTTTGGTACACATCTATTACATGTGGAACAATTTAAGAGTAAAGTCCAATTGTTATAGCTCTGTAATTATTTATCACTGAAGAATTTGTTATGTGCTTTAAAATCTGGAGAGAATTCCTTCACCGTCATGTCAGTGAGGCTGTGTGACCAACCGTAGAGCTGCCATTTCTCATATTCGAAATTTACAAGTTTTTCATCTGTGTCTACATCACTAAGACATCTAAATTTGATAATTTATAAAAACTAATTGCAGCCTATATCAATATCAGAGCCTTTACCTAGGTTATTGAATCTTTCATAGTTGTGATTCTAATCATGAAAACTTCGTAAGTACTGAATGAAATCCGCGACTGCCATTTTGGAGAGTGGAGATTACAACCCAGTTACTTTAAATAGCAGATATCGACCAGTACATAAACAGTGACCACGTGATCTGACATAATTGTCATTCACAGAAATGAATGTAGTATCTAATAAAGGGTTTTCCCCGAAGGTGGCGCTACGAAAACCGGCTTAAAATGGCTGATGTTTACAGCAGACGTCAAAAGGCGCTTCTATGGGACTTTTGTAGAAGCGTCGAAAGTCGCTTCGATGCGACTTTTGTAGAGGCGTCCAAAGACGGTTGTATGAGGTAATGGGTTAAACAAAATACAGTGTAACAACTTAATTCCACAACAGTCTGCGATTGACATGTTAGCCAATGAAAACTATCACATTTAATGTATATAATGGGACATAATAAAAAAAAATTAATTTGATTTTTTTTTGATGTCATAGAAATTACAATGAAACTTCATTCAAGTTTGCTAGGCTGGCAGCCATCTTATGCCAACACCACAATGTGTTAGCAAATTCCACCTTTTCAATCCCAACATAAACGTCCAAATATAAAAAATGGGGTGGTAAGGGTCAGAGGAAACTTAGATTAGGTGGCCAGTATATCTGGTGGAAGAAGACAGGAAAACCCCTAACAATTACTGACCCATGAGAAGACAGGAAAACCCCTAACAATTACTGACCCATGAGAAGACAGGAAAACCCCTAACAATTACTGACCCATGAGAAGCTACTGGCAAGTTTTTTCACACACCCAAGCCTGAGATTCAAACCATGCAGAGAAAGGACACTGAAGGTGAGCTCTTAAAACCAATGGCCAACTAAATCCCCCACAAGTAAGTGCTTCATGATGATACCAATGGCCAACTAAATCCCCCCACAAGTAAGTGCTTCATGATGATACCAATGGCCAACTAAATCCCCCACAAGTAAGTGCTTCATGATGATATTCATTCATAAAACATTGACAACTTGTTTGCTCATGCTAAATACATGACTTAGGCCTTGTGTAAGAAGAACTATGTTTTATGTGTATAACAATAATGGCTAAAAATGATTAATTGTGCACCCCTGATAACAAAATGGCTGATTTAAAAAAAAACAAAAATATTGAAAATTTGGAATGTGATATCTAATGTAATTAGACTATGTATCAGTTCTGCCAGTTAGGTATCATTTATTTCATTGATTTTGGGTAAATATGCATCAAAATGGCTTAAATACTACTCAAATTTAATATACCCCATGCCAGAATGCAGAGCAAAAAATTTAAGAGACTGTTGTGACGAAACTTTATATTTTTTAAAGACAGAAAAGATGCTACACTCACAAGTGAAACAATTTACGGTACGCAAGAAACATTACTAGTAAATTAATCTTAACAAAGTATTTTTTTTGGGGGGGGGCCTCAACTCTCAAACTGAGTTTGTTAGGAGTTACTTCCCTTAACTCAAAGCCTGTAAACACTCAACCAATGGCGAACGTCCTCAAAACAAATATTACACAGTTGGTTGTTTTGTTTTTTATTATGATTCTGTCTAACTAAGCTAGAAACCCACAGCCTCTGTATAACAATATAAGTGTGTATACTTATTTTCAGAACAATACATATACATATATATAATTTTAAATTAATACAACAGTAACGGGTTAGACTTACGCTGATGTAAACTTACAAGTACTTCCCCATTTGTTTGTCCTCCATACTACAGGATCTCATGACTTACATTATTAAATGGAGGATTTTCAAAAACTTACATTTTTTTTAAAATAATATATGACAAGTATCAAATAAGCTATATGCCAAAATTGAAGAAGACAAATGGCGGGAGGGGGGATCTATACTTACACGAAACAAATACATCTTGCCACTGAAAACCCCGACATGAATCTCTGGCAGTACCGAAATCCGCACATATTCTCCATAATCCACTATAACCTATTACATCTTCGTCTAAAACTGTTGTCACCCAGTGGTCACTTGCTACCGCAGCTAACTCAAATACACAGGCTACAATAAGGATCAACAGCGTGATGATTCCTACAAAACTTAGATCCTCTCGGCTGAACGCCATTTTGAAATTTTATGACCTGTTTTTACCTGGTGAATCGCAAGGTGAGCAGCGCACCCTGTGGTATGAGAGGTATGCGACAACAAAGGCCGTTGGCGTCTGAGTCACCGTAAACGCTTGCACATAACATGTCAATTTACTGTACAGGTGTTGTTGAAACAAGTTGATAACCTTTGCAAGGTAAATGAAATGCAATACAAGTGAAACTCGAGCGTTCCTTGAAATCCAGTTAATTTGAAACCTGGCGATTATTTCAATATCGTGGCCCAGATAAAATTGTATATGATAATTTATTGTTTTAAGCCAGTAAAGAGATGTGACAATGACAACACAAGTATTAATTATCTAATATAAAATGTAAATATTGAAAATTCTCTCTCTCCTACAACTGTCCTTTACAAAGCATGCAAATAGACGGTTTTATTAACATGAATCATTAGAACATTTAAAAATAACTAAACCAACTTCTCCCGGTCAGTTGCTAGCGAGTGTACTGATCCTTTGATTGTCATCACCTGTTTCCTTTGTCCCTATTAAACTTTGCCTTTTATGGATATTAGGGTATTTATCATTCGACGTTAGGATATCACGCTGACAGGAGCAGCATTAGATTACTAGATTTTGTAGTTCATGAGGGATACAGTTATGTGCGTAATACGCAGCGTTGTGTTACTCTGTTCTATCTACTCAGTGTTTAGTTCATACGGCCATAAACGACGTAGCCTTGTATTACTTAAACTGTTTCATTTTCAATTATCCCCACCACCCCCATTTTTTATTCATTTCATATTGTTTTAAATGTGTTATATTTTGAACAAGTTACAAATGTGTTATACTGAAATGTGTTACATTTTGCGTGAACAAGTTACAGACATGGTATACTGAAGTGTGTTATATTTTGCGTGAACAAGTTACAGACATGGTATACTGAAATGTGTTATATTTTGCGTGAACAAGTTACAAACATGGTATACTGAGCGTGAGCAGACTTTACAGGCAAAGAGCCTTCGTGCGATTTCGTTTCCCTGTCCTTTTTTTAAATTTATTTTGATCTCCTGGTTCGTAGTTTTGCACATACAGCAATTTCATGTGTGAGAGAGTTTCATTTGAGTTTTTTCTTCTTCTGGTATATACAGTGTTTCTGGTATATATAGTGTTTCTGGTATATATATATATATATATATATATATATATATATATATATATATATATATATATATATAGTGTTTCCTCAAGGATCTAAATAGGCTTGGTAATTAATGCACGAAAAAATGGCATTTTAAATATTTATCTCATGATGGAAAGTGTTGTTGTTTCGTAAATTGTTCTTATTATTATTATTATTATTATACAAAAAGTTGTTGATCTCTCTGGGATAGGTCGGTTTCATTTGCATGAAAGGTGTGTTAAACTATATATATATATATATATATATATATATATATATATATATATATATATATATATATATATATATACAAACACACTCATCATAGCTTGTATTTGTTTACTTTTCTTTAACTTCGTAGTGGGCTTAAATTATCTTTCAGCACTAGAAAACGTTATTCTGGTTATTAAAAAAAAATTAAATATTGCGGGATGCTTACCCCCCCCCCCCCCGTTATATAATGCAAGATAATAGTACTTATGTTATTTACAACGATGCTTAGAAAGATATCTGATTCTCATTCATTTTGTTCACAAGATTATATGAAATTCAATTTTCAATTTATAAATAGGAAATAAAAATGAAATTCAATCTTTATCATTTGAAATAATGCAGTTACGTAGAGACTTAGTTTTAAAAAAAATAATGAAATAACTTGAGGAAGCATATTTAAAGTGAATAAGTCGTTGAAAAATAAAAAGAAAAGAAAAGGACAGATAATGAATAAACAAACTCAGTAAATCTATATCCATCGAAGATGCGATCGTTTTTGATTTTACATTCTTGCTTTGTATTACTGCGTATGTTAGTTAGGTTAATTTGTTTAAATCTGAATACTAACATCCGTATTCATATTTACTGCGTATGTAAATAAAGCTAAAATAAAAAGAAGAAGGAAAAAAAAAAGACATTGCTATCAAGTACACGTTTTAATATACGTTTCTCACAGTGTCAGGGACGATAATCCACCAGACATTCTAATATCGTTAAAACGAGACCCAGCTTTCAGCGTGATTTCGGAATGTCGAAATAGAGAATAATTAATAATTACGGATGTTGTATCATAATCAAACATGTTTAATACATGGCAGGAAAACTCATAAATGCGATATTGAATTCGTTCTAAATTATGGATTAGGATTTTTAATATGCCGTCATTATCAGTACAGAAAAACTGTTTGTCCTCCTCAGTTTAGTTTGCACGAAGGTGGCAAGACCTCGCATCATGGGAAAATGGGTGATATGTAACGACCAGTTTCAGTTTGAATGAGCACTGATTCTAATCGTCTGTACCTCTCACATTGAGGACAACGATATGGATAATATGCTAGTTTCTATTCTTCATGATTCAGTTGAGCTTGAGGCCGTAAAGTGTACGGTAAACAGTAATTCATGGGAGCTAACTTATGATGGACTTTGTTTTATTGCAATCTGTAATTTAAATTAAATCCCTTGATTTCGTTCCTTCAGTGGACGTTGGGGCTGTTGATTTTCGGTCTACTGGTGAATGTAAGCTGCAAGCCATCTTTCTCCTTTCCATAGTATTGGGACATTCAGACCACCTGGGTTGTTTTGGCAAGAAGAAAATGTGTTTTGTTTGGTTCCAATTCCTCTTTCCATAGCGTTCCTTTTTGTACATGATGGTCAGGTAACGGCCTCCGCCATGTTGTAGTATTGCGCAATGTATATAGAACTTAAAACACATATCTTAACAACTTGAACTATTCTCTTATATGAGTGGTAAAAAGTATGTCCTATGTGGGGTGTTATGCACTACTATGAGTTCTACGTGTTAGTATTCATTTTATGCACTACTATGAGTTCTACGTGTCAGTATTCATACGTGTCAGTATTCATGTTATGCACTACTATGAGTTCTACGTGTCAGTAATCGTGTTATGCACTACTATGAGTTCTACGTGTTAGTATTCATGTTATGCACTACTTTGAGTTCTACGTGTCAGTATTCGTGTTATGCACTACTATGAGTTCTACGTGTCAGTATTCATGTTATGCACTACTATGAGTTCTACGTGTCAGTATTCAAGTTATGTACTACTATGAGTTATACGTGTCAGTATTCAAGTTATGCACTACTATGAGTTCTACGTGTCAGTATTCAAGTTATGCACTACTATGAGTTCTACGTGTCAGTATTCGTGTTATGCACTACTATGAGTTCTACGTGTCAGTATTCGTGTTATGCACTACTATGAGTTCTACGTGTCAGTATTCGTGTTATGCACTACTATGAGTTCTACGTGTCAGTATTCGTGTTATGCACTACTATGAGTTCTACGTGTCAGTATTCATTTTATGCACTACTATGAGTTCTACGTGTCAGTATTCGTGTTATGCACTACTATGAGTTCTACGTGTCAGTATTCATTTTATGCACTACTATGAGTTCTACGTGTCAGCATTCGTGTTATGCGCTACTATGAGTTCTACGTGTCAGCATTCATGTTATGCACTACTTTGAGTTCTACGTGTCAGCATTCATGTTATGCACTACTATGAGTTCTACGTGTCAGCATTCGTGTTATGCACTACTATGAGTTCTACGTGTCAGCATTCATGTTATGCACTACTTTGAGTTCTACATGTCAGTATTCATGTTATGCACTACTATGAGTTCTACGTGTCAGTATTCGTGTTATGCACTACTATGAGTCCTACATGTCAGTATTCGTGTTATGCACTACTATGAGTTCTACGTGTCAGTATTCATGTTATGCACTACTTTGAGTTCTACGTGTCAGTATTCATGTTATGCACTACTATGAGTTCTACGTGTCAGTATTCGTGTTATGCACTACTATGAGTTCTACGTGTCAGTATTCGTGTTATGCACTACTATGAGTTCTACGTGTCAGTATTCATGTTATGCGCTACTATGAGTTCAACGTGAGTAGTAAATGGGGGCACTTTACCGTCAATGGGAATTAGCATTACAGAGACCCCTGGGTCAGATTAGCGTCAAGGGAAATTTAACATGGAGAAAAATCGTGGGTCAGATTAGCGTCAAGGGAAATTAACATGGAGAAAAATCGTGGGACGGTTTAGCGTCAAAGGAATTTAAACAGGGTGGGACTTTATAGCGTCAAGGGAAATTGAACATGGGATTTTTTTTTTTTTAAAATTTTTTTAAAAAAGGGGTAGGCAATGGAAAGGCTATCTCTTTTCGAGAAATATGGCTGGCCCTGAAAAGGGCCTTTGGGTTTATGTTAATATTAATATTAACATAGATGGCATCTGTCACATCTTCTTCTTCTTCTTCTTAAACTCCTTCTAACTGCCGGTCCATACACAAGTACCCTCTTGAGACATCCTTGTCTTTCTATGTAAACTCTCCTCATCCATTGACTAGTATCTGTCCTATCAACAACAGTCCACTTGGACCTGACATACATGAGCATGTCCGTCCTAAACATCATGGAAGCCACAAGGGTGGATGACTCAATGAGCGGGTACAAACACAAACACACAAACACAAACACACAAACACATACGCTAAGAAACAATAAACAAAATCCATAATCTACTATCCACACAATCGTACGTGAGCGGTTACAAAACCCAAACTATACTCTCCACATACGCTAAGAAACAATAAACAAACCCATAATCTACTATTCACACAATCGTACGTGAGCGGATACAAACACAAACACACAAACACAAACACACAAACACATACGCTAAGAAACAATAAACAAATTCATAATCTACTATCCACACAATCGTACGTGAGCGGTTACAAAACCCAAACTATACTCTCCACATACGCTAAGAAACAATAAACAAACCCATAATCTACTATCCACACAATCGTCCGTGAGCGGGTACAAACACAAACACACAAACACATACGCTAAGAAACAATAAACAAAATCCATAATCTAATATCCACACAATCGTACGTGAGCGCTTACAGAACCCTAACTATACTCTTCACATACGCTAAGAAACAATAAACAAAATCCATAATCTACTATCCACACAATCGTACGTGAGCGCTTACAGAACCCTAACTATACTCTTCACCTACGCTAAGAAACAATAAAGAAACCCATAATCTACTATTCACACAAACATACCTTAGCTCTTACAAGCACCAACACACAAACACATACCCTCACACTATCTTAAAAAAGAGTTAGTGTTTATATTCACACTACTCTACCTACACATTGGCAAATTGATGGTTATTTCTTTTCTAGAGTATTGGGTAGCCCTGAAAAGGGCTGTTTTTTTGTTTGAAACTTCATGGACACCTGGTTAATGGTTGCACCTTCCAGGCCTGGCGCCGCATACACATCTTATCCCCCAATTACATTTTACCTTTTGGGGAGAGAGAGCAGAGGCAGGATATGTCGCTTCAGAATCCCAATTTTCGCTCTCTGGGATTCTGAAATTTCTTCTTCTTCTCTCCTTTTCCTCCTCCTCCTCTTCTTTGTATCTTCTCTCCTCCTCTTTGTATCTTCTTTCCTCTTCTTTATATCTTCTCTCCTCCTCTTCTTTGTTTCTTCTTTCCTCCTCCTCTCTTATCCTTCCCTCCTCCACAATGGCTTCCGCGGCCAGTTCATTTAATATGCGCCTGGCATATTCCAGATGCACATGAAGTTCCAACAGTTTCTCCAGTCTCGTGTTCATTTTTGGTGTTGATCAATCAACAAGGGTAGCTGGACTGCCGAACGAGTTTCAATTTATAGTGAAAGCGCGGACGTGAACGAAAACATCCCCTAAAAACATAAAATTGATCTTACCTAGATCATGACCATAAAACAACGCGCCGACCTAAAAGAAACACTCACTCACTTCTTTATGCTACCCATCACTATTTTAAAATTTTTTATAAATCACTTCAATAGACTATCCACATACGCAAAGCAATCCAATCTAACTCCAAATATACACCTCAAACACCAAAAAAGTCATCATTTTAATCTACTATCCATACCAACTTACTTAACCACTTACAAACACAAACACACAAACACATACCCTCACATTTTTTTAAAAAAGAGTGTTTATTTTCACACTACTCTACCTACACACATTGGCAAATCGATTGTTATTTCTTTTCTAGAGTATTGGGTAGCCCTGAAAAGGGCTGTTTTTTTTGTTTGCTATGGCATTCTTTTTAGTTTCTAAGAATGCGATGTCCTCTGAGGATAGACTTTCTGGCGATAGGTCTGCTTCTTCGGAAAGAGAAGAAGAACTCTTTGGTGTCGATACGACAATCGACAAAGCCTCTGTCAGCTTCAGGTTGCTGCTGCTGCTCTTGTTGTTGTTGCTGCTGCTGTCTCTGAAGTCTGTACTTCTCTGTCCATTCTTCTTTTTCCCTGTTCATTTCTTCTCTGAAGAGCTCTTCTATCAGGTCTTCAGTGATTTTTAACATTCTCACATTCTCTATTTCTTCTGGCTTCGGTATCAGACTGTGTCTGACCCTATGCAAATTCACGTAGGCTTCGTTGAGTTTAGCTAGTTTGGAGCACATCTTCTTAGGAGGATGAGTCGACAATGGATGGTTAGACGAATGAATGAATATTGAATTATAGACGCTTACATACTAGTACTTTTGCGTCTTGTTAATGCCTGATGACCAGGCTATTTATTTGATCGGGTTTGTAGGAATGGTGCCACTACATCCCCGTGTTTATATGCGATGACCGCATTACTTAATTACAATGTCTGTCCGTGGCAAAGGAGGGAAGGCATGAGTCCAGGAGGAGCCCGACGTCACAGGTCCATGTTGTTAGAAACGCCAAAGCCTATTGTTCAAATCGAGTCCAGTTGTACTAATGGACGTTAAATATATCAATGTCGTGTTAGCCACTGTAATTATCCTGATCTTGATAGTTGTTAGATTTGTTTATGTTAACCTATAGCAGTTTTCTTTTCTTTTGTTTATGTACAGAGTGTACTTTTGTGTATGTATATAAAAAAACATAAATTATGCCAATCAATTAGGTGTTTGTCACCCGTTACTTTCAGTTCTTGTATTGTAATTTTTAAGTTTTGAATTTTGATGGCGGTGTCCAAAAATGATCATATTGAATTAGGGCCAAAAATAATTTGGTATGTCTGAAGAGCCCTCTAATAGCCAATGTGAGAGCTTCTTTTGAGGCAATTGACCGATGTCTGTGTCTTCTTTCTGTCATCGTTGTTGTGAGTTGCTGGTCTTTTCTTGTTGGAGTCCCCTTCTGCTC
The DNA here is from genome assembly GCA_028554795.2 of Sinohyriopsis cumingii. Taxonomy (NCBI): domain Eukaryota; kingdom Metazoa; phylum Mollusca; class Bivalvia; order Unionida; family Unionidae; genus Sinohyriopsis; species Sinohyriopsis cumingii. Next base: position 707,365 of record CM068832.1, on the reverse strand, counting down.
AACTGCCACACACCATTATCTTAATTATCATTGTGCCTCAAACTCTAATATAATAATAATATTTTTTTTTTTTTTTTTAATAGTTAAAATTGTCAGCACGTGGTCTGAAAAAGTCCTGTGCTCCCTGTGTAGTGTGTTATTAATGATAAGTTTTGTTGTGACTTTAGTTTAGTTCCGCCTTGTGCGGAGGGTCCTGATGACTGGGCTTATGTCACCTTATATATCTAAATTTTGGGAGTTAATGTATTCTGTTCTTGTTGTCAGACCTTAGATGTTATAGTCAGAATATAGACATGCAAAGTTGGAAGGTAGAGAAGGGAAGATTGGTACATGCATGTATTTTAATAATTTTATGGGTGCAGGCACCTTTGCTGAATACTCAGGTCCGGGTGGACTTATCAAAGGTGCCTGTCTCCCCATTTTCTTAAAGATAGTTTTTTTGTTGTTTTTTTTTCCCTTTCCCTTTTCGTTAGTTTATTTTATTTTATTTTTAGTTTTTATTTTTAAAATTGCTATTTTATTTTATTTAATAATTTTTTATTTTTTTTTTTGTAAAGATTTGTATTGTTTGTAAAGTTAGTTATTCTTCTTTTTTATATATCGAGTATGGAGGCACCTTTGCTGAGTAATCAGGTCCTGGGGACTTCTCAAAGGTACCTGTTCTCGTTATTGATGTGTGTTTGGTAGCCTGTATTTTGTGTTATCCTGTTTGTATTTTTTACCTTGAGTGTGCTTTTCAGCTAGCAATTAATGCTCTCAACTCATTGGGTTATATCTTGTCATACTTGTTTATTTGTTTTAAGTATGTTATTATGTTTTTGTATGTTAGGTCTTTGTTGCTGTTTGTTTTGGGATTTATGAAGTCTGGATATTTGTAGGGCGATCCAATTTTCTTTTGTTGTTTTTGAAATTCCATTCTGTGCGAGTGGTAATAGGTACACTGATTAAAAACGTGTTCCAGGGTCTCTGTGCTGGTGCAATGGGGACAATGGGTGTGGTTGTCCATTCCTTTGTTGAGATGTCTTCCAAAGCTTCCCTTGAGTAAGGTTTTAGCGGTCCTTATTCGATTTATGATTCTGATATCTGGGCTTTGCAGTGTTCTAGGTATTGTAATATGTCTCTCCACCTTTTTTTGCCATTGGTATAGGTGTCTGCCCTTGATGCTGTTGTCCCATGTTTGTTGCCATTTATGGTTGATTTTCTGAGTTATTTGACTATATATTTCTGTAACGCTATATTGCATGGTCAGATAGGTATTTTTTGTGAGGCTGGATTTTGCACTTAGGTCTGCTTTATCATTTCCTGGTAGGTTAATGTGTGAGGGTACCCACAGGAATGTTAGTTTCTGTTGTTTGGTATCTATTTCCCTTATTGTTTGTAGCGCTTTTTCCATGAGATTTGCTCTACTTTTGGAAATACCAGATTCTAGTGATTTAAGTACACTGAGGGAGTCGGTGATGATTACGTGTTGTTTTGTGGTTGAAAGTGTAATCCAGTTTAGTGCCTCATTTATGGCCCAAAATTCAGCTGTGTAGATTGAGCAGTCGTCTGGGAGTCTTTCAGTTATTTCGATGTTATATTCTGGGATAACCACAGCTGCTCCCGTTCTTTTTAACTCTTGCGATTTGGAGCCATCTGTGTAGATTTTAACATGAGTCGGGTACTCTTCCGTTATGATCTTTTGTATTTCTGCTAAGAGTCCTATTGGGTTTTCGTTTTTGGATCCAATTTTTTGTGCTGTCAGGTTGATGTCTGGAGTCCTATTTTTCCATGGTGTTATGTCTATTAATTGGTGTTGTTCAGCTTGTAGTCCCCATTGTCCTATTTCGGTACAGAGCGTATGTACCTTATTGGCTGCCGGTGGATTTGGGACAAGTTTTGGCCTAAATGTTATTCGGCATTTGGTGATTGTACTTTTGGTGGGGTTATTATCCGAGTGTATGGAGTTCCTGGTGGCATACCTAAGGGTTTGTTCCTCCCTTCTTAGGTATAGGGGTAAATCCCCTGTAAGGATTTGTAGTTCTTCTAGGGCAATGTTTGGAAGTGTTCCTGTGCAGAGCCTTAGTGCTTTATACTGTATGTTGTTTAGTTTGTGAAGTAGTTTTGTGCTTGCCGATGCATATACCTGGCAGCCATAGTCTAATTTGGATCTAATTAGTGACCTATATATCATTAACATACTTTGTTGATCTGTTCCCCATGTTGTTCCCTTTATGTTTTTAAGTAGATTTAGATCTTTATTGCATCTCTGTATGATGTTGGTAATATGAGATTGCCAGTTTAATTGTTCATCCAGCAACATTCCTAGAAAGTATGTATTTTTGACAAAGTTTATTGGTGTTTTTTGTAGATATAATTTAGGGTATGTTATTTTACACTTATTCGTTGGGGAAAAAAGCATTCCTACAGTTTTGGTTTTGGATATTTTGAAGCCCCAATTGTCAGCCCAGGTTCCTATCTTATCTAGGTTGAGTTGAATTTGTTTGATAATTTCTTGGCTGTTTGGGTTGCCTGCTTTCCAGATACCACTATCATCAGCAAATTGTGAAAGTTCCACTTGGTTGGTGTTGACGTATTTGCTGAGTTCATTGATCATGATGTTGAATAGAGTGGGGCTAATCACACTCCCTTGTGGTGTTCCATTTTCCAATGTGTGTTTTTCTGAGTGTGCATCCCCTACTCTTGTTTTAATCTGTCTTCCAGTTAGAAAGTTAGAGATCCAGCAGTGCATGCGTCCTGTAATACCATACTGGTTGAGTTTGGATACGAGTCCTTTGGTCCACACCATGTCAAAGGCTTTTTCTAGATCTAAGAAGATCGCAATAAGATGTCGGTCTTTCTTCCTTTTTGCATTGAAAGCAAGTTTGATGTTGGCTTCTAGCCGGATGAGTTGATCTATAGTAGATCGTCTAGGTCTAAATCCGCTTTGATTCTCTGATAATAATTTGTTTTGTTCTAGGTGGTGTTTTAATCGGTTATTTATCATAGTCTCCATAAGTTTACACAGGGTGTTGGTCAGGGAGATTGGGCGGTAGGAATTAATATTTGTAGGGTCTTTCCCGGGTTTGGGTATGGCAATGACTATTGCTTGTTTCCATGTCGTTGGTATGCTCCCTGTTTGCCATATTTGGTTAATTAGTTGGAGAATTATATTTTCCATGTTTGGAGGTATTTTTTTGTAAAATTCGTAGCCTAACAGGTCTTCACCTGGAGATGTTGATTTTTTGTTACGTAACGCCTTTCTCCATTCATTTATATTAAATAAATCATTTAGTGGTGTATTTTCGTTGTTTGTTTGATCGTTAAATAGGTGCGGGAATTCCGTTTCGAGAATGGTGGTTTGTTTCATGAAGTCCTTGGTGTGATTGCTGTTGCTGCTAGAGTTTGCAAAATGTTGGGCCAGTTGTTTGGCTTTTTCTTCGTTAGTGTCCGCACCAGGAATTTTTGGTGTTGATTTTAGTGTGTTTCCTTTCATGATTCTAATCTTTCCCCACACTTGTTTTGAGTTGCTATGATGGTTAAGTGTGGAGCAGTATTTTCGCCATGAGTTGATTTTGGAGTCTTTAATTGTAGTCCGAGTTATGGCTTCTTTACGTTTGTATTCGAGGAAGTCTGCTGTTACTTTAGTATGTTTGAACCGATTTAGTGCTTTCTTTTTGGCCTGAATTGCTATTCGGCATTCCTCTGTCCACCATGGTATAGGTGTTTGTTTTATTTTATTCTGTGTTTTCGGTATACTGATTGTAGCTGCTTTGTTGATAGCTTGAGTTATGGCTTCATAAAATTGGCTGTTGTCGTGGACTCGTGGTTATGTAGTTCCCCTAGTGTAATTTTTTCTAATGATTTGTAGAATGTATTCCAATCAGCTTCTTCAGTTTTCCATTTTGGTATGATTTTAGTTTGTTGCTTAGTTTTTTGTGTGTATATTGTTGTGCATATGGGGAAGTGGTCGCTGCCCAGGGTGCTTTGATGTAGTACTTCCCATTCGCTGATTAGTGCTATGCTGGGTGTGGCAATAGTTATGTCTATAGGGGTTAGCTTTCCTGTTCCTGGGTCTAATCTGGTGGGTGTTCCTGTGTTTAGTATTACTAATTGATGTTCCATTGTGTACTTTTCGAGGTTTTTCCCCCTGGTATCAGTATGGTCGCCTCCCCACTCTGGATTGTGTGCATTAAAGTCTCCGCAGATAATTGTGTGTTGACCCCTTTCTTTAAATATATCTATATAGTTTTGTATGGGATTTAGGCTAGAGCTACCTGGATCATATATGTTATATATGTTTATTGTTTTATTTTTAAGTTTAATATTTATGGCTAGATACTCTATGGGACTCCCATTTAGGTCTATGGTAGGATTAGCTTCATAAGTTTCGGTAACCGAGTTGTGTATATAAATGGCTAATCCTCCCCCTCTTGTGTTATTGGTTCTATTTTTTGTGTATGTTGTATGGTACTCACTAATTTTGGGTATTTTATTGTTTGCATTGGTTAGATAGGTTTCTTGCAAGCAAATAATGCTTGGTTTAGGATTGGTATTGGCAATGGCTGCAGAAAGTTCCCCATGGTTCTTTTTTAGTCCTCTGCAGTTCCATTGCCAAATGAGTATCCTATTTTCACTGTCTGTGCTGTCTTCTGTATCCATTTTAGATTTTAGTGCATTTATGTAGTTCCTTAGTTTTCAGTTTTAAATAGTGTTGGGGTAGAATGTTCCAATGAGTTTTATTAAAAGTTGTAAGAAGTCCTGTTTTTGTACTTCATTGTTTTTTGTTATTTGTTTGACCCCTTTCTGTAATGCCCCAATGTACTTTTGTATTAGATTAGAATCTATCAAACCTTCATTATTACTTGTGTTTTGTTGTTGTAGTTCCACATTTGTGGTTATTGGTTTATGTGGTTGTTTAGTTGGATATTTCTCTAGTTGTGAGTTATCTTTCCTTTGAATGTTATTTCCTATCGGCTTGTTAGGTATTTGTATTGGCGGATTGATTTCAATATCTGATGTTATGTTTTTTTCCTTTGATCTTGTCGTAGCTGCAGTTTCTGTGACTGTTTGTTGTGGTTTCTTGGCTTTTGTCCTTGCTTCATAATAGGGTATTTGTTGTTGTTCCATTATTTCTATTGTTCGGTGTACTATTTTTGTATATGGACATTCGTAAGAGTTGGGGTGGTGGTTTCCTAGACAGTTGGCACATTTTTGTATTTTTGACGTGCACTGTTGTTTGTGTGGACCTCCACATTTATAGCACCTGGTTTGGTAGTGGCATTTGGTGGTGAAATGCCCCCATCTTTTACAATTCGTGCAGAACCGAGGTTTATTTATATATTTGTTGAGCTGTTTCAATTTAGCTTGGGGTCCTATTTTGATGTTTTTTGGTGGTGGGTTGTAAAACTCCAGTAGTACTGTGGTAGTTTCTTGTCCCTTCTTGTTTTTAAGTTTTATAGCTCTCTTGTATGGTATGCTATAATAGTGTAGATCATATTCGATGTCTGCTGTTGTGTAGTGCTTGTAGGTTCCCGTTAGTTTCAATATGGCTTTGAAGCTTGCTTTTGGGGTGTCTGTGTGTCTGGTTCCGCTGTTTGTGGTTTGCCAGCTGTTATCTGTGGGATTCTTGAATGTTCCTTGGATTGATTTTCTGCTGTTGTTCAGCTCGTCCTGTGTGATATTTGAGGTAGTGTTTTTGTTGGTACTGATGTTTGTTGTGGCTGTTTTTTTTTCTGTTCACGGCATGGTGTCTTTGGATCTTGATTTTCATTCCTGCCATTTGGTCTAGCTCCAAATATTCAGCCACCTGCCTGCTGGTGGTACACCATATCACTATATATTCAGTGTTAGGCCTTATAATTCTGTATGTCCCTCGGTGTTTGTTGTTTAGAGATGCGGCTATTGTTGTACTACTTAGCCTGATGAATTTGGGGTTTGGGCTTGTGATATATAGTGTAAGTTCAGTTGGATGGTACGGGTATTTCTGTTGTTGCTGATTGTTGTTGTTCTGATTTCTTTGCCCTGTTTTAGTTCTTTGTGATCCGCTGTCTTGGTTTATTTGATTGTCTGAAAGAGAATTTATTTTCTTACCTGATATTTCCTGTTGCTTCTGGTGGTTTGGGGTCTGAGTTGTTTGTTTCCTTTTAGTTTCCGTTTGGATATTGCTTAGTATGTTTGGGTTGTCCTTTTGTGGCTGAAGTGGTTCAGATTTTTTGATTATTTGTTTTTTGTTCATTGGTCTTTTTCCTTTGTTGGAGCATGTTTCTTCGTGATTCTCATTGTGGAGATTGTTGTGATAGGCTGGCATCTGTTCGAGTTGATCTGCTTCTCTGATGGCTTTTTCGATTTCTTCCAGTTCTTGTGGTGTTATGTACATCGAGGGGCCAGCTTGTTGACTGTTGTGAATAGTGTAATTAGGTGTTCTTGTTCCTCTGTCTTGTTTAAGTTTGTCCCCTTCCGTGGATGCCTCTTCAATTACTGTCATCTCATTGGTTGTTATATTTGTAGAAGGGCCTGCCTGTTGACTGTTGTGTATTGTGTTGTTTTTTGGTTTGTTTACTTTGGTAGTGTTAGTATTAGGTTTAATAGTAGTGGTGGATATGTTTATCTCTTGGGGAGTCTTTGTTGTAGATGGTGTTCTTGGTGTTGTTCTCTTTGTTGTTGCTTGTTTGGGTGTTGTTGCTGGGTTGAGTTGTTTAGTCTTTGATGTGACTGTTGTCCCTGGTGTTGTTGTTGCCATGATTCTTTGTTGTTCAATCATTGGGATGGCTGTTGTCGTTATTGTTGTCATTCCTGTAGTTGTTCTCTTTTTAGTATTTATTGGTGTAGGTATTTTAGATTTCTTTTGTGTTGTTGTCGATGTGCTGTTGTGGGTGATGTTGTTAGATATGGTGTTGGTGTGTTCTGGCCTTCTGTTGTTTGTTTTTGAGGTGTTGCTGCTGTTGTTTGTTTATTTGTTGGTGTTGTTGCTGATGTTGTTTTAGGGCTATTTTGTTTCCTAATTGGTGGTGTTACTTCCTTGCTTTGTGTAAGTGTTGTTTTGGGAGTTGTTGATTCTGAGATTGCAGTCCGTTTTGTGTTTAGTTCAGATTGTTTATTTTTTTTCCCTGGTTGGTTGTGTTTCCGTCGTTGTAGGTGTGGGACTAACGCTTGTTGTTTGTCCCTGTTCGTTATGATGTATGTTTAATTCTGTTTGTATTTTAATTGGTTTTTTGTTCTTTGTGACTTTGCTTTTTATAGCATCCTCTATTGTCTGGATTTGTGTTTCATTTTTTTTAATAGTTGATCTAGTGATTCTGCTTGTTTGGTTTTTTTCCCTCTGTGTGTCTGTATGTACTTGTAGTTCCTGGATGTTTATTTCTCTGGATTCTAAGCTGTTGTGGTAAATTCCCATTTGTACCTCCGTTTGACTGATGTCTGCGCTTTTATTTATTTGATCTATAGCTTTATCCATTTTTCGTTTTCTCCTAATTTGTTTTGTTCTTTCCTGTCTTTTTTGGTCATCAAGTCTTATTTTATTTATTTTAGTGGCCATTTTATGTTGTTTTGTGTTTCCCCCTTTTTTCCGTTTATTTTTATTTTATGTGAGAATTTATTTTTATTTATTGCTTGTTTGTTGTTCTCTTGTTATTATATCATTCTGTTTATAATTATTTATTGTATTTTAATGTTTCTGGTTTTTAGTTATGTATTTATTTATTATTATTATTAATTTATTTATTTTATTTATTTATTTATTTATTTTTCTATGTGCGTGGGGTTATTTCTTGTTTTGTGGTTAATGTAGTGATTCCGATATATCTTACTGGCGGAATTAACTAATCACCCGAAGTGGGCGATGCTAGGTTGTGTTTGATTGGAGACTAGGTCGCGGATTTGTTTGAGCGGGGTAAGCTGCACTTGCTTTTGATTAATGTAGTGCTTGCGCTCTTTAATTTAGCGGAGAAGTGGTCTTCTATATCGGTTTGAGACGATGATTTCTATTGGTCGTCGAGTGTTTAGTTTAGTTAGATTCTGGCGGTCTGCGAGTGGAGTGGAATGCGTTGTTTTAGTAATTTGATACTCGCGTTGTACCGCCCGTGGTTGTTTATATGTGTAAAACCATGAAATTAATATTCAAACTTGAATTTGGTGTATGAATTAGATAGTTTAGTTTAATTAGGTAATTGCTGATTAGTTTGATGTATTATTAAATAGTAAATCAGTTGTAGTTTGGTTATTATTAAAGAGGAAACTGTCTAGTATTATTAAAAGGTATAAAGGAAACAAGAAAGAAAGAAGAAAGAAAAAAAAAGGGAATTACTTTGTCGTTTGCTGCCCTTGATGAGAAATCTTTTGACAACAAGTTGTCTCAAGGATCTCAACCAGGAATTGCTAGTGTGGTTCCTAGCTCCTGTTTTGGGCCTGCATTAGTCCGTTTGTGGTCGGGAGTTATTAAAATTAGTCAGGGAAAAAGTTGGGTTAGGTAAAATTAGGGGTGGGGGTTATGATTATTTATTCGAGTATTAGTCGGTTATTAGTTACTATGTTCAGAAAAATGTATTCAGAATTCGATTATTTAATGGTTTTATAAGGCACAATGTTACCCGTAGGTTTAGTTTGGCTTAAATAAACCCCCTACCTTATTGTTGGTGGTGTGGCAGTTTAGCGTGCTTACCGCGCACGCCGCTATGGAATCCCTTTGTTCCTATGCTGCTGCTCTGTTTTCCTGCTATGGTTTCTGTTTTATGGGTCAGCTTCGGTTCCGTTTGATGTTTTTGGTCTTCCAGTTGATGTAAATATTGTTTTTCTTTCTTTTCTTCTGTTTATTCTTGTTATAGATAGTCTTCTTTCCTCTTGATCTTGTATTTTTGTTGTTTCTTTTTTTCGCTAGTAAAGGAGCGTGCGCTGCAGCTGCCTCACTCTGATCTGTGCGATGATGGTTAGACTGAATGAATGAATATAAATTACAGACGCTTACGCAAACTAGTGCTTTTGCGTCTTGTTAATGCCTAATGACTAGGCTATTTAATTGGTCGGTTGTAGGTATTAGAGCCACTACAATCCCGTGTTTACTGTGCGATGACCGCACTTTTTAATTAGTCTGGACTTGGTAAAGTGAAAAAATTGTCCAAGCAAGGTTAAAGAAACCAAATGTGATTAAGACCGCTATTAGTTAAGTGTATAAATTATAATTAATCAAGTTGTTAAATTTAACAATATACAAGAATAGTCTATTGAGTTATATGCCAATCAAATCCGCTAAATGCAGTTTGTTTCCCCATTTCCAATTCAATTGTTAGTTTAATATCCAGCATAGTTAACTACCAATCAGAACCATGTTTACATTCCTGGTTATCCCGCGCAAAGTTGCTAGACCAGTTTTTCAGTTTTCAATCCGTTTTGTTTCAATCCGTTTATCAAGCTTCAATGTATGAGTTTGCCCTAGGATTGAAATCCAACCGCCAATCAGAATCGAGTTAACAAACATAGCTGTCCCGCGTAAAGTTGCGGGTCCAGTTTTTCCAGTTTCAATCCGTTTTCCAATCTGAGTTATATGAATTACCTTAGGATTGAAATTGTATTTGCCGATACCCAATCAGATCCATGTTGTTAATCCGTCGTCCTTCCCACGTCTTGCCATTGCTGTTGTTTACGCTCCAAAACGCCAGGTCGCATTTATTTATTTATCAAATCAAGTCCAGTTGTGCTAATGGATAAAAATAATTTCCCAATAATGTGTTAGCCACCTCTGTAATTGTGTCGAATTGTTCAAGTTTCAAAATTTTCCTATTTTTTATTTCTTTAGTTTGCCAATGTTCTAGTACAAAGTGTACGTTACTTTTTTCCCTAGAAGTTTAGCGTACTGTCTTAGCGACTTTCAAAGTAAAAAATAAGTTAATGAATTTTTGTAGTCATTGTTAGGTAAATTTTGGTTGTATTTAGTAGCGGTGATAAAGAATCAAATTAGTTCAGTTAGTTGTGTCGAAACGGGGTTCCAAGCCAAAATGAAACCCCTTGGTAATAGGCATTCTTTAAGCCCTTAAAAGGGCTATTTTATTCAGGTCGGCAGCCTGAATGTGTTGCGGTCTTTTTCATAGTACCAGGTTTCTTCCGCTGTGTGAGTCTCTTCATACTCTTCGGTAGGGAATGCCTCGTATTCATAGTATTTTGCTAGGGCCGTAGCGTAGTCCACTAGGCTGGTAAGTTGTGTTTCTACGTAGGCTTTGTTGTAGTGATGAGTCAGGATGCGTTGAGCGAAGAGCCATTGTTGTGTGCTTGGTTTTTTCCTTGGTTTAAGCGACCTCCATGCCATATATTTTATCGTGCTGATAAAATTCTTGGCCTTTTTTTGGTCACCTAAAGTTTCTTCTAGTCCCCAGAGTTCGGCGAATTGCTCAATCGTCATTCCTTGTTCTTTTTCCTCATCTGTAATTTCTTCTTCCGATGTTGTCGTGGTAGTGGTAGTAGCTGTTTCATCCAGTGTTTGTTCTTGGATTTTCGTTTCAGTATTAGTTAGGGTGGTGGCATCACTTACGGGTATCACCGTTTGTGTTTCCACGTCACTCTGTTGCCGATCGATGGTCTGGGTTGATGTTGTAGCTGTTGTTACTGCTGTTTCAATTCTCAGGGGAGCCTTTGTCGAGTGTTGCTGTTTTTGTATATTGCCTTGGTTAGTAGCAGGTGTATCACAGCGGTTATCTGTTACCTTTTGGTCAGTTTTCCCTCTCTGTTTGTACTTTCTGCTATTTTTCCTTTTGGTCATACAGTAGCTTTGCTCATTTTCGACACATAGGTCCTCACCCTCGTCATTGGTAGTCCAGACCAGTAATAGAGTTGTCCTGGTTTTCCCTGCCCGTATGCTCCAGTTAGTTGCTTGTTTCTTACCAAGTGCTCTTATGGCCCTCAGTGCTGGAGTTGGGATAACTGCATGGGCTGGTAAAATTCTCGATTCTACGCCTATTGATGCTGCAGTGTGTTCCATCGCTGTTGTGCTGCTGCTTGTTCAACGCGAATATCATGGTTAGACTGGAAACAACCCGGTTCTTAAAGTCAGAGCGCGGACGTGAAGGAAAACATCCCCCACACGGTTTTTGAGTCGCAACGTTTAGTGAGTGTCATGAGAGGGATAGTAAGAAATGAAAGAGCATCAATCCAACATTCTTATAGCTAAACAAAAGACAAAGGCATTTTTTTCAAAACACAACATTTTTTATTCAAAAATCACTTAACACTAAACAACAACTCTAACATTTTTAACAATAATCCAACAATATAACATCAAACAATTTTTTCAAAACACAACATTTTTTATTCAAAAATCACTTAACACTAAACAACAACAACTCTAACATTTTTTAACAATAATCCAACACTAAAAGTTTCTCCACTAGGTAAAGAGGGATAACAGTCTTCCATGGTTTCTAGTAATCTAGGATGACTTCTCTCAAACTGTTGATTTCTATGGTATTATCGAATTCTGCATACAGGATGACGTTCACCGTTTCATCAGGGTCTCGGTCTTTGAACTGAATTTCCACACGAATCTGGCCGGATTTTATAGGGTGGAAATGTCCCTCGTCGCTGCCTTGGTCTGGAGTGAAATCGAAAGCCCACAAAGCGTAGCCTCCTGCATAATCCTCGTACGTAATACCGTGGCTGGTATTGGTTCCTAACTGTCCGGTGGCTTCGTACAGGGACAAGTACGATCTCAAGTAATTCTTCTTGGTAAAGTCAGGTTCGAAAGGTAGGGTACACAAGGTCTTGCCATCGCGACTGACTTCGATTTTGGACACGCCAAAGTGTTGAAAGTAGAAAGGATTTTTTTCGGCAGCTCCGTTGAAGGCTGTATTCTCGACGATACCAACGATCAAACGTTTGGGTAACTGTCCTTGGAACAGATGATCTTCGATCATGGATCGCTGTCCCTTGGGAATGGTGAAGGTTTTCACTTCCACGCGTCGTATGGGATACTTGGCAGTCGTTCTGCTCAACGTCTGACTGATGTCGTTTCCCACTTTAGGTAACACTTCCACACGGCGTACGTAGAGTCTGGCTTCTAGGATTTTGGTTTTGTAACCGTCACTATCAGCCATCAAATGGAAAGCGGCACTGCTACGATTCAGTCTCAGGCGGACATCCACCCCGTTCAGCAAATACTTTTCTTGCAACCACATGTCCAAATGCAAACGATCCATCAGTTCTAAACTTGTGTCGGCTCCCGTGATTCTCTTTCTTCGTTCTACAAATCCATCATTGTTGTCTTTCTTTTCATCAGTTTCCAATATTTCAAACTTGGTAGGTTCGTCAGCTTCCCATACCACACAGGCATTGAGATGAGTGTTCTTGGCATCTATTCCGTACGTCAAGAGATTTTCCAGGTAGGCACGATAAGGGTAAGTATCCATGCTGCTGCTGACCAGTTTGTTATTCAAGTACAAGTCCACTCCACTGAACAAGGAATGCATGAAATTGTTGACGGGAGCTACTGCTTCATCGTCTATAGCACCTCCAGTCTTATCTAGAATTTTGACTTTCAGGTACAAGTAACTGCTATTCAGATCGATGTAATCTTCGGGCTGTCCTTTGATTTCAAACTCGATGGGAGCGGAATCGGTCAATGAGGAGACGGGGTGAAATTCCACCCACTGGGATTCTTGCATCGTCATCATCGTGGGGGGCATGGCAAACAGGTCCAGTTCCGTCTTGGAACAAGCGCAAGATTCTCGGTGCATCATTTTTTTGTCTCTTTTCTCAATAATCGAAAACGTCTAAGTCTCGAACGGTTCTTCTTTTCTTGGCCTTTCTCGCTTGAAGTCTGGTGAAAGGGTGTTTTCTTCGTCGTCTCTTTCTGCCTTGTCCTTGCTGAATGCCTGACTCGGTAGCGTGCAGGGCATTTATAGGTGTTTCTCGGTGACCCAAAATGTCTTTGCCCGTTTGCAGCAAGACATTTTTGCCTGCCCTCATGAAGGCTTCTTTAGGGTTTTGTTTGTCGATGATGACATTTTGGAGAAATTCTTTGCCTTGCGTCAGTGCCGCATCTTTCAAGGCGTGCAATCCGCGTATCACCATCGGTTTCAACACCGGGGCCACCGAACGAAAGGCCGATTTTAACATATCTCCTAAACCGTGTCCTCGCTGTCGAGCAACCCCTCGGTACACTGGATACATGACTTACGAATCGTGAGAAAACCGTTTTCGAAAATGGAGTTTCACCGTGACTTTTCCTTTGGTGAATGGAATATTTTGTCCCAAATCTCCTTTTATAGTAATGTTGACCGTGTCCAAATACGACTTACTGACAGGCAAATAGTGAGGATGTACAAATTCGCGGTGGACGTGGTAAGTGTTTCCACCTTCCTCGTCAGTGTTCGTGGCAGAATCCACTTTGAAAGGAATGACACGCAGTAACGGTACGGAGGTGTGTCCCACCACGTTATACTCCACCACATCGGAGTACACAAACATCAAATTCAGTCCTTGGTTCAGTTCTACCGGGGCACGAAATAACTTGCTAAAAGACTCGTTGTCGTAAACGATGGGTCATTCGCTTTTCTTCATCATGCTCATTCTCAGGTTCATGTCTCCGCCCAACATGTCATACAATTCAGGACAAAATAAAATGGACAGGATTTTACTTCGTTCAAATTTCATCAAGAAGCGACGAGCTGTTTTGTGGTACTCCATGGTGACACTTTTGTTAACATGCTCCAAAGCTTTCAGAAACACGGCATTAAACCTGGAGGCTATGGTGCTGACCAAATGTTGACCACTAAAATAATAGCCTGGGGAAATGAACAAGTGATAGGTGGTGTACTTTTGTGTACGGGTTTTCTTGTCATATTTGACATTGCTATCCATCCACTGTTGCAATTGTTCATCATGAACTTCCACATCAAACAAATTTTGATTGGGAAGGACATTGATGACTTGGGTCGGGTGAATCATTTCTACTAAAGCCACTTCCCAATGGACTTCGTGATCTAAGGGGATGGCTTGAGGTAATTTGGCCGTGTAACAGCACAACGTGTTCTTGGGAAACACCTCCATGGAACTGTCACTGGGTAAGGTTAAGTAAAATTGGTTTTGGTGACTCATAATTCCAGAGTTCTGTGGCTGTCCGAGGGGTTAGTGGACGTCAGAGGCGTGTCTCCGCCCAAAATGGCGTTCTGGTTGTGGTTGGAGTGGTGACTGGCACTGGCACTGGACACAAGGTTCCCGTGGTTTCCGTTGGAGGTGAATTTCAGGGAGGGATTAGGAAGCAGGTAACCGATGCAACTGCTCAATAAAATGGTCCACAATTGTTTGTCTCCTTGTTGCAAACTCAAATTGGCGATGGCTGCCCCGATGACACAATACACCACGAAGATTTGGCAGAAAAAGACGATTTGCGTTTTAGGCACACGTTCTCCACACCACACCCACAAGGGTTGTTTTTGTAAATCTTGCACAGAAGAACTGGGTGAAGGAGGAGTGGTCGACGTAGCTGCGTCTGTGTGAAAAGGCATGATGGTCACTTCTTTTTATAGTCGATGACTTGCGAAGCGTCGATCCAAGAATCAAAACTGGGTGGATATCCTTTCCAACGTACTTTGACTTCTTTGACACGTCGTTTGCCCACTTTACGGGTTCTGCGTTCGAGAATGCTTTCGATGTCGTACACGTCGTCTTCTTTTTTGGTGACACGTTGTAACTCGGGCAAATAAAATGTTCCTTTGAGCACTTCTCCGTTCATGTCTTCCAATTTATAGACGGCAGGATGACGGCCATGCACTCGTCCAGTGACGCGAAACAATTCGGTCGTCCAGTTAGGTAAGTAACCTTTGTCGAAAGTGCGTTTGGTTTTGCCAATGCGCACCCAATCTCCTACGGCCAACATTCCACTTTTCTCGGGGACAGCCCTCGTCGGGGACGTACCAAACAGACGCTCAAACACCAACACTTCGTTGTCGGGAGTCACTTCTTGCGGGGCACGTCCGATGCTTCGATGGTAAGATTGGTTGTACGCTTGCACCAGGTGCGGTAAGATGTCGATGTACTTCAGAGTGTGGTGATGCGTAAAATATTTCCACATGCGTTCTTTCAAAGTGCGTTGAAAACGTTCCACGATGCTGGCTTTGGTTTCGGGATTCTCGGTGGTAAAAAAATGAATGTCACGTTTCTTTAATTCTTTTTGGAAAGCTTGGTTCAGAAATTCGGTGCCTTTGTCCGTTTGCCATCGCAGAGGGTGACGACCGCTTTGTTTCAACACCCGTTGCAGGGCTCGCACTAACTCGCTGCTCGATTTGGAAGTCAAGGGTACGACCCAGGCAAATTTGGAAAAGACGTCGATGACACAAAACAAATATTTCTAGCCACGATTGGAGCTGGCCAAATGAGAGACATCGGCTAAATCGGCTTGCCATTGATGATCGATGCCTTCCACTCGGGTGCGACTTCTGGCAAACTTGCGTCGAATGGGTTTGTGTAAAGTGTAGGTAGCTTGTTCTTGTAACCATCGTTGC
The DNA here is from genome assembly GCA_028554795.2 of Sinohyriopsis cumingii. Taxonomy (NCBI): domain Eukaryota; kingdom Metazoa; phylum Mollusca; class Bivalvia; order Unionida; family Unionidae; genus Sinohyriopsis; species Sinohyriopsis cumingii. The sequence goes on along the minus strand of CM068832.1, from coordinate 691,901 downwards.
ACTTGAGGTAAACGGAGACTTTTCAGTCGCGTTTTGGCAGCACGATACAATTTTTGAACTCCTGCGTAACTTGCAGGATGCGAGGGATCGTAGTAAATGCTGGCTAAGACTTTTTCCATTTTTTTGTGTTGGTTGGTGTGTTAATAAGACACCCACTCTTGGAGGATGCTACTCTTTTTCTCTTGGGGTATTTTCTTGGATTGCAATGCTTTGCGTGTGCGGCCAGCAATAGGTGTCGAAGAGGAGAAGGATGTCTGAGCGGGGGATATCGGTTCTTGTTTCACTTCTGTCTTCACTTCTGTCTTCACTTTCTTTTTCTCTTGTGAGGAAGAAGGGGTGGCCATCATCTTTTTAATCCATCCAATTCTGGAGGTAGGTGGTGTTGTTAACTTGCGTACTTTTTCTGGTGAAGTTTGAAACCCTTCCTCTTCTTCTCCTTTTTCTGTCTTGGTCACGGGTACTGCTGGTACTGGTACTAGTACTGGTGATGGTGCTGGACTTTTCATCAAGGTCTTAAAATCTTTCAGAGTGGGTAGAGCTGTTTCGTCTAAAGCTTTCTGGTGAAAGAGTTGCAGTCGTTGCAAGAGTTGACCGTACTTTTGCGATTTTTCTGTTTCGGACAAATCTTGGCGATCCATCAAGGACTGCAATTCGTGTTGTAACTGGCACATCTCGCTCAAATGGGGATTGGGAGGTAAATGCGGGGTGTGTTGTTCTTGCCACCGATGGTATTCCATCCATCGTTTGTAAGGCACTAAAGCTTGTTTTCGTCCTTCCATGGGGTTGTCAGGGGTCGATTCTGAGATCTTGGAACTTCCGAGGCCTTTTTATCTCGCTCCCACCAGTCCTCCCAACATGGTTCCCAAGACTCCTTTCAGTATGGGGCCTAACAAGAGAGGTAAAATACCTCCACGTTCCACTAACATCTTCTTTTTTTGACGAATGGGAATTTTCTTTTGAACCGTTTGGCGAAGAACGTGACGATGTTTGCCTAAGCATTGTTTCTGGTGTTTGGACAAAGGGATCGTGCCTTTCAAAACGTTCAAACAACATTCGCACACGGTATCGATGACCTCTTTGGAGGCCGTTTGAATGAGTTGTTTTCGTAGGGGTGGAGAAGCTTTGGACAGGACAGATAACATGTCCCCATGTTTGGCTAAACGTGGTGGCAGTCCTTTCCTTTTCTTTCCTTGGGGTTTTCTGGAGGGTGACATCTTTGAGTCTTCAGGAGCACCAAAAAACACTGATACCCCGACTTGGTCACAGGCCTTTTTTATACTGGAACGCGTCGCCACTGATTGTCTTGACGTCGTATTAGTTTGAGGACAGGCATGACACGTCGTGCAGGGGTACGTAACGGACTAAATCGAGCCAGTTCTTGCTTGGACAAATCCAGTAAACCTTGTAACATGCCCGATCTTTCTTGAACTTTGATTTTGGGAGAAGGTACTTTGTGAGCAGCAGCCACTGCCACTAAATTGGAAGGTCCTGCCACTGGGGAAGTTCTTTTGGGGGTCATCAACGGAGAAGTTCTTGGTGTGATCAACGTCTCCAAGTACTCTTCAGTTCTGGGTGTCATTAACGGAGAAGTGGACAAACGTGAGGCTGCCGGAGACGCAGTCACCGCCGTGGCAGGTCGTGGTTTGCGAGTGTAAGGTTGCGTCCTGACCGAAGTGCCTCTCTTGCGACTAGTTTTCTGTGGACTTTTCTTTTTCTGGGGACTTTTTCTCTGTTTCTTTTTCTGGGGGCTTCTTTTCTTTTTCCGGGGTGGTGGTGTCTGGTCAGAGGAGGGCCCTGCCACTGGAGAAGTTCTCCTTGGGGACCTGGTCTTTTTCTTCTTGGGGCTTCGTTGGACTTTTGTCTTGGGTATAACTTTGGGGGCATTAGGATCCCATCTTAAGAGTGAGCGAATGATGACCCCTCCTAGAGTACCGCTCCCTCCAGGTTTCAAAATGATTTGTTTTTTGGTTTGAGTGTCGATGCGGGGATCGGCCAGTTGGACCAAAGCGACTTTGTTTCGATCGAAAAAGCGTTGGGTTTGATGAGGAATCTGAATGATTCCTTGGAGTAATTGACGTGCCGTCACCGTGAACCATCGTAAGACTTCTTTGAGACTAGCTTCTAAGACACGGGCTCGTGTTTGTGGATCTTTTTCTCGACTGATGCCATATAAGGCACGAATCAATTTGACGGGAAGATGCGACTGAAGGGACGTCATGTTCACACTGTGTGAGACAGACGAAAAAGGGTCTGAGGTTTTTATAGATTTTTTTATGGGGAGTGAAATGAAGTCGAGGACGGAGACGTGTACAGGACAGGCCCTCCGTCTTGGCACCAGTGGTGAAACAAGTGGGTACGAAATCGCAAATCCTCGGGAGTCGTAGGTTTCAAATCGACGAGTAAATAGGCGTGTGGCGTTTGAGTGGCATAGTCGTACGCCTGAGTCAGCCAAGGTGTTCCTAACTGTTTGGCTAAGACTTGCACTTGCGATTTATCTCGAGGGCTTTTAAACAAGACCACGTAATGCGCATTGAGACTGATGGTGCGATGGGCTTTACTTTGTTGAAACAAATTTTGGGTGATGTAAACGACACTGGCATTACGGTGATGCCCTTTGCGCGTGAACCACAGTTTAATTTCTTCTTCGTCTTCTCCTAACATGTCGTCGAAAATGACCAAATGGGTTAGACGGGAGTCAGAGACGATGCCATCGTCTTCTTTAGGAATGCCTTCCACAAACACGATGGAATCGCCTTGACTTTCTCGCAAGAGGCTGTACGCCGATTGCCACTCTTTGTAACACCACACGATTCGTTGAGGGGGTCGATCGATCAAATGAAGTTTATGTTCGATCAAACGTTTGACGAATTCGGTTTTGCCTGAACCGCTAGGTCCAGCAATGAGCATGTTAAAGGGATGGCGAAGATACAAAGCCTCCCAACTGGCACGATCTAAGTGTTCGTCGATGACTTTGACAGTAGAGGAAGAGGGAGCAGAGACAGCAGAGGTAGCCATAGTGTGAGAAATGTCACTTGTGACACGAAAAACAAACAAGACAAGAGTTTATATACTTTTTCAGAACACGTTTATTGAATTTTTTTTCAAACATGAATACGAAAGACAAAAATACATAAAAACCAAAGGCTTAAGTACAAGAATAAAAGGCTCATAATAACCATGAACGTGGAATAAACACAAGTGTCTGTACAACATGTTTTGGGTAAAGTTCTAACCAGTTCTATAGTAGGGGGTAAGGTCACACAAGTGTCCTCCCGAAAGGGTCTTTCAGGCCTGTCCACGACAGTCCTGTCCTGGGTGACGGGTTCTTCTGGCACCGTCACTAACACAGGTTGAAAAGTAACTTTTTTCCTTGAATAACTCTCGTGCATACTGGGCCACCTCTTGTGTCCAAGCCTCAAAACCCTGGTCTCGGTGATGTCCAACATTTGACTCCTAACCAATCTGGTTTCTTCTTCGTCAACGACATGGTAAGTTACTTCAATGAACAATGAACTATTGGTCTTGGACGTTGTCCCTTTTTATATGCTGACCAATATCGATGTGACCGTACGGCAACGTAAAGTGATTGGGAAGTCTCACTCGCTTCTGGTACACGATTTGATAGATTTTTTCCAGGGGCCGACTGACGATGTGGTGAGTGGGTAAACGTACAATCTTGTTCGGTTGATAAGTGGTCACTTTAAAGTTTCCATCCTCTCCCGATTGCAAGGCTTCTTTCAATACCCTAAAGTTGACCACTCGACTGGTACGATGATTCAGAGTCAGTCCTTTCACTTTGCACGTCGTGTGCACTTCTCCTTGTTTGTCCCGGTATTCGTAGCCGTAATTTTTGGGACCACCACTGACGAAACTTAGAATCTTGTCGTCGGGATGCTCGTCTGTCCAGGCTCCTAAACGGTCTCCTTCGATGTCAGGGTGCTGTTGAATCGGGTGATGGATGTAAATGCAACTGTCCGTGTCAAAGTACAGGACGCGTTCTTCTAACAGTTCTAAAGCTTCGTACAATTTTAAGCGAGCATGAGCTGTCACGTAAGCCGCAATGATGACATTTCCAAAAGGGTCGTCTTGTACAAAGTCCAGATCTTCTTCGTAATTGACCAAGATCAAATCCTCGCGAACGACGTCCACGTGTTTCATGTATTTGGTTTTGTCGTGAATCATCTGGAAGTAGCGGGAAGGTTCTGTCAAATATTCCGTCTTGGGTAAACACGGGCGTTGTGCCATTTTACCCCACAAGCAATTTAACATCACTTTGGCAAACGATCGCCTGCCTTCGTTTTTTTCGATGTGGTCTAAAGAGATGCCTTCTTGTTCATAGTATTTCTCTTTGAATTGTATTTGGTCTTCGGGAGTGTGACACCAGGAAGGATAGCCGCTTGCTTCTTGTTTCAGTTTCAAAAAGGCATCCACGTAGTCGGCGAAAATGCCTTTCTGAGTAGGGTCACCCTTGTGGTACTGTTGTGTCTTGGGAAAGTGGCAAATTTCGTACACTTCTAACAGTTGGTATCCCATGTCCAGAGCTTTGAACAATTCCACGCTGACCCAGGTTCCCGTCAAGGCCCGTTCTTCCTGGCTGTGATGGCAAGGTTGGTCCTGGTTGCACGTTTCGGCACAAGTACGGCACAATGGAAACATCAGTTTGCCTTGACAATGGTGAGGTAAGACGGAATGGTTTAGGTTCGTGGGAGGCAAAACTTTACACTTGATCAAGCCTTCGTATTGTCGAATGTTTTTCAGGTCGATGTGTTCCGTCAACAATTGCGGGTGCCCTACGGGAAAGCGACAATATTTGCACACGTAGGGATACAGCGAACACACGTCCAAGTATTTGATTTCTTCTCCTTTCTCTTCGTCGGCTTGGTACAGCAAACAGGTGGCATTGGTCCTTCCTCCGTACAAACTATCCCTCGGGTTCAGCGGGTCCATGAACTGGTAACTTTCCACGAGGCGTTTAAACTCGGGATCGGTTTTCAAACGGTGATCGTACTCGTGTTCCCACATTTCCACCACTTGGTATCCTTGCTATTCTAACTTTAGGCGTCGCTGACAAGTGTCCTGGTACAAGTCTTCCATGGTTCGTTGCAAGAACTGATTTTTAGTGTCACGGTTAGGGTAACAGACGGGACATCCGTGAAATAAGCAACCGTTAAACTCGTACACGATCTTGGGGTTTTCCAAGTCCCAGCCATCTACCGAATACGTTCCGATGGTCTTTTCGCCTCCTCCGTTGCGGGCATGCTGAATCCATTTGTCTTCCTTGTCGCACAAGTAATGTAACCAACGTAGGGCTTTGACCGAGTATTGACGCTTGACATAGTGGGTCGTTTGAGGACTGATGACAGCCACTGTGTTGTCAGGCATGAATCGTTGGCGGTACACTAAGGAACACGCTTTGGCAATGGTGCAAGCTTCTTTCAAAGGATCGACCCCTCCGCGATCGTCTTCTTTGGCTTGACATTGTCACTTGAGTGCGGTGAGCAAAGAATCCCACATCTCGGTGATAAACCCTTCTGCTTTCTCCAAGGGTACGTCGGCCTTGAAATCTTTAAACTTCACCGTGTAGGTGTAAGCCGTGGTTCTAAATTTTCTAGAGGAGCGCTTTTCCGTCTCTCGAATGGAATAGTACATTTCAGGGTTGACTAAGGGTGGTGAACTTGGTTTAGAGGGTTCGGATTCTGGTTCACTCATGTCCTCTTCAAAATCACTGGCATGAATTTGTGCCAAGATTTCAGCCCTGGTACGAGGCGATAGATCACGTTTCTGCCTCTTACTTTCTTCTTCTTCTTCTTTCTTCTCGAATGAATAGGATCGTTTCATCTTGAGTGCAAAACGTCAAATGACTCAAGTTTAAACACCATAGACTAATTTATAGTCTTGGCAAACCAGCGTATATAAAAAGGGTGTGTGTCTTGTCCTTTCACTATTCATTTCACTCTCAAGCCGAGCACAACGATGGAAGAGACTACCCAGATGGAACGTTTCGTCAGAGCTTTGCGAGGGGTCATTAGAAAATTCTCTTCAGACCAGCCTACGGACTACTCTCCTTCCTTTCGAGATAAAAGTCAAGATACTTGCAATATCTGTCAGAAGAAAGGGCATTGGTCTTCAGAGTGTCCAGACCGTCAAAAAAGAAAAAAAAACAGGGGCTAAAAAAGACAAAAGTCAAGATACCTGTTATTATTGTAAAGAAAAGGACATTGGTCTCCAGATTGCCCAAAAAAGAAACAAGAGGAGTCAGAAGAAAAGAAGGATTCTTCAGAAGAAGAGAGGGATTCTTCGGAAGAAGAGAGGGATTCTTCGAAAGAAGAGAGGGATTCTTCAAAGGAAGAAGAGGAAGAAAGAAGACAATTGTATTTAAAAGAGGCAAAGAAACAGGAGAAGAAAAGAAGAAGGGAAGAAAATGAGGAAAAAACGGTGAAGAAATTCAAAAAACAGAGAGACTAAATAATGAGAAAGAAGAAGTGTACGAACTTTTTAAAGTGTTCTGTGGTGAATTGTGAATTGGATTGTAAAAAATGGATAAAAGAATACATGAATGATATAAGGTAAGTGTCTTTGAGTTTTGATTTTAAAAAAAGAAGCTACACTCAAGCACTCATACACAGACACGTACTATAAGGGTAAAATGGGTGGGGTTTATTTTTGAGTTATTGGCAAATTGAAATTGTATTTCTTTTCGAGAAATGTGGGTGGCCCTGAAAAGGGCCTTTTTTCTTTATGGTGTAGGAGTGAGTTTAACCAATCAACTTTAACTGCCTTAAGCCTTTGCCACGGCCAAGGCCTACTTCTGATGATTGGGTTGAAATCACTAAGGGTGGTAGGACAGGCTTAGTCACAGGGTTGGCGTGTTTAGCTCGGGAAGGTCGTATTCTCTTCGGTCGTGATAAAGAAGTCTGATACATTTGTTTCAGACTTCTTAACTCCGCTAAAATGTCCAACAGTACCGTAGCCGTTTGATTTTCACCCTCTTGTTTCTTTGCTGCTACTTCTTCTTGCTGTTGTTGCTGTTGTTTTTTTCTTACCTCTTCTTGTTGCTGTTGCTGTTGCTGTAGGAGAAAAGCTTGTTCCGCTTCCTTTTGTCGTTGCATAAATTTCTCCAATTCTTCTTTCTGTCTCTGTCTAAAATTCTCCACTTGCGGTAATGAAGAAGGTAACGAAGGTTCCGGAACAAATTCTTGCGAGGTAAGAAAATCCACAAAATCCCAATGTACCTCTTCTGAAAGTAAGTCCGGGTTTCCTTGGGCAGTCTCCCCTGCTGGTGCACCCCAATGGATCGTTTTCTGAGTTTCCGTCATGTTGAATCACTGTCGCATAGATTGACTGCACACAAGCGCTAACGAATCTATATAGACCACGTGACGTCACAGACTGCTCTCTTCGGATTGGATGCGAGCTGACTGAATTTTGTAACGCGTGTTCGGATTGGTGAATGAATTCAATCTGTTTCAATCCTTCCTGTACCTATATATAAGCGCAGTTCACTGCATTGATTCACCTATTCTCGTCGCTTCAAGATGTGGACCACAGTTGAGTCATCCACCCTTGTGTCTTCCATGATGTTTAGGACGGACATGCTCATGTATGTCAGGTCCAAGTGGACTGTTGTTGATAGGACAGATACTAGTCAATGGATGAGGAGAGTTTACATAGAAAGACAAGGATGTCTCAAGAGGGTACTTGTGTATGGACCGGCAGTTAGAAGGAGTTTAAGAAGAAGAAGAAGAAGATGTGACAGATGCCATCTATGTTAATATTAATATTAACATAAACCCAAAGGCCCTTTTCAGGGCCAGCCATATTTCTCGAAAAGAGATAGCCTTTCCATTGCCTACCCCTTTTTTAAAAAAATTTTAAAAAAAAAAAAAAATCCCATGTTCAATTTCCCTTGACGCTATAAAGTTCCACCCTGTTTAAATTCCTTTGACGCTAAACCGTCCCACGATTTTTCTCCATGTTAATTTCCCTTGACGCTAATCTGACCCACGATTTTTCTCCATGTTAAATTTCCCTTGACGCTAATCTGACCCAGGGGTCTCTGTAATGCTAATTCCCATTGACGGTAAAGTGCCCCCATTTGCTACTTACGTGTTAGTATTCGTGTTATGCACTACTATGAGTTCTACGTGTCAGTATTCATTTTATGCGCTACTATGAGTTCTACGTGTCAGTATTCATGTTATGCACTACTATGAGTTTTACGTGTCAGTATTCATTTTATGCGCTACTATGAGTTCTACGTGTCAGTATTCATTAAATACTGCGCTAGACACTGATAGAATTTTGTGCAGCATTTATATTTACATCGTGTGCTATGTGGGGTTGGTGTGAAATCCATTACTCGACCGTGTACTTCACTTGGTTAAGTTGTTTTGTACCGTTTTATTTACAATAATACATTTGTCTTTTATTCTTATACCTTTTACAGCCTTTTAATATTTTACTGTTGTGTTCTATACTGTGTTTCATGTGTACATTTATTTGGTGTTTATATTCTAATATTATCTGGTGTTATTCTTCATTTCTACATTCCTAGAACTTGTCCATTTTGTTGGTACCATATAGGTTCGACGATGCCGAGTTGCAAACACCCATATATAAGTTTGTACAATATTGCAACGGCTGTTTGGACAATATTGCAATGGAAGATGAATATTAAAAGAATAGAAAGCAAATAAAGGACCCCAAAAAGACCAACGACAACAACAGCCAAGAATCAGTTGCATGGCGAAGACCAGAAGAAGTGTACATACCATGGGAACAGTTCGTGTAAGAAACAAGGACCGGAGGAAGTGTTCATGCTATTCAAACAGTTCATTTAAGAAACGCGGACCGGAGTAAGTGTTCATACCATTCGAACAGTTCATTTAAGAAACGAGGACCAGAGAAGTGTACATACCACTGGAACAGTTCGTTTGAGAAACGAAGACCAGAGGAAGTGTACCTAGCGCTGGAACAGTTCATTTGAGAAACGAAGACCAGAGCAAGTGTACCTAGCGCTGGAACGGTTCATTTGAGAAACGAAGACAAGAGGAAGTGTACATAGCGCTGGAACAGTTTATTTGAGAAACCAAGACCAGAGGAAGTGTACACAGCGCTGGAACAGTTTATTTGAGAAACGAAGACCATAGGCAGTGTACTAGCGTTGGAACAGTTCATTTGAGAAACGAAAACCAGAGGAAGTGTACATAGCGCTGGAACAGTTCATTTGAGAAGCGAAGACCAGAGGAAGTGTACCTAGCGCTGGAACAGTTCATTTGAGAAACGAAGACCAGAGGAAGTGTACATAGCGCTGGAACAGTTCATTTGAGAAACGAAGACCAGAGGAAGTGTACATAGCGCTGGAACAGTTCATTTGAGAAACGACGACCAGAGGAAGTGTACATAGCGCTGGAACAGTTCATTTGAGAAACGAAGACCAGAGGAAGTGTAGATAGCGCTGGAACGGTTCATTTAAGAATATTGTTCAATATAATTTAAGCATACGAGCTTCGCTGACACTATGTGGCACTTCCGGTACTCGTAAGACTCCAGATAACCAGCATTATCCATCTTAGTCAAAGTACGGACTTTCTGTGCTTTTTCCGATGATAGCTGCCTCCATTAGTCTGGTTCGTTGCTTCGTATGTCCACGCTACTCGCTCCGCTACGCGACCAATCGTAAGACAGTTTATTGTTTACCCGCCTGTGATATTGGTTTGCCAGTTCTTCATTAGCAAAGTTTCCATATGTTAATCCTGTTCACAACTTGGCGGATCGAGCAAATATTTCAGTGCTTTGTCTTAGTGACATCTTTTGGAGTTCTTGTTTGTAATGCCAACTGACCGATAACGCGTAAAAGCGGTAAATTGTATATCGACAGAAGGCAACCGATTTCAAAAGGATGCTTTGTAAGTTTAACGTCGAAAGTATGACTAGGTACCAGAGAGAAGCCATTGGAATATGCCGCTGCATCCAGTGAAATTCACAGACCCAAAGTACAGAAATATCTGCTCGATCTGCGAAGGTGTAGCTAGGGTTAACATATCGGAACCTTGGCTAACGAAGATGATTCTGGCGGGGTACCAGCAATCATACGAGCTAGACTGGGCTCTGCATCTTTTTCCAGTAGGTGAACATTTGGTTTACTTAAATTGGATTCTTTATTTTACCTTAAAATTTTCCAGTTCTTTTATTATAGAATTTCTTGCAATTGGGAATAAAAGTAAACCTATTCTTCGCAAATCATGTTTTGTCCCAAAGCAAAACACTCGAGTCTATGATGAGTATAACCAAAAGCAGTAACGTGTAGAAACCAAGGCATTCACCACATCATCAGGGCCCCAAAACGTTTTACGTTTGGCTGACTGCCAGAGAGGACATTAAAATACACGTCGCCTCTTGATGACATCCCACATTGCTTCTGTAACTTCTAGTTTGAAACTAATAATCCCAATCGAAAACGGGTATTTTCATTCTTGATATTTGCAATCATAGCTAATTGATAAAATTTATTTGAGATAATTTTATTTTAGTAGGTTAAAGTGTAGAATTTTGGAATGGTAATTTAGTGCTTGCCTACTGAATATGTTGTTTTCAATTTATAGACAAACAGTATCATGGCAGTGTATACAATGTCTTGACAAATTTCATTGTACATGTCTTCGGTCTAAATACATAAATGTTTGATAGCTACACCTGAAAACCCTAAGAAATTATAACATTTAATGCATGTCGAATTTTGATTGAAAATATACAAATAAAGAAGTTTTGGCCTGGTAATAACGCACATCACAAGTAAGGACTCCTTATTTATTCTCAAATCCAAATCAATCCCGTTCTTAATATATAAAAATAGAGAAAAGTGTAGATTCTTTAAACCTTTCCAATGATGACTAGTGCTAAAGGGGGGGGGGGGGGGTAACTTTTCTGAACATGTTAAACCCTGTGCCAAAATGCAAAATTCGGGTGTGTAATTTACAGAATTGCTTAGACTGTCCGGAAGTAACTACGCCAACAAGATTTTATAACAAATCATGAGTTCAAAAACAAATTCGGTAATTAGGCAGACATTTAGGAAGCATTTAGGAAGCGCTACAGTAAAATCTATTTCGATGATCGAGATAAAATTAGATCAAAAGGCTTACAGTCAGATCTCCTAACAAAAACTGTATTCGTCTGCATTATTTTAAGGCTTTCTTAAAGAATAAAATGTAAATTAAGCGTTCAGATTGCCCCTCAGTAACTATGACAACAGCTGTATGGCAAATTGTAATTGCGATTTCGATAAAAAGCACTAATAGAAGAGCGGGGTGGGGTGGGGGTCTAAGAAGAAGAAAAAGAAAAATGACGAGGAGGCGCTGCAAACAACCGTGGTAAGTATGCATGTAGATAGGTAGGTAGGTTGGCACGTTGATAAGGAATGTTCAGACGGATAGATAAACAACAGAACAAGCACAAACCACCAACATACGTGTCTACCATCCTTCCTACAGACCTATGTACGTACGTACGTACCTACCTACATGCATACATACATACAGTTGGAATCGATTTTCTCCCCATCTCGGTTTACTGATAAAGAAACAATGATATTAACTGGGGTGTCTATTTCAAAAGGTAAATTCCTGTGTTCAGTGTTGCACCTTTTTAACATAAATCTTGCATGGTTATTTCAAAAGAACAACCAAAAATACTGTACATTTCCCATGAATACACCAGAGAAAAATTATAATGCAACCTTTTTTATTGTTTAAAGTATCCAATATTTTCATGTCCGATTGATTTGCAATCAATAGGTCGATTATCATAACATGTATATATGATGTGGGCATACGCATTCCGATAAGGGCTTGGTAACCATTTGGTGAGTATACGCGTTTAAAGATAAACCTTTATACCCGGTCAATCTATGCTCTGGATTAGATAGTGGAAAGACATGATGATATAAACATCGTAATCATGACGGCCAGTATCGCTGTGCGTCTTTACATGTTGTTATGTTTTTCTTCTGCATGTTATTCGTCCCGGAATGCTGTGCTTGATGGAAATTATGATCTTCTACGCGTCAGTGGCTTTGCAGACAGAAAGAATCAAGAAACAGGTAAGAGTCTCTGTTATACTTATATGGCATGATGACACTAAGGTATCACTTTTCAGGCGATGGAATCGACAGTGTTGAAGTTTTGAGATAAAATATCTCGTTAACGTTTTGGTAATTTTGCCAGTAAGATATGGAGGGAAGATGGGAGGGGCGAGAAATAATACATCCACGGATGAGCACAGGTGTGGCGCTTCTATGGTTTACCTGTCACATCCATCAATAGTTAGTCAATTTACACCTATCCAAGGCAAAATAATCCCAGTAGTCCTCATTGGTATTTTTTAAAATGCTGTTTTCTTATTGAATTTATAAATAGCGTGTTGTACGAACACTGTTTAGTTTCAAATCCTGCCTTTGTATATGTGAGGACTTTTCCCCTATATGCATCTTAGGGAATGTATTATTTTTTAACTTTAATAAATTGTTTCCTGTTTGTATTTTGCTGAATAAGACGATTTCGAAAATGGAAGAAAATGTGTCAGTATTTTATTCGCAGCTATTACATTTTTTGGTTCCCCGAAGCAGACTAGATGAGGATTTGAAATTTCATGATCTGATATTTCTAGTCCTTAACAACGATGTGAAGGTGTTTAACTTTGCGGGTTGATAATCGGCATGATGTCCGCAAAAACAAAAAAGAACTGAACGCGAATAAATGTTAAACTAATTTTGCTTTGCATGAGTATGAAGAACTTTATTTCTCTGTGATCTTTGATAACAGATTTTGAAGCAAAAGACACCCTCAGTCCCAGCAGCAAAAAAGAGAAGAAAAAAAAAAGACAAAACTACCAGGTTTTATTAATTGCAATTTGGTTGAACCGTAGTGTCTGGAATCATGATAAAATGTATTCTAGCATTCCATACTTGACAGGATTACAATGGGTTAAGTCGCAGATGAACTGGAGAAAACTAGAAAACCGTGACGAAAAAGTTCGATGATGGGTTTACTTACAAAGTGTATCCTTGTATTCAGTACTTGACAGTGCAGATGTTGCCAACAGATTGGCCCTTAAATCGGATGGTGCAAATGTTGCCAAGAGATTGGCCCTTAAATCGGATGGTGCAAATGTTGCCACAGATTAGTTCATAAAGCGGAGGGAAATGGGAAAACTGGAGTATCCTGATGAAAAGTTAAACCTTAAATAGGTAACCGAAACCATGCCATGTTTTGCAAAAATAACTCTGTTTGGAAGCGTTAGAGTTGGAAAACATGCTATTTACTGGTGGTATGGTCAGTATCTTTTATAACAGGATATGTATGCTCATGATGCAAATGTATGAATCGGTCAATCACTACAGCAGTTATAATTAATACACACACACAACAGGTTGCCAACAAATGTCAACTGAACAAATGAATGACTTACATATAGCCGAAAGAAACATTATGAATTTATTATGGTCGTATGGTGGCAAAACATGACTGTATATTTAGATCAATCATGGATTTATCATGGTCGTATGGTGGCAAAACATGACTATATTTAGATCAATCATGGAAAACATGACTGTATATTTAGATCAAACATGGATTTATCATGGTCGTATGGTGGCAAAACATGACTATATTTAGATCAATCATGGAAAACATGACTGTATTTTTAGATCAATCATGGATTTATTATGGTCGTATGGTGGCAAAACATGACTGTATTTTTAGATCAATCATGGATTTATCATGGTTTGTGGAGCTGGGCTAGAATTTTGTTTAGAGATGGAATATTTCATAGTCTGCCAGTAACAGGAAATGCTGTGCTGGATAATATAAGACAAAGATGCAAAAACGGGAGCAAATAATGAATCATTTCTTAGCAATTAAGAAACCAGGGTGTTTTTTCAGCCAAAAGAATGAAAGACTCTCCAGGCCCCTCGTGCCATTCAACACTTGTTTCTGTGGTGGAAAAAAACCCTAATATTAACGGAAAAGTTTCCAAACGTTTCTGAAAATAGGTAATTCCGGAATTTACTTGACAATATTATTTTGTTTATCAACACTTGCCCTTCGTATGTTTTCGCTTTAATTCATGATTAAATGTCAACATAAAACCATTCCAAAACTTCTGTCATTTTTACTGTGCAATTAACAATTAGAAAGAATTAATTTAAAGACTTAATTTTAAGCTGTCTAGTATATGTTATTTATCTACAGTAATATTCTTAGGGTATGTGTAATTTGTGTTATACCTACGGCATGTGCTATTTATGTTATACCTTGGGTATGCGTTATTTGCGTTATTCCTTGAGTATGTATTATTTGTGTTATACCTTGGTTATGTATTATTTGTGTTATACCTTGGGTATGTAGTATTTGTGTAGTATTTGTGTTATACCTAGGATATGTATAATTAGTGTTATGCTTAGGATAGTTGTTTTTTTGTGTTATACCTTGAGAATGTGTTCTTTGTGTTATACCTAGGGTATGTATTAGTTGTGTTATACCAAGGGTATGTATTAGTTGTTTTATACCTAGGGTATGTATTAGTTCTGTTATACCAAGGGTATGCTATTAACAGTATACCTTAGATATGTGTTATTTGTGTCATACTGTGGACATATGTTATCTGTGTTATACCTTAAGATATGTGTTATTTGATTCATACCGTGGACATATGGTATTTGTGTTATACCGTGGACATATGTTATTTGTGTTATATCGTCGACATAAGTTATTTGTGTCATATCGTGGACATAAATTATTTGTGTCATACCGTGGACATATGTTACTTGTGTTATATCGTGGACATATATTGTTTGTATTTTATGTTTGTCTTTATTGATTACGCTAATTCAGTGATGGGAAGATATTTCTCAAACCGAGCAACTAGCCAGTTCCTCGGAGCAGACGTTAGTATTCACGAGACTTTATGGTAGTGCATAAAATGGACCATCCCTAATTTCTTAGCAAAAGAAATTCTCTTGATATTTTCGCATCTAAGTGTTTAGTAATTTGAGATTTAAAAAAAGATAATTCCTTGCGTTTGGTTTTTGGGTCGTGTTTTGTGTGAAGTGCGTGAAGTACCAATCTGCGGCTTGGAAAGGCGTACTGATGGGTCAGATAAACCTGAAAGCAAGAAGAAACAATTCTGCAAGTGTGAATGAAATGTGGATCCCGTGAGTCTGTGGTCAGTTGATTATGGAACAAATATTTGTGGTATTTGCGCGTTTACGAACCATTAAGTTTACAACGAGTGTTGTTTTGAGATCCTTGGAAGTATGCGAAACATCGAAATCAAGCTGGACTCACGCATGTGTTCTTTTGATTCGCTCGGTTATGAGACACTGCACGCACTACTCTACGAATAACCCAAACGTTATTATCAGATACTCGTGCGTATTCCGTCTATTCAAGAAAAGAGCAGTTTAGTTAATCATAAAAATTAATTCTTACCAGCACAGATTGGTCCTCATATAACATAATAAATGATCCAGATTGCCCTTGGTATAACATAATAAATGATCTAGATTGACCTTCGTATAACATAATAAATGATCTAGAGTGACCTTCGTATAACATAATAAATGATCTAGAGTGACCTTCGTATAACATAATAAATGATCTGGAGTGACCTTCGTATAACATAATAAATGATCCAGAGTGACCTGCGTATAACATAATAAATGATCTAGAGTGACCTTCGTATAACATAATAAATGATCCAGATTGACCTTGGTATACCATAATAAATGATCCAGATTGACCTTCGTATAACATAATAAATAATCTAGAGTGACCTTCGTATAACATAATAAATGATCTAGAGTGACCTTCGTATAACATAATAAATGATCTAGCGTGACCTTCGTATAACATAATAAATGATCTAGAGTGACCTTCGTATAACATAATAAATGATCTAGAGTGACCTTCGTATAACATAATAAATGATCTAGAGTGACCTTCGTATAACATAATAAATGATCTGGAGTGACCTTCGTATAACATAATAAATGATCTGGAGTGACCTTCGTATAACATAATAAATGATCTGGAGTGACCTTCGTATAACATAATAAATGATCTAGAGTGACCTTCGTATAACATAATAAATGATCTGGAGTGACCTTCGTATAACATAATAAATGATCTAGAGTGACCTTCGTATAACATAATAAATGATCTGGAGTGACCCTCTTATAACATAATAAATGATCTAGAGTGACCTTCGTATAACATAATAAATGATCTGGAGTGACCCTCTTATAACATAATAAATGATCTAGAGTGACCTTCGTATAACATAATAAATGATCTAGAGTGACCTTCGTATAACATAATAAATGATCTGGAGTGACCTTCGTATAACATAATAAATGATCTAGAGTGACCTTCGTATAACATAATAAATGATCTAGAGTGACCTTCGTATAACATAATAAATGATCTGGAGTGACCTTCGTATAACATAATAAATGATCTAGAGTGACCTTCGTATAACATAATAAATGATCTGGAGTGACCTTCGTATAACATAATAAATGATCTGGAGTGACCTTCGTATAACATAATAAATGATCTAGAGTGACCTTCGTACAACATAATAAATGATCTAGAGTGACCTTCGTATAACATAATAAATGATCTGGAGTGACCCTCTTATAACATAATAAATGATCTAGAGTGACCTTCGTATAACAATAAATGATCTAGAGTGACCTTCGTATAACATAATAAATGATCCAGATCGACCTGCGTATAATATAATAAATGATCCAGATCGACCTTCGTATAACATAATAAATGATCCAGATCGACCTGCGTATAATATAATAAATGATCCAGATCGACCTGCGTATAATATAATAAATGATCCAGATCGACCTGCGTATAATATAATAAATGATCTAGATCGACCTGCGTATAATATAATAAATGATCCAGATCGACCTGCGTATAATATAATAAATGATCCAGATCGACCTGCGTATAATATAATAAATGATCCAGATCGACCTGCGTATAATATAATAAATGATCCAGATCGACCTTCGTATAACATAATAAATGATCCAGATCGACCTGCGTATAATATAATAAATGATCCAGATCGACCTGCGTATAACATAATCAATGATCCAGATCGACCTGCGTATAATATAATAAATGATCCAGATCGACCTGCGTATAACATAATAAATGATCCAGATCGACCTGCGTATAATATAATAAATGATCCAGATCGACCTGCGTATAACATAATAAATGATCCAGATCGACCTGCGTATAATATAATAAATGATCTAGATCGACCTGCGTATAATATAATAAATGATCCAGATCGACCTGCGTATAATATAATAAATGATCCAGATCGACCTGCGTATAATATAATAAATGATCCAGATCGACCTGCGTATAATATAATAAATGATCTAGATCGACCTGCGTATAATATAATAAATGATCCAGATCGACCTGCGTATAATATAATAAATGATCCAGATCGACCTGCGTATAATATAATAAATGATCCAGATCGACCTGCGTATAATATAATAAATGATCCAGATCGACCTGCGTATAATATAATAAATGATCCAGTTCGACCTGCGTATAATATAATAAATGATCCAGATCGACCTGCGTATAATATAATAAATGATCCAGATCGACCTGCGTATAACATAATAAATGATCCAGATCGACCTGCGTATAATATAATAAATGATCCAGATTGACCCTCTTATACCATGTAAATTATCCCGATGTTTCTATAACGGTTCATGTATGCAATCTTATAATTATCATCTTTTATGAGGAACTTTACTTTTTTTTTATACTTTGCACACTTGTGAAAGCAGAAAGACAATTTTGTCAATGCAGTAGCCAATCATCATTCAGAGACCGAATTACAGGCATGCCATCACTATGCGCAGTTTAAAATAGTTCGCACATTATTTTGAACAACTGGATTGAATTAATAAAAGTCTGACGTCATATTGAATGGTAATCAGTGTATCTTGACAACTATCGGGGTATTGCCTTGATTTTTGTTTATGGCATCAACGTTTGATGTTTTTTAATAAGCTATATATGATAATCAAATACAATATGTGTCAAGAAAGAAACCATTCGTACATTAGTATAGTGCTACAGATAGAAACAAAAAATTATATTATTTATATCAGTTTCAAAAGTTACGAGAAAGTTAAATGCGATTGAAAAAAGCGAGGTTTAAGGTGCGATATATTTTTCACTCGTCTCTTTAATTCCAATTTATCTAGCATGAGTTTTTTTAAAGTGAAAAGATTGATTTTTCTAAACATATTTTATTTGCTTTTGTTATGAATTGGGCGTTGTTGTAGGTCCACGATGCAGGTTTTCTGCATTGAGAAAAGCATTGAATTACATACGGGAAATAGAACACCAAATGATCTGAAACCGTCCACGTACAAAATCATTGAATTGCATACAGGAAGGATAAAACAAGCGAGGTAATGAACCGAAACCGTGCACCTACAAAATCATTGACAAAATATGAAAAGAAAACTTTGAAGACAAAAGCAAAAACAGGATGAAAAATGAAAAGATAACCGTTGCGATTGTGAGAGATGATATCACACCCAAACTAAAATGATTTCAAGGAGTGAATATAAGGAAGAAGTGAAGGAAGAATAAAACACCTGTGTGAATAATGTAATGAAGATATCATGTTGAAATAGAAACAAGTGGAAATCGATAAAATCCTCACGAATACGTCAAACATTTCCCGTAATCCACCATATGCTTTATTTTAGGCCGTGGTACAAATAGCTTACCGTAGTCCACCATATCGTTCATATCTGTGGTACAAATAGTTTACCGTAACCCACCACATCATTCATATCTGTGGTACAAATAGCTTACCGTAACCCACCACATCATTCATATCTGTGGTACAAATAGTTTACCGTAACCCACCACATCATTCATATCTGTGGTACAAATAGCTTACCGTAACCCACCACATCATTCATATCTGTGGTACAAATAGCTTACCGTAGTCCACCATATCGTTCATACGCGTGGTACAAAATAGCTTCAAGTTTGTGGAGGGAGATTACCACCATAATTCTACGTGTGAATGCATTTTTATTATGTGTGTGCCTTGTAATTCACTGCATGTATTTTATATTAATATATTCCTCCTATTCTATTTTGCATTTGCTATTCATGTACGGTGTTATTCTACTTTGTATTTGCTATTCGTGTACGCTGCATATTCTACTTTGCATTTGCTATTGATGTACGCTGTATATTCTACTACGCTATATATTCTATTTTCCATTTGCTATTGATGTACGCTGTATATTCTACTTTGTATTTGTTATTATGTACGCTGTATATTCTACTTTGCATTTGCTATTGATGTACGCTGTATATTCTGTTTTCCATTTGCTATTGATGTACGCTGTATATTCTACTTTGTATTTGTTATTGATGTACGCTGTATATTCGACTTTGTATTTGTTATTGATGTACGCTGTATATTCTCTTTTGCATATGCTGTTGATGTACGCTGTATATTCTTCTTTGCATTTGCTATTGATGTACGATGTATATTCTAATACGCTATATATTCTATTTTGCATTTGCTTTTTGATGTACGCTGTTTATTCTATTCTTGCATTTGCTATTGATGTACGCTGTGTATTCTATTCTGCATTCGCTATTAGTATATGCTGTATATTCTGTTTTTGCATTTGCTATTGATATACGCTGTATATTCCACTACACTTAACATTCTACTTTGCATTTGCTATTGGTGTACGTTAGTAGTGAAGTGGGATACTATACGTACAATGGGAATTAGTATTAAAAACACCCCTGGGTCAATATACGTACAATGGAAATTTAACATGGCGAAAAATCGTGGGTCAATATACGTACAAGGGGAATTAACATGGCGAACAATCGTGGGTCAATATACGTACAAGGGGAATTAACATGGCGAAAAATCGTGGGTCAATATACGTACAAGGGGAATTTAACATGGGGAATAGAGTTTGGGCTTGTTTAGGGACAAGGGGATTTTTTTTAAAAAAAGGGATAGGCAATTGGAAAGTTATTCTCTTTTCGAGAAATATGGCTGGCCCTGAAAAGGGCCTTTGGGTTTATGTTAATGTTTCCATTAACATAAAGGGCACCGCATTGGTCTTCTTCTTGTCCTTAGGCTGCGTCTCACTGTTGGCCCGTAAATCAGCATTCTTTTGAGGCATCCTTGTCTTTCGACGTAGATCCTACGTATCCACAGACTGGTGTTTGTCCTGTGGACAACGGTCCACTTGGATCGGACATACATGAGCATGTCCGTCCTGAACATCATGGAAGACACAAGCGTAGAAGATTGCACATCGGTCCACATCTTGAAGCGACGAGAACAGGTGAATCAATGCAGTGAACTGCGCTTATTTATAGGTAGAGGTAGGATTGAAACGGATTGAGTTCATTCACCAATCCGAACACGCGTTACAAAATTCAGTCAGCCCGCATCCAATCCGAAGAGAGCAGTCTGTGACGTCACGTAGTCTATATAGATTCGCTAGCGCTTGTGTGCAGTCAATCTATGCGACAGTGATTCAACATGACGGAAACTCAGAAAACGATCCATTGGGGTGCACCAACAGGGGAGACTGTCCAAGGGAACCCGGACTTACTTTCAGAAGAGGTGAATTGGGATTTTGTGGATTTTCTCTCCTCGCAAGAATTTGTTCCGGAACCTTCGTTACCTTCTTCATTACCGCAAGTGGACAATTTTAGACAGAGACAGAAAGAAGAATTGGAGAAATTTATGCAACGACAAAAGGAAGCGGAACAAGCTTTTCTCCTACAGCAGCAACAGGAAGAAGAGGTAAGAAAAAAACAACAGCAACAACAGCAAGAAGAAGTAGCAGCAAAGAAACAAGAGGGTGAAAATCAAACGGTCACGGTACTGTTGGACATTTTAGCGGAGTTAAGAAGTCTGAAACAAATGTATCAGACTTCTTTATTACGACCGAAGAGAATACGACCTTCCCGAGCTAAACACGTTAACCCTGTGACTAAGCCTACCGTACCACCCTTAGTGATTTCAACCCAATCATCATCATCAGCAACATTACGCAGTCCAGAAGTAGGCCTTGGCCGTGGCAAAGGCTTAAGGCAGTTAAAGTTGATTGCTTAAACTCACCCCTACACCAAAATAAAAAGGCCCTTTTCAGGGCCACCCACATTTCTCACATTACACCAGTTGTCCAGATTTTTAGGGCATCCTGTAAACAAATTTCCAGTTCATGCTTTGAGTTTTGGATGTCTGATAATGTTGTGTCATCTGCATAGAGATCTGTAGATGATATTGAGTCCCTTAGTAAAAGTGGTAGGTCATTAATAAATAGTATAAATAGTAATGGACCTAGAATTGTGCCTTGTGGTACTCCATATCTAATTGTTCCAGGTTCAGACAGAACATTGTTTATATCAACATGTTGTGTTCTCTCACTTAAGTCTCTCACTCACCATCTAATTGTGCTTTCATCACATTGGCAAATTTTCAGTTTCTTCAAAAGGATTTCATGATCCACCATGTCAAAAGCTTTCCTGAAATCTACAAATACAGATCCTATTGTTCTACCTTAATAAGTGCTTGAAGCCATTTATCAGTTAGGTAGATCAAGGCAGTCTCACATGAATGTTTCTGTCTAAAGCTTGATTGATTAGGGTATCACAGCAAGTATTTGGTAAAATATGACATGACCGAGTCATGAACATGTTCTTGAATCAATTTTGACAAGTTTGGTAGTATTGAGATTGGCCGGTAGAGATCAGCATCATCCTTAGAACCAGATTTGTGAATATGAATTACTTTTGCAGTTTTCCATATTTCGGGGACAGATGAGGTTTCAATATTTAAATTTATTATGAATGTTATGCTATCTAAAATAGCAGAGGCAGAAGCTTTCATGAGTCGTGGACCAATCTGATCAAGTTCTGTAGCTTTCTTGGTATTACGTTCACTGAAACATATTTTAACAAGTTTTTTTTATACTGGTGGGATAGAGAAACACGCATCCTTAGGGATTTTGCTGCTGCAGAATTTTTCATTGCATTTAAGTTGTTATCTATCACTGGTTCTTTTAACTTTTTGGTAATGTTGGTGTAAAAAATCATTGAAAACATTTGCAATGCAGTGTCATCAGTGACTATGGTGTCATTTACCAGAAGTGAGTGAATTTTATTTGTCTGATCTTTGTGTGTTCCCCCATTGAGTTCATTAAAGACTTTCCAAAAGGAGTTAGTGTTGCTCTTTTCGTTTTCAAGCTCTAAAGCAGCATAGATTTTGGACCAGTAAATGACCCTTTATTCATACACCATAGTTGCTGGCAAATTTCACAGTATAACAGTGCTTAGATACATTCCATTTTTATAGAGAAAGCTAATAATTTTATAGTACTTTCAAACGGTCTATTTTATATTTTCATTACAAGAAATGTTAGATACATTGAACTTAAAGGTCATAATTTAAGCATATATTTTGAACAAAACAAAGATTCAGTCTCTAATATGTGGAATACATTTTTAGGAATTATTTTGATATTTTTTTTAGAAAGAAATTTCTCAACAATATTGTTCCGTTTTCTTCTCTTTATTTTCTGCTTGAACAGTACAAAGAATTTAAAACGTAAACAAACAATCAGTTACCAGTGTGTGTCCCAGTATTGTAAAAGTCTCAACAACAACAGTGTACCATGATGTAATTCTTAGAACTTTCGAATCAGCTTCTGCCCTCTATAATACGTCTAGCTTTTGGTCGCAAATGTTTGTTAGTTGTATCCTCAGATTTAGTAACCAAAGTTCCTCCGCTTAAACTTGATGCCTAAAAATAGAATTCCGTAACCATGGTTTTAAAACTCTGATGCTGAAATGGATTTATTTATCTAAGTTTGGTATTCAACAGGATTTAGATTGCGGAATGTCTTTTGGGAATTAAGGATTTAGATTGTGGAATTTCTTTTGGGAATTAAGGATTTAGATTGTTGAATGTCTTTTGGGAATTAAGCATTGAGATTGTGGAATGTCTTCGGGAAATAAGGATTTAGATTGTGGAATGTCTTTCATGAATTAAGGATTTAGATTGTGGAATGTCTTTTGGGAATTAAGGATTTAGATTGTGGAATGTCTTTTAGATTGTGGAATGTCTTTGGGAATTAAGAATTTAGATTGTGGAATGTCTTTGGGAAATAGGGATTTAGATTGTGGAATGTCTTTGGGAAATAAGGATTTAGATTGTGGAATGTCTTTTGGGAATTAAGGATTTAGATTGTGGAATGTCTTTTGGGAATTAAGGATTTAGACTGTGGAATGTCTTTGGGAATTAAGGATTTAGATTGTGGAATGTCTTTTGGGAATTAAGCATTTAGATTGTGGAATGTCTTTTGGGAATTGGGTTAAAGTTTCCTCCATAAGTGGGACATTTTTAATTATGTATTGACATGCCTCCCTGACTCTCAGTTAAAGATTTTAACACAAGATTTCAGCGATAAAGTACTCTCTCTCTCTCTCTCAACTATCACTAATTTCGCGGCCTAGATACCGTGAAATGTACATAAACTGCACGTCGTTACTTACTCTCCTATTACTCAACCAAATATGAATGCATCTCTTAAACTTACAAACATGTATTGGTATTGATGAATAATTTAAAATGTATGGCAATCACTCCAGATTTTTTTATAAGTGAACTATTATTTAATATTTCAAGTTGCAAAGGTAGTTTCAGACCGGGAGTGCGATACGGAAATTTTAGATGTGTAATACGGAATCACAGATTGAACATATATCTGTATTGAACGCCAGATCAGCCATGTAAGATTAAACAGAAAATAAATGACCCAGTAATTTAAAATGATATATATTTACAGACAGAACGCACGGACGGACAGAAGGAGAGAATCATTAAATCCCCTGACATATATATATATATTTACCTATCTTATACCTAATGATTGTACGATTTTTGTGAGATTGCAATCAACCGTTCAGAAGTTAAGAGGAATAAGAACAAGAGTGGTATTTTTTTCCGCAAGATACGGCAAGTTAAATAAGGCTTGTGGATGGATTAGAGAATCTGTGACGATGACCTTCATTTTTAGACTCTGCTATATGCTGGACACGGCAGTTCTGACTCCTTGGTGATTAGTCTAACAGCTCCATATGCTGTCATAATGGCTCGTGGCAGCAATTCCTTATTTTGACAACAGATGGCTTCGATTACAACATTCCAGCTTGCATTATGATAACATCTGAGTTGTAATTGTCATTGTTGTACATTGTGACTTCTACGATGTTATGTATTTTTACCGTTATGTTGATTAACATGGGATTAAATGAACTGTCAGAATGTAGAGAGCAGACTTAGTAATGGAATAACACATTGTAAAATGTTTGCATGTGTAATATTAAAAAATTGCAAATATAATTTGAAGAGATGAAAGAGCAGTAATCCAATATCACGCATATACAATGTAGAAAGAAATATTGACAGGTGTAAAGATACAAAATAGAAAGTACATCCTACACACACAGAAAAAGCAAATTAGAATGTTCACCCTACACGCATAGAAAGAGCAAAATAAAATATACATCCTGCACACATTGAAAACACAAAAGAGAATTCTATCCTCCACACACACACAAAGCAAAATAGAATGTACATTCTACACAAACATAGACATTGTAAAATAAAATGTACATCCTACACACAAAGAAATTGTAAAATAGAATGTACATCCTACACACATAGAAATTGTAAAATAGAATGTACATCCTACAAACATAGAAATTGCAAAATAGAATGTACATCCTACACACATAGAAACTGCAAAATAGAATGTACATCCTACACACATAGAAATTGCAAATTAGAATGTACATCCTACACACATAAAAATTGCAAATTAGAATGTACATCCTACACACATAAAAATTGAACAAAATGGCATCCTCCACACGCAGAAAGCAAAAATAGAATGTATAGCTCCTACACACACAGAAATTGCAAAATAGAATGTACATCCTACACACAAAAAAACAAAATAGAATGTACATCCTACACACAAAAAAGCAAAATAGAATGTACATAATATACACAAAAAAGCAAAATAGAATGTACATCCTACACACAAAAAAGCAAAATAGAATGTACATCCTACAAACAAAAAAGCAAAATAGAATGTACATCCTACACACAAAAAAGCAAAATAGAATGTACATCCTACACACAAAAAAGCAAAATAGAATGTACATCCTACACACAAAAAAGCAAAATAGAATGTACATCCTACACACATAAAAGCAAAATAGAATGTACATCCTACACACATAAAAGCAAAATAGAATGTACATCCTACACACAAAAAAGCAAAATAGAATGTACATCCTACACACAAAAAAGCAAAATAGAATGTACATCCTACACACAAAAAAGCAAAATAGAATGTACATCCTACACACATAAAAGCAAAATAGAATGTACATCCTACACACAAAAAAGCAAAATAGAATGTACATCCTACAAACAAAAAAGCAAAATAGAATGTACATCCTACACACAAAAAACAAAATAGAATGTACATCCTACACACAAAAAAGCAAAATAGAAACAACCGAAATAAAATGTGAAGCATATGCTAAGAGATTTCACATGAATATAATTATGGTGTCAATCACTCTCCATTCCTCGAAAGCCATCTGTTGCTTGGATGCCGACGATTTTTATTTCATCAGACATTAACATACATAAAGGCATTATTTCACTGTTTCTCAATTTGAAAAATAAAATACTTGATTTAAGTTGTGATGTCTAAAACTGAATGTTTAATTTGTTAAATTTTAAGGAAGGATTACAAGACCCATAATTTTAAAATTCTCTGAACACGAACACAGAATTGAAACCCACAGTTAAAGTATCATGGCAACGATATCACTGCCGGTCTGGCACGAAGCTCTTTGACAGAAGCTTTTGTTTCAAAACATGGACACTTCAGGTGATTCCCACTTAAATCTGACTCTAGTTGTAGATCGATTTTTTTATGGGCTCAGTGATCCCATTTTTCTCACTTAAGACGGTACTTAATAAGGAACGAAGGAAGGAAGAATGAAATACAAACCATAATCAATTGAAGAGTCACTCGAGTTAGCTGGAGCCTAATATTTTCCACATTTCAGATATAAATCTAAGAGCTCAGTAATGGATATAAGACCGAATCTTATTTAAAGTAAGTTTCAATACAGTTTTATTTGTTCATTCCTTCGAGATGAGACTTTCTGGTGAAAATTAAATTGTAATTGTCCTGAAAAAAATTTGTTGCTAAAATTTATCTATCAGCCTACAAAAAAATAATCATCCACAAGATTTTTTGTAAAAGCGTATTGGACATAGAAACATACATACATGCATACATACATACATACATACATACATACATACATACATTCATCGCTTACTTCACACGAGGCATATGTTATGTTACTTAAAGTAAGTTTAAATTACCTGATCGAAAACAAATGGAAAAATCTGAGTTATTTATTATGGGTAGTGAAACACATTTTTTAACAACTAGTAATGGGATGTGACCATATCGGGTAGATAAGACGTGATGTGACCGTAACGGGTGGGTAAGACGTGATTTGACCGTACCAGGTGGATAGGACGTGATGTGACCGTAACGGGTGGATAAGACGTGATGTGACCGTACTAGGTGGATAAGACGTGATGTGACCGTAACGTGTGGATAAGACGTGATGTGACCGTAACGTGTGGATAAGATGTGATGTGACAGTAACGGGTGGACAAGACGTGATGTGACCGTAACGGGTCGATAAGACGTGATGTGACCGTAACGGATCGATAAGACGTGATATCGCGGACACTTTAAGGTTATAACAAAGTGACTTGAAGGTAATACAAGGACATTTGAGGAGAATGACAATTTTCTGAAATAAAACATATGTTAAATGTAACGTGTTGAAATTTCAAAAAATGATTAACGGGATTTTAAAACTGAAGTATAACATAATATAACACAAAGCAACATAACGTAATACAGCATAACAAAACATATACAGTTTTTTTCCTTCAGTTCTAGGATTGATAGTTTTTTTGGGGGAGGGGCACAATACAGTCATACAGGATTTGCGCCTCTGTGGTTAAGCGTTCAATTCCGCATTTGATACAGGCAAGAGTATGTGGTTTTCTTTCTAGTACTGGTAGTTATTTTCCAATATACTCAACATCAAAGAACACATTAATGCCAACATCTGACGCCTTTCAGATAAAAAAAATTCAGATCTTGTTGAGAGAAATAAATTTTCAGAAATGAAATAAGTTCTTATTTTTAGTGCTCACATACTAACGATATGTTTACTCTGAGTAAACCTCGGGTTTGGCAAATTAATAAAAGATCGTGCACGAGATAAATAATCTGACCTCATTAAATTGATCTTAAATGGACATTTATCAAAACCTGCTGGCCTGATTGACAAATTTTTTACTTGATCGATGTTAGCTAGAAGATCTTGAGTGGAGAGTTATAGAAACCTGCTGATCTGAAAGTCAAAACGTGACTATATCTATGATAACACCTAAGAGGTTCCGCATTAACAGTAGACCAGAGATAAACATGTTACCTTTTCAGCATTATGCGAGTGACCTTTATGTGTCCATTCGAAATGTAATACTCTTGTAAACTTTCCATTTGAACCGAGTGCATAATCGAGTATAGTTTTGTGAATTCTTCAAAATACATGTATCGCGAAGTTTTCAAACGATAACAACGTGTGTAGTTTGAGAGAAATATCGAAATCTTATTTTTCAGGTATGTATTCAAGCAAGGCACTACACAGATGTTGCCTTTTCCTTAGTCATCCAACGAAACTCCTATCTATGCCTCGTTGGCTTATGGCATCAAATGAACAGGTACCCTTTGTATATATGCAAGAAAAGAAAAGTGGTTCAAAATATCCTGCGATAATTCATGATACTGACCATCAGTTCGACAAAAGTAGCTTCTTAGGGCGTCACACGTTTGAAATGGCATTATCACTATAATGAAAAAGTTAAATTTCAAAAAATTTCAAATTTTTGCACAAAATCTTGTAATACACAATTATAGAGGTTTGCTTCGCGTCGATCAATATATAAGGTTTACTGGTTTATAAAACGTCATATTGCCCTCAACATAACTCAATATTGACATACAAAAGCTATGTATTTTAAGGTTTGATAGGACACGGAAGTAAATGCAATAAAGGATGGGGTGGATTCTAACATTTCATCATAAGACATAAGAAAATATATAATCATTTTGATTTAAATTACATGAAAATCATGAAAAACATACTACAAGGAAGGGAAGTGTAAATTTCATGAACTCTCATTCGATGTACACTACAAGGAAGGGAAGTGTAAATTTCATGAAATCTCATTCGATGTACGCTACAAGGAAGGGAAGTGTAAATTTCATGAAATCTCATTCGATGTACACTATAAGGAAGGGAAGTGTAAATTTCATGAAATCTCATTCGATGTACACTATAAGGAAGGGAAGTGTAAATTTCATGAAATCTCATTCGAAGCACACTATAAGGAAGGTGCGTAAATTTCTTGAAAGGTCATTAGAAGCACACTGTAAGGGAGGTCAATGTGCGCGTCCTTCTCAATCGTCTGGTCAGTAATGTCTTGTAAGTCATACAGCTGGAGGCCCAATGTGGCTTCAGAACAGATCGGAGCACGATCGACGTGATCTTCACAGTGAGACAAATACAGAAAAAGTGAAATGAACAAAACATGAACTTCTACGGTGTCTTCATAGATCTCATACAGGCCTTCGATACGGTCAACATAGATGCACTATGGGTCATCTTAGCACGCCTCGGTTGCCCTAGGACGTTCATTATGATGATCCGACTCTTCCATGACGACATGAAGGACTCGTTCTCTACAAGGGGGATGTCTACAAGCCATTCAACGTTTCAAACGGCGTAAAGCAGGGTTGCGTTCTCGCCCCAGTATTTTTCAACCTATTCTTTACATGTGTCCTGAACCATGCTACACGTGATCTCCAGAAAGGTGTGTACATAAAGTACAGAGTGGGTGGCTATATCTTCCACCTTCGCCGACTGAATGCCCGGTCCAAAATAATGGACAAACTTATTCTTGAAGCACTTTTTGCGGATGACTGTGCTCTCATGGCACACACGGAAATGTATCCCCAGATCATCGTTACTCGCTTCCGCAGATGTCTCGAAACTCTTCGGACTCACTATCAGTCTGAACAAAGACAGAGATACTTCACCAACCTGTCCCAGGCACCTTAGCTCACCAGCCAACCGTGTCTATCGAAGACACCCAACTGAAAGCTGTCGATCACTTCAAGTACCTCGGAAGCATCATATCTTCCGATGGATTGCTAGACAAGGAGGTAACGGCAAGCATCAGCAGCACTAGTCAATCATTAAGATGTATCCGCTCTCGCGTGTTGAGTCACAGGAATATCAAACTGTCCACCAGGATAAAGGTATATAAAGCAGTTGTGCTAAAAAGCCTCTTATATGGATGTGAGATCTGGAAAACATACAAGAAGCACATCAAGCAGCTTGAAATCTTCCACACGATAGTCCTGCGCTGGATTATGGGCGTCAGATGGCAAGACAGCGTGACGAACCTAGAAGTGCCGGATAGAGCTGGCTTAACCAGTATCGAAGCGATGGTCATGATAGCCTAACTCCGATAGAAAGGTCATGTCATCCGTATGGAGGAGTCTTGAATGTCACGTCAGATTTTGTATGAAGCTCTATCTAGTGGACACAGCAAAATTGGTCGCCCGAAGAAAAGATTCAAAGACTCCATCAAGGACAGCCTGAGATGCTGCTCGATATCTGTGACCAACCTCGAGTCCTGCGCCAAGGATAGACCTGGATGGCGTGCAGCTGTTAGTAATTGGTGAAAAACCTTCGATGATGCCCACAGAACGAAAGTCGCCGACGCCAGGGAACGTAGGAAGGCCTCAACGTCAAGAACCAACCCATACCTCCAGTGTACACACTACTCCAGGACAAGCGCATCTCGTATTGGACGCATCAGCCACACGAGGACCCATCAGTGAAGAGCAGCGCAGGATTGACTTCATCGAGCCCCGGTGGTCAACCAACACAATGAGTGCACGCCTGCTCATGTCGATATCTGTGATATATGTAGATATTGAATAAAATCTATGAAAGACAAAAACAGTATCTGTTCTTCCATATTTTCCTGTTGTCCTTATTTCAGTCGAATGTTAGAGAATATATCATAATGTACGTATCACATTTTGTGTTATGATTGCATACCTAGGTGGGATTGTATAACTTTCATTTACAGCTTTCAAACATCATATCGCATTCGTTGGAGACAATGTAAATCTCATAATTGAAGTTTGTGTACTCATTAATTTCCTCATATGATCTTGTATTTTCTTTGCATATTGCATTGCATGGAATGAGTGCACGCCTGCACATGTTGATATTTGTGATATAATTATGATATATGTACATACTGAATAAAACCTATTAAAAAATATGTGTAAATGTCGATAACACGTCTTCAGTTTTCAATGGTTTTCTAACATGAATCCTGATAATGTTCCTTTTCTGCCATTTACAAAACAATATTGCTAGATACGTTTTTATTATTAAATCCCTATAAACGGGACATACAAATAGGAGATGATAATCATTTTAAATAGACTTTATGAATTATGAGTCATGTTAAATAGACTTTATTAAGTACGACTCATTTTAAGCATAAATTATTAATTATGGCTCATTTTAAGCATAAATCAATAATTATGGCTCACTTTAAGCATAAATTATAAATTACTACTCATTGCATAATTTACTCATTACGACTCATTTTAAGCATACCTTATTAATTACGACTCTATTTAAGCATAAAATGTTAATTACGACTCATTTTAAGCAAAATTTATTAAATACGACTAATTTTAAATAGACTTTATTAATTACGACCCATTTTAAATAGACTTTATTAATTACGACCCATTTTAAATAGACTTTATTAATTACGACTCATTTTAAATAGACTTTATTAATTACGACCCATTTTAAATAGACTTTTTTAATTACGACTCATTTTAAATAGACTTTATTAATTACGACATTTACGAATCTCTATTCTCGTCATTCCATCATACCATCCAGATTCTAGTTTAAAGCTGTAGGAATTATTTCCATATTGAGTTTCACTGAAAACTTCTAAATCTACACCGTCCATTTTTATATTTAGATATCCTTATGACATTTAAATCTGCAAAGGTATCCTTTAAGCATGTTTGGTATTCTTTTGACGTTGAAATCTAGATAGACACACTCCATTTCTTGTATGCTTTAAACTGCTTCATTATGTAGACACCCTCTAGCATTTTTGTGTTGAGATAAATAATAAATATGATTTTACCCGATTTGGAAAAAGAATTTTATAGGCATTTTGGTATACCTGTAACAATGAACTCTAAATGTACACTGTCCATTTCAGGTATCCTTTAAACCTCTAAATGTACACAGTCTATTTCAGGTATCCTTTAAACATCTAAATGTACACTGTCCATTTCAGGTATCCTTTAAACATCTAAATGTACACAGTCTATTTCAGGTATCCTTTAAACATCTAAATGTACACAGTCCATTTCAGGTATCCTTTAAAGATCTAAATGTACATAGTCCATATAAACATTTAGGTATTTTTCTCACACCTAAGTATACCCAGACTATGCCTTTAGCTAGGTATTCTTTAAACACATCGAAATCTACACATTCAACTTTTAAATAATGCAGGGTTGATAACCAGTACTGTCAAGATTCTTCTAGGATTATTTCCCTTATTCTAGCACGTGGAATACTAATACCGGATTGGTAATCTCGTACATATGAAAATCCAGAGTAATACTATTTTAATATGAAAACCCAGGTTATAATAAATGCAGTTTTAATGTGAAAACTTAAATCAGCTAAATAGTTTTAAGATGAAATCCCACTTTTTTCCATTTCTTATCAACATGCATTTAAAGCATATATATATATATATATATATATATATATATATATATATATATATATATATATATATATATATATATATATATATATATATCTGATTAGTTGAAATAACTTTATTTGACAAGATTCTAATTCAATATTTTAACATTCATTATAGCCAGAGTGGATATCTCCCCAAATCCCCACATTCCAATGTTTTCACATTAATTTTATCTTTAACTACCAGAATGGATATCTCCCCAAATCCCCACATTCCAATGTGTGGGTTTGTTTTCCAAATACACAAATTCTTAAACAAGCTTATGGGTGAAATTTTCACCACACCAACTCTCTAATGGAACTTCTAAATTTCTGAAGCTATGCTTGTTGGGTTAAAAACAGTTAGAACTTTACAACTAAATGAATAAAGACCAGTTTTTGATGTTTCATCATTTGTCATAGACTTGGGTATGACATAATCCGCTTTATACTCGGATTAATAGTCTTGGTCATTTCACGTGGACAATGGTCAGGTCTTGTACGTTTTTCAGGAATTAGCATAACTTTCATTATACCCATGCGTACTGAATCGAAGATATGTCCTTTCAGGTATTGGGGTGCGACTGGAAAGGCGGGAACGTCGTGATGGAGGTACGGACTTGTTTCATAGCATAGCTGGACTGTCAGGGGGTACCGTGGTGGGCACTGACAAAGGGGATGTAGGGTCAGCCGTAGGTCTGATATCAACGGGGCTATCGGTACGGATGACTTCAATTCCCTCACTATCTTACATACATTCTAGCATACAAACAATACATAAATATGTTAGTTCGTTGGCATGACTATCTGTGTGTAAATATTTGAACGAACAAATGAAAAATATATATGGTACAAGATGAAATGAGAGAAGAAAAAAAAGTGTATTTTCGGAAATCTTTTATGAGAAATACAGCCTAGCTAATGCTGCGATATTTATTATTGTATTTTATTGGCATATAATTCGATTCCCTGATTTTTTTGTTATTGTAATTTATTGGTAGGTAAACAGTCTGATTCATTTGTTATTGTAATCAATTGGTAGATAATTAGATTGCCTGATTTATTTAGTATTGTAATTTATTTATAGATTAAAAATTGTCTGATTTAAGTACTATTGTATTCTATTAATAGGTAAATAGTGTTACTGATCCATGGAAACACGAAAGAGCAAAATCCAACAAGTTTTGTAAAATTGATTATTTATTTCCTTAAAATACACAGTGAAAGATTTTAAATTAACTTACAGTCTGTTGAATAATATCCTAATGTCCGAAATGTTCTATCAAGAAAGTATCGAATAATCCGAATGAGTTCCAAAAGTGTGGATTAAGTCTGAGAGGGACCACACCAATAAACAAAAGTATTTTGAATGATGGTCAGTAATGTAATGATGTATCAACAGTACAGAAGAATCACTGTGATATAAACCAAAATGTCTTCAAATGAATTAATAGTATTTCCGATACAACTAAAAATCCAAATGTATTGAAATAATTCACAGTATTTCCGTGACAGCTATTATTCCAATTAACCTGAATTATTTCGAGCATTGTAATTCCAATGAATGATTAAAATTAAATGAATTCCTCTCAAAGTAACTGAATAACATCACAGACTGGTGTGCTTCTAAGAATGCATTATCCTACGAAATAATTATATTATATAGATTACCACTACGCATTAGAGAGAATGCAATACGAGTTTTGATTGAACCATCTTGACATTTCGAAATCTGGCTAAATCGGTAAACAGACAAGCTGTTTTAACACATACTAATCGGGAATTAGGTCAGCTTGACCTTTCACTAAAAACCATGTCCTGAAACAAGATCACGTGATGTTTACATGAACAAACAGTATATATCAACCTTGGAACTTTATGATTGAATATACGCACTTGGTATATGTTTCATCGTACAGTGCGAACTTATGATTGATAAGGAATTTAGAATTTAAAATATTATTAACTATAAAAAAATCTTAAGAACTATAATTTTAAATCACAATATACTGGTTTATGTATCTTTTTATTTTATTGGTAACTAATTAGACAGGTTTATTTATTACTGGTGTTACTGATAGATAAATAGATTGGCTTATTTATTATTGTAATCTACTCGTATGTAAATAGATTTTGTGGTTAATGGTTTTCTTCATAAATGGTTGATCAATTCTATTTAAACAGTGTTTAATCGTTATTTTCAAGGGTTCTCAAGTATATCTTAGGAAGGTACATATGGACTCGAGAAGTTTATCTC
Organism: Sinohyriopsis cumingii; assembly: GCA_028554795.2. NCBI lineage: Eukaryota > Metazoa > Mollusca > Bivalvia > Unionida > Unionidae > Sinohyriopsis > Sinohyriopsis cumingii. The sequence goes on along the minus strand of CM068832.1, from coordinate 657,461 downwards.
AAATCAGCTTTGAGGTTGACACCACTTTAAGGTCACTGATGATCCAAGTTCAATGTGACACAGCTAGACCGCAGTTTGGCATCAAAGATCCATCAGGTGACGTAATAAACATACTGGAGTATCGATATTTGCAACGACTATACTAATGAAAGTTAATAAATAGAGCTGTACACGTATTATCCGATAACGACATTTACCCCAAAAGCTGTCCTGATTAATTCTATCAGGGCTGATTTTGTGGCAGAAAAAAATTATTGCTTACATTATGGTCAATTTATTTATTGGTATGCATGAAAGTTTCACAACAATATTTTGGTTTCGTTTGGCCAAGTCAACCTTAGAATTTATTGTCTAACGCGTACTTCTGAGTTACAGAGTCAAAGTAAGTCTAGCCAAGACTTGCTCAATCATTAGTTGTATTTTCAAATTGTGTAAGATACTTTGCATGAATATTAGTAACCGGTTTTCTGAAATATCCTTATGTTGTCTTTTTCACACTGCACCCTACTATACTTTTTCACCTGAACAGTATTGCAGTGTGATGACAAAGGTAGATTGCCATTCTCTTGACCAGTGGAATCATTAAACATTATAGTAATGCATAAATCATTCCACCCTCTAGTAATGCATACATATTTAAACATTCTGTTAATACACAAATCTTTCAACACTCTAGTAATACACTAATCTTTAAATACTCTAGTAATATATAAATATTTAAACACTCTAGTAATGCATAAATCTATAAACACTCTAGTAATGCATAGCTCTTTAAACACTCTAATAATACATACATCTTTCAACACTCTAGTAATACATAAATGTATAATCACTCTAGTAATACATAAATATTTAAACACTCTAGTAATGCATACATCTTTCAACACTCTAGTTATAAATAAATATTTAAACACTCTAGTAATGCATACATGTTTAAACACTCTACTAATATATAAATCTTTAATCATTCTAGTAATGCATAAATCTTTAAACACTCTAGTTGTAAATAAATATTTAAACACTCTAGCTGTAAATAAATATTTAAACACTCTAGCAATCGTAAATCTTTAAACACTCTAGTAATACATAAATATTTAATCACTCCAGTAATGCATAATTAGTTAAACACTCTAACAATCATAAATCTTCAAACAATCTAGTAATGCATACATCTTTAAACACTCTATTAATACATACATCTTTCGACACTCTAGTAATACATAAATATATAATCATTCTAGTAATACATAAATATTTAAACACTCTTGTAATACATAAATATTTAAACACTCTAGTAATGCATAAATCATTAAACACTCTAGCAATGCATACATCTAAAATACTCTAGTAATACATACATAGTTAAACAGTCTAGTAATACATAATTACTTAAACACTCTAGTAATACATAAATATTTAAACACTCTAGTAATACATAATTTCTTAAACACTCTAGTAATGCATACATCTAAAAATACTCTAGTTATGCATAAATAGTTAAACACTCTTGTAATGCATAATTCCTTAAACACTCTAGTAATGCACAAATCTTTAAACACTCTAGTTATACATAAATATTTAAACACGCTAGTAATACGAACACCGTTAAGCACTCTTGTAATACATAACTCTTTAAACACTCTAGTAATGCATAAATCTTTAAATACGCTAGTAATACATAAATCTTTAAACACTCTAGTTATAAATAAATATTTAAACACTCTAGTAATGCAAGTAGTGAATAGGGATGTATATATCTTTAAATACTCTACTAATTCATAAATCTTTAAATACGCTTTGTAATACATAAAAAAATATAAACACGCTAGTAATAAATAAATCATTAAACACTCTAGTAATGCATAAATCCTTAATTACTCTAGCAATTCATAAATCATTCAACACTCTAATAATACATAAATATTTAAGCATTATACTAATGCATAGATTAATCTGTTTACCATGAGATTTTGAATGATATTTTTTGCGATTATGAATACACCTACGCTGAAATACTTTTCCACATATTCCATTACATATCTTAAGTTTTCACATTTAAAATTGTTTTGCATTAAATACTTTAAAATTTGAGCGTATATTTACAGGAAAGGTTGTGACAGCAGGAGATCCGAATGTAAACATTACCGTAGATAGTGCATATCTAAGAGCCCTGACCATTGGCACGCCTACCGCTGGTATGTTGCTTAATTCTAAATTAGATCGAAATTGAAAAATGGAAAGAAAAGCAAACAGACTCATATATTTTGAAGTTAATGAGTGAGAGAGATAGAAAAAGTGAATGCAAGGCGTTTAGGCTAGGTGGGTGCTTTAATGCAGGATAGAAAGCTATGTAGGTTCTCACGTTGGCAGGAGCAAAAAGAAATAAAATATATGATGTTCAAATCCTAGACCTACCATTGTCTGGACAACGACTTTTTTTCTTCTAGTCTTCAGAAAGGATTAATATTTTCTTAACAAGATAAAATCTTCAGTGTAGTAAAGTGTAAGGGTTCATGTATAAATTTGTATATTTCTTTATATTTTTTGATGAACACACATCCAATTTCCATGTCCCTTTCTCTTGCAGGGCAGTGGATATTGATACTTCTGGGCATTCATCTGTATGACGCCACTGTCCAGGGTGTAAGCTCTGTTGATTTCATTTCCAGCTTTAAAGACAAAGATGGAATGGACCTCCCTGGCAGTCCCTTTGCAGGTAAAAACAATAAAAAGTCTCCCAAAACAAAAAGTTGACGCCGATGACGATGATGTGTGTGTGTGTGTGTGATTTGGATTTTTAACGTAGCTTTAAACAAATTTCAGTCATATCGCTAGGATGTTTGCAGTGTGGCAGTTTATAGTGATGTCTAGCACTGGGGCATCATGCCGCAGACATGGAGCATGATGTCCCACCCAGTCACATTATCCTGACATCAGGCCAACCAGTCCTAACACTAACCTTTAAATGCTGAGCGTCAAGCGAGGCAGCTGTTAGTACCATTTTTGTAAGTCTTTGGTATGATTCGGCCTGGGATCGAACCCACGACCTTCCGCAGACGACGACGATGATGATAACGATGTCGATGATGATGATGATGAGGAGGAGGAGGACGATGCAATATAACTAAAACACACTTAATACTTATTATTGGTAACCACATATTAAAGCAAAATTAAATGTACATTTACCTAATCGAAATGCTTACTGATACTACAAAGTTAAACTCTCTCTCTCTCTCTCTCTCTCTCTCGCTCTCTCTCGTAACCACTGAATTGGATATGTTGCTCTGACAACTTGCTTGAAAATTCTTTCAGGATGCAAATTACGACAATGATACCTTGGCATAAAAAACTTAAATTATTTGTTTCTTCTAAATATCTTCAGTTAATTAATGCTAATCTTTATATTAATTATCATAATAGAAGAAATTATTCACCATGCTTACAAACGCGTGCTGCATATTACTGTACAAGCTATAGGCGTGCTGCATATTACTGTACAAACTATAGGCGTGCTGCATATTACTGTACAATCTATAGGCGTGCTGCATATTACTGTACAAACTATAGGTGTGCTGTACAAACTATAGGCGTGCTGCATATTACTGTACAAGCTATAGGCGTGCTGCATATTACTGTACAAACTATAGGCGTGCTGCATATTACTGTACAAACTATAGGCGTGCTGCATATTACTGTACAAACTATAGGTGTGCTGTACAAACTATAGGCGTGCTGCATATTACTGTACAAGTTATAGGCGTGCTGCATATTACTATACAAACTATAGGCGTGCTGCATATTACTGTACAAACTATAGGCTCTTTCATTAAACATGCGGAGCTTCTAATCTCCTGAAAGAGCTCGTAATATTTAAACTACACAAAATGGCGTAAGATATTCGTTATATGCAGCCTAAAAAACGAATGTGCCGATTTTCTTTCATTTTTTAAAACTCTGCGTTATATATTACATCTAGAAAAAATGAAAGTTTGCGCGTGCTCAGAAAATTCTTCTAGTTGTTTTCCTTCTTTCTTGAACTAAAGTTTAAATATTAAGCTTGTTCACTGATTGAATTGGACAGGTCAACCTTCCTTCCTGTCGATAGAAACTGTTGGTGGGGACTGTGTCAGCAACTGGACCAGTCTAATCATCATGTCGCCTAGCAACGGGACCGTTTTGCAGCGTATCTCTTTGGATTCACCGATTGGCCGAAGACGCAATCTTTATAAAGTTAATGTCACGTTTCCTTATCAGGTAATACCCGCTTTTTAAGAAAATGAGCGCTTTTTGACTTGAAGTAAAATGTCCTTAACAAAGTAAACTTTTTAGTAAAAGAGATGAGAGATTTCGGTCGTCATGACATGATAACAAGGCTAGGAAACAGATTTCTTCCTTAAAAGAGCTTCAAGATCCAATCTAAAATAATTTAATTTTTATTGATTGGTTCATTAACTTACACAATTACTTTTGCCAGGCCAGCGCCGTATCACCCCACCCCCCACCCCACCCCCCGCTCTCTCTTTCTCTCTCTCTCTCTCTCTCTCTCTCTCTCTCTCTCTCTTCCGTAATACAGTCTGAAGTTACACTGACTCTGCTATAGGTATATTTCATCCTATCAAAGAGCTCACAGAGCCAAGAAATCCCCGGATATAGGCTCTGTGGTTAAACACCTAACAAAACAAGTCGCAGAGAGTTATGTCTATGGGAAATATATGATTTGAGATTTCCGGAAACATATCCTGCGATAGATATTGTAATAAACTAATTGGTCATCGTAAGATGATACAGCTTATTGTGTTTTGGTTACTTAGTTCTCTCCAAAATATTTTGGAAATGGTAATTCATATCTAAATTTTGTCAATCGAAAAAGTGTGTGTGTGTGTGTGTGTGTGTGTGTGTGTGTGTGTGTGAAATTATCATAAATGAATTTATGGTAATATTGCAATACTATCTAGCTAACTCGACAACTTTCAAACCATAAATATTATGGTAATATTACAATACCATCTAGGTAATTCTAGAACTTTCGGACTCTAAAGATTATGGTAATATTAAAATACCATCTAGGTAACTCGACAACTTTTGGATAATAAAGAGGTTCACAACACATCTAATTTGGCTTGATTTGAGAACTGCACAAGAATTTGGAGGGGCACGTATATCTCCAGACTTGATCTTGATTTTCTTTTTTTCTTTTAATTAGTGTTTAAAATGTGTATTCAAATGTGCCTTTTTAAATAATATTTTAACAAAGGTTAACGCATTTGTTAAAAAATATTCTTTCAGAGTGTTTTTTTAGGAGTTGAAGGTCTGGACAAATCAAATCGTACATTTACAAGAATCCACATCAACCCAGTTAATCCACAACGTATCGAGGTCATACTGAACGAACTGAGAGGAACAGGTAACTATAGTTAGGCAAATGGCATATTGATATATATTGATGCATTGTTTTCCGAAATATAGTACTAGTATGCGGTGCGCCGACGGTCCGTAGGATTCACCGAGAAGTTGCGAATGATAAACAAAATAGTTATTGCACACTCAAGTTCTCTGTCAATCTTTGTTTCGTAAATAACCGAGGTGGTCCGAACGGCACCTATCGGTATGCATTCGATGTATGATCCAAGAAGTTGCGAATGGAAAATGTGTTGTCCAGAGTCCCAGAATGGTACTAAATCAGGCTTCATTGTGAATTTAAATTCATGAATCCATTTATGTACTAGTAAATAAGTAGATACTGATTTGCATAGCTTACAGTATCCTTACAGTGTTACTGAATCAGGCATCATTGTGAATTTAAATTCATGAATCTATTTATGTACTAGTAAATAAGTAGATACTGATTTGCATAGCTTACAATATCCATACAGTGTTACTGAATCAGGCTTCATTGTTAATTTAAATTCATAAATCTATTTATGTACTAGTAAATAAGTAGATACTGATTTGCAGAGCTTACAATATCCATACAGTGTTACTCATTAAGTGAACACGAACATGTCAAAGTCTAATGCAAAGGCTCTTATGTTGCCACCAGGTCTTGATTAGAGTAGAATAATCAGTACGCAGTAATAAATCAGACAGTCTTAATTTTGGACCGTCTCACGTACGGAGAATTAAAGACAAGGACCAAAAGTGTATCATTAATATACTTAAAACACATGGACTTTCAGAAAAACTGAAACAAAAAAATTATTTTCAATCGCGCGCTTCGTCCCCAGCCATCGGTATAAACAGACGCACCATGACGAATTTGGGACTTTCTGATTGTTTTATCCCTCAAGAAGACCGCCTCATTTGCGAATGTTTGTGTCTTTACCGGTATGCGCAATACGAATTGGATAAAAAATTAGTCTCCATATGCTTATTGAATTTTTGTTTTAAAAAATATTTTTTTTGGCATATATTACAATGAGAACTGAAAACGAATGTCTGGAGTGCAAGTGGCGTTAATGTCACTAGGGGCAAATCTCAATGGCGCTCATGTGACTAAGGTGTTGATTTTTCATGAAAAAAGCTTTCACGAAACGGTGTTTAAGATGTGTATTTGTCGTGAAAAGTAGTTACTCATATCGTGAAAAAGACAAATTAGTAGTAAGGTGGGGTACATTAGCGTCAATGGGAATTAGCATTACAGAGACCCCTGGGTCAGATTAGCGTCAAGGGAAATTTAACATGGAGAAAAATCGTGGGTCAGATTAGCGTCAAGGGAAATTAACATGGAGAAAAATCGTGGGACGGTTTAGCGTCAAAGGAATTTAAACAGGGTGGGACTTTATAGCGTCAAGGGAAATTGAACATGGGATTTTTTTTTTTTTTTTTTTTTAAATATTTTTAAAAAAGGGGTAGGCAATGGAAAGGCTATCTCTTTTCGAGAAATATGGCTGGCCCTGAAAAGGGCCTTTGGGTTTTCTTCTTCTTCTTCTTCTGCTTCTAGTTTCTTCTTTTTCTCCACCAAGTTCTTATTTTATCTCCAACACTCTTTCTCTTCTTTTCTTTCTTTTTTTTCTCCTGCTCTTCTTTCTTCTTCTCTTCCTCCTCTTCTTTCTTCCTCTTTTCATTTTCTTCTTCTTTTTCAATTTTTTCATTCCATGCTCTCATCCTTATCCTTTCCTCTTCATCCTCCTTCTCCTCCTTTATTTCTTTCAACAGATCACTGATGATTACCTTCATTTTTCGTAAATTGTTTATCTCCATCTTCACTCGATGGGGACTATAAGAATAGTGATCCTCGTTTAGGTTAACCAACATTTGCTTTATCATTCCTAAATTGTCGAGGACGTTTTGCAATTTTTCCATTTTGTCCATTTGGTTAGAAGCCATCTTCTTTTTTTATTCTTTGCAGAATGGTTTGAACGACGAATACTGTGGGTTCTTATACGAAAAGCGCGGACGTGAAGGAAAACATCCCCCTACTTTTTCATTTCATATAATAAAACCCTAACTATACTCTCCACATACGCTAAGAAACAATAAACAAAATCCATAATCTACTATCCACACAATCGTACGTGAGCGCTTACATAACCCAAACTATACTCTTCACATACGCTAACAAACAATAAACAAAATCCATAATCTACTATCCACACAATCGTACGTGAGCGCTTACAAAACCCTAACTATACTCTTCACCTACGCTAAGAAACAATAAAGAAACCCATAATATTCACACAAACATACCTTAGCTCTTACAAGCACCAACACACAAACACATACCCTCACACTATCTTAAAAAAGAGTTATTGTTTATTTTCACACTACTCTACCTACACACATTGGCAAATCGATGGTTATTTCTTTTCTAGAGTATTGGGTAGCCCTGAAAAGGGCTGTTTTTTTTTTGTTTGCTATGGCATTCTTTTTAGTTTCTAAGAATGCGATGTCCTCTGAGGATAGACTTTCTGGCGATAGGTCTGCTTCTTCGGAAAGAGAAGAAGAACTCTTTGGTGTCGATACGACAATCGACAAAGCCTCTGTCAGCTTCAGGTTGCTGCTGCTGCTCTTGTTGTTGTTGTTGCTGCTGTCTCTGAAGTCTGTACTTCTCTGTCCATTCTTCTTTTTCCCTGTTCATTTTTTCTCTGAAGAGCTCTTCTATCAGGTCTTCAGTGATTTTTAACATTCTCACATTCTCTATTTCTTCTGGCTTCGGTATCAGACTGTGTCTGACCCTATGCAAATTCACGTAGGCTTCGTTGAGTTTAGCTAGTTTGGAGCACATCTTCTTAGGAGGATGAGTCGACAATGGATGGTTAGACTGGAAACAACCCGGTTCTTAAAGTCAAAGCGCGGACGTGAAGGAAAACATCCCCCACACGGTTTTTGAGTCGCAACGTTTAGTGAGTGTCATGAGAGGGATAGTAAGAAATGAAAGAGCATCAATCCAACATTCTTATAGCTAAACAAAAGACAAAGGCATTTTTTTCAAAACACAACATTTTTTATTCAAAAATCACTTAACACTAAACAACAACTCTAACATTTTTAACAATAATCCAACAATAAAAGTTTCTCCACTAGGTAAAGAGGGATAACAGTCTTCCATGGTTTCTAGTAATCTAGGATGACTTCTCTCAAACTGTTGATTTCTATGGTATTATCGAATTCTGCATACAGGATGACGTTCACCGTTTCATCAGGGTCTCGGTCTTTAAACTGAATTTCCACACGAATCTGGCCGGATTTTATAGGGTGGAAATGTCCCTCGTCGCTGCCTTGGTCTGGAGTGAAATCGAAAGCCCACAAACCGTAGCCTCCTGCATAATCCTCGTACGTAATACCGTGACTGGTATTGGTTCCTAACTGTTCGGTGGCTTCGTACAGGGACAAGTACGATCTCAAGTAATTCTTCTTGGTAAAGTCAGGTTCGAAAGGTCGGGTACACAAGGTCTTGCCATCGCGACTGACTTCGATTTTGGACACGCCAAAGTGTTGAAAGTAGAAAGGATTTTTTTCGGCAGCTCCGTTGAAGGCTGTATTCTCGATGATACCAACGATCAAATGTTTGGGTAACTGTTCTTGGAACAGATGATCTTCGATCATGGATCGCTGTCCCTTGGGAATGGTGAAGGTTTTCACTTCCACGCGTCGTATGGGATACTTGGCAGTCGTTCTGCTCAACGTCTGACTGATGTCGTTTCCCAATTTAGGTAACACTTCCACACGGCGTACGTAGAGTCTGGCTTCTAGGATTTTGGTTTTGTAACCGTCACTATCACCCATCAAATGGAAAGCGGCACTGCTACGATTCAGTCTCAGGCGGACATCCACCCCGTTCAGCAAATACTTTTCTTGCAACCACATGTCCAAATGCAAACGATCCATCAGTTCTAAACTTGTGTCGGCTCCCGTGATTCTCTTTCTTCGTTCTACAAATCCATAATTGTTGTCTTTCTTTTCATCAGTTTCCAATATTTCAAACTTGGTAGGTTCGTCAGCTTCCCATACCACACAGGCATTGAGATGAGTGTTCTTGGCATCTATTCCGTACGTCAAGAGATTTTCCAGGTAGGCACGATAAGGGTAAGTATCCATGCTGCTACTGACCAGTTTGTTATTCAAGTACAAGTCCACTCCACTGAACAAGGAATGCATGAAATTGTTGACGGGAGCTACTGCTTCATCGTCTATAGCACCTCCAGTCTTATCTAGAATTTTGACTTTCAGGTACAAGTAACTGCTATTCAGATCGATGTAATCTTCGGGCTGTCCTTTGATTTCAAACTCGATGGGAGCGGAATCGGTCAGTGAGGAGACGGGGTGAAATTCCACCCACTGGGATTCTTGCATCGTCATCATCGTGGGGGGCATGGCAAACAGGTCCAGTTCCGTCTTGGAACAAGCGCAAGATTCTCGGTGCATCATTTTTTTGTCTCTTTTCTCAATAATTGAAAACGTCTAAGTCTCGAACGGTTCTTCTTTTCTTGGCCTTTCTCGCTTGAAGTCTGGTGAAAGGGTGTTTTCTTCGTCGTCTCTTTCTGCCTTGTCCTTGCTGAATGCCTGACTCGGTAGCGTGCAGGGCATTTATAGGTGTCTCTCGTTGGCCTAAAATGTCTTTGCCCGTTTGCAGCAAGACATTTTTGCCTGCCCTCATGAAGGCTTCTTTAGGGTTTTGTTTGTCGATGATGACATTTTGGAGAAATTCTTAACCTTGCGTCAGTGTCGCATCTTTCAAGGCGTGCAATCCGCGTGTCACCATCGGTTTCAACACTGGGGCCACCGAACGAAAGGCCGATTTTAACATGTCTCCTAAACCGTGTCCTCGCTGTCGAGCAACCCCTCGGTACACTGGATACATGACTTACTTACGAGTCGTGAGAGAACCGTTTTCGAAAATGGAGTTTCACCGTGACTTTTCCTTTGGTGAATGGAATATTTTGTCCCAGATCTCCTTTTATAGCAATGTTGACCGTGTCCAAATACGACTTGCTGACAGGCAAATAGTGAGGATGGACAAATTCGCGGTGGACGTGGTAAGTGTTTCCACCTTCCTCGTCAGCGCCCGTGGCAGAATCTACTTTGAAAGGAATGACACGCAGTAACGGTACGGAGGTGTGTCCCACCACGTTGTACTCCACCACATCGGAATACACGAACATCAAATTCAGTCCTTGGTTCAGTTCTACCGGGGCACGAAATAACTTGCTAAAAGACTCGTTGTCGTAAACGATGGGTAATTCGTTTTTCTTGAGCATGGCCTTTCTCATGTCCATGTCTCCGCCCAACATGTCAAACAATTCAGGACAAAATAAAATGGACACGATTTTACTTCGTTCAAATTTCATCAAGAAGCGACGAGCTGCTTTGTGGTACTCCATGGTGACACTTTTGTTGACATGCTCCAAAGCTCTCAGAAACACGACATTAAACCTGGAGGCTATGGTGCTGACCAAATGTTGACCACTAAAATAATAGCCTGGGGGAATGAACAAGTGATAGGTGGTGTACTTTTGTGTACGGGTTTTCTTGTCATATTTGACATTGCTATCCATCCACTGTTGCATTTGCTCGTCATGAACTTCCACATCAAAAAAATTTTGATTGGGAAGGACATTGAGGACTTGGGTCGGGTGAATCATTTCTACTAAAGCCACTTCCCAATGGGCTTCGTGATCTAACTGGATGGCTTGAGGTAATTTGGCCGTGTAACAGCACAACGTGTTCTTGGGAAACACCTCCATGGAACTGTCACTGGGTAAAGTTAAGTAAAATTGGTTTTGGAGACTCATAATTCCAGAGTTCTGTGGCTGTCCGAGGGGATATTACTGGACGTCAGAGGCGTGTCTCCGTCTAAAATGGGGTTCTGATTGTGGTTGAAGTGGTGACTGGCACTGGCACTGGACACAAGGTTCCCGGGGTTCCCGTTCGAGGAGAATTTCAGGGAGGGATTAGGAAGCAGGTAACCGATGCAACTGCTCAATAAAATGGTCCACAATTGTTTGTCTCCTTGTTGCAAACTCAAATTGGCAATGGCTGCCCCGATGACACAATACACCACGAAGATTTGGCAGAAAAAGACGATTTGCGTTTTAGGCACACGTTCTCCACACCACACCCACAAGGGTTGTTTTTGCAAATCTTGCACAGAAGAACTAGGTGAAGGAGGAGTGGTCGACGTAGCTGCGTCTGCTGTGTGAAAGGGCATGATGGTCACTTCTTTTTATAGTCGATGACTTGCGAAGCGTCGATCCAAGAATCAAAACTGGGTGGATATCCTTTCCAACGTACTTTGACTTCTTTGACACGTCGTTTGCCCACTTTACGGGTTCTGCGTTCGAGAATGCTTTCGATGTCGTACACGTCTTCTTTTTTGGTGACACGTTGTAACTCGGGCAAATAAAACGTTCCTTTGAGCACTTCTCCGTTCATGTCTTCCAATTTATAGACTGCAGGATGACGGCCATGCACTCGTCCAGTGACGCGAAACAATTCGGTCGTCCGGTTAAGGTAAGTAACCTTTGTCGAAAGTGCGTTTGGTTTTGCCAATGCGCACCCAATCTCCTACGGCCAACATTCCACTTTTCTCGGGGACAGCCCTCGTCGGGGACGTACCAAACAGACGCTCAAACACCAACACTTCGTTGTCGGGATTCACGTCTTGCGGGGCACGTCCGATGCTTCGATGGTAAGATTGGTTGTACGCTTGCACCAGGTGCGGTAAGATGTCGATGTACTTCAGAGTGTGGTGATGCGTAAAATATTTCCACATGCGTTCTTTCAAAGTGCGTTGAAAACGTTCCACGATGCTGGCTTTGGTTTCGGGATTCTCGGTGGTAAAAAAATGAATGTCACGTTTCTTTAATTCTTTTTGGAAAGCTTGGTTCAGATATTCGGTGCCTTTGTCCGTTTGCCATCGAAGAGGGTGACGACCGCTTTGTTTCAACACCCGTTGCAGGGCTCGCACTAACTCGCTGCTCGATTTGGAAGTCAAGGGCACGACCAGGCAAATTTGGAAAAGACGTCGATGACACAAAACAAATATTTGTAGCCACGATTGTAGCTGGCCAAATGAGAGACATCGGCTAAATCGGCTTGCCATTGATGATCGATGCCTTCCACTCGGGTGCGACTTCTGGCAAACTTGCGTCGAATGGGTTTGTGTAAAGTGTAGGTAGCTTGTTCTTGTAACCATCGTTGCACTTGAGGTAAACGGAGACTTTTCAGTCGCGTTTTGGCAGCACGATACAATTTTTGAACTCCTGCGTAACCTGCAGGATGGGAGGGATCGTAGTAAATGCTGGCTAAGACTTTTTCCATTTTTTTGTGTTGGTTGGTGTGTTAATAAGACACCCACTCTTGGAGGATGCTACTCTTTTTCTCTTGGGGTATTTTCTTGGATTGCAATGCTTTGCGTGTGCGGCCAGCAATAGGTGTCGAAGAGGAGAAGGATGTCTGAGCGGGGGATATCGGTTCTTGTTTCACTTCTGTCTTCACTTCTGTCTTCACTTTCTTTTTCTCTTGTGAGGAAGAAGGGGTGGCCATCATCTTTTTAATCCATCCAATTCTGGAGGTAGGTGGTGTTGTTAACTTGCATACTTTTTCTGGTGGAGTTTGAAACCCTTCCTCTTCTTCTCCTTTTTCTGTCTTGGTCACGGGTACTGGTGGTACTGGTACTGGTACTGGTACTGGTGATGGTGCTGGACTTTTCATCAAGGTCTTAAAATCTTTCAGAGTGGGTAGAGCTGTTTCGTCTAAAGCTTTCTGGTGAAAGAGTTGCAGTCGTTGCAAGAGTTGACCGTACTTTTGCGATTTTTTCTGTTTCGGACAAATCTTGGCGATCCATCAAGGACTGCAATTCGTGCTGTAACTGGGACATCTCGCTCAAATGGGGATTGGGAGGTAAATGCGGGGTGTGTTGTTCTTGCCACCGATGGTATTCCATCCATCGTTTGTAAGGCACTAAAGCTAGTTTTCGTTCTTCCATGGGGTTGTCAGGGGTCGATTCTGAGATCTTGGAACTTCCGAGGCCTTTTTATCTTGCTCCCACCAGTCCTCCCAACATGGTTCCCAAGACTCCTTTCAGTATGGGGCCTAACAAGAGAGGTAAAATACCTCCACGTTCCACTAACATCTTCTTTTTTTGACGAATGGGAATTTTCTTTTGAACCATTTGGCGAAGAACGTGACGATGTTTGCCTAAGCATTGTTTCTGGTGTTTGGACAAAGGGATCGTGCCTTTCAAAACGTTCAAACAACATTCGCACACGGTATCGATGACCTCTTTGGAGGCTGTTTGAATGAGTTTTCTTCGTAGGGGTGGAGAAGCTTTGGACAGGACAGATAACATGTCCCCATGTTTGGCTAAACGTGGTGGCAGTCCTTTCCTTTTGTTTCCTTGGGGTTTTCTGGAGGGTGACATCTTTAAGTCTTCAGGAGCACCAAAAAACACTGATACCCGACTTGGTCACAGGCCTTTTTTATACTGGAACGCGTCGCCACTGATTGTCTTTACGTCGTATTAGTTTGAGGACAGGCATGACACGTCGTGCAGGGGTACGTAACGGACTAAATCGAGCCAGTTCTTGCTTGGACAAATCCAGTAAACTTTTTAACATGCCCCATCTTTCTTGAACTTTGATTTTGGGAGAAGGTACTTTGTGAGCAGCAGCCACTGCCACTAAATTGGAAGGTCCTGCCACTGGGGAAGTTCTTTTGGGGGTCATCAACGGAGAAGTTCTTGGTGTGATCAACGTCTCCAAGTACTCTTCAGTTCTGGGTGTCATTAACGGAGAAGTGGACAAACGTGAAGCTGCCGGAGACGCAGTCACCGCTGTGGCAGGTCGTGGTTTGCGAGTGTAAGGTTGCGTCCTGGCCGAAGTGCCTCTCTTGCGACTAGTTTTCTGTGGACTTTTCTTTTTCTGGGGGCTTCTTTTCTTTTTCCGGGGTGGTGTCTGATCAGAGGAGGGTCCTGCCACTGGAGAAGTTCTCCTTGGGGACCTGGTTTTTTTCTTCTTGGGGCTTCGTTGGACTTTTGTCTTGGGTATAACTTTGGGGGCATTAGGATCCCATCTTAAGAGTGAGCGAATGATGACCCCTCCTAGAGTACCGCTCCCTCCAGGTTTCAAAATGATTTGTTTTTTGGTTTGAGTGTCGATGCGGGGATCGGCCAGTTGGACCAAAGCGACTTTGTTTCGATCGAAAAAGCGTTTGGTTTGATGAGGAATCTGAATGATTCCTTGGAGTAATTGACGTGCCGTCACCGTGAACCATCGTAAGACTTCTTTGAGACTAGCTTCTAAGACACGAGCTCGTGTTTGTGGATCTTTTTCTCGACTGATGCCATACAAGGCACGAATCAATTTGACGGGAAGATGCGACTGAAGGGACGTCATGTTCGCACTGAGAGTGAGACAGACGAAAAAGGGTCTGAGGTTTTTATAGATTTTTTTTATGGGGAGTGAAATGAAGTCGAGGACGGAGACGTGTACAGGACAGGCCCTCCGTCTTGGCACCAGTGGTGAAACAAGTGGGTACGAAATCGCAAATCCTCGGGGATCGTAGGTTTCAAATCGACGAGTAAATAGGCGTGTGGAGTTTGAGTGGCATCGTCGTACGCCTGAGTCAGCCAAGGCGTTCCTAACTGTTTGGCTAAGACTTGCACTTGCGATTTATCTCGAGGGCTTTTAAACAAGACCACGTAATTCGCATTGAGACTGATGGTGCGATGGGCTTTACTTTGTTGAAACAAATTTTGGGTGATGTAAACGACACTGGCATTACGGTGATGCCCTTTGCGCGTGAACCACAGTTTAATTTCTTCTTCGTCTTCTCCTAACATGTCGTCAAAAATGACCAAATGGGTTAGACGGGAGTCAGAGACGATGCCATCGTCTTCTTTAGGAATGCCTTCCACAAACACGATGGAATCGCCTTGACTTTCTCGCAAGAGGCTGTACGCCGATTGCCACTCTTTGTAACACCACACGATTCGTTGAGGGGGTCGATCGATCAAATGATGTTTATGTTCGATCAAACGTTTGACGAATTCGGTTTTGCCTGAACCGCTAGGTCCAGCAATGAGCATGTTAAAGGGATGGCGAAGATACAAAGCCTCCCAACTGGCAAGCAGCAGAGGGGGCGAATCGGACATTTTGTCCAATCGTCATTTGGCTTAATTAATACCTTCTGCACTCAGCGGATCCAGCGTCGTCAGCGCCTGGTAAAAAAAAAACGACGTCGTCGTCGGGGGGTAAATCGAACGTCATTTAGTTTAATATACTTTTCTGCGCGCCGATCCCAGCGTTGTCAGCGTCGGGTAAAAAAGCGCGACGACCGCGTCGATGTCATCGCCCCCTCTGCTGCTAAGAGGCTATTTACAATAAAAGTCTTTATGATCTTACAAACAGAGTGATCACTAACTCCTCCTCTTGTAGATCAATTAGGTTATTTGACTGATCGGTAAGTCTGAAATTAATTCTCGTTAAAAACCGATTATGGCATCTCATATAGACCGGATTAATCGGACTCTCAACGATTAAAAATCCCGGAGGGGCTGTTGGTGAAAATGAATAAAGGATATACCCCTGTTGAGCCTGATTTGATTGCTTGGTATCCACCTGGTAACTTCCTTCGATAGCATCACACACTAGATTGATTGCTATCACCGATGCGATATTTACGTTGTACGGAGCAATATGCCTACCACCCTCTCCGTTATCGTGTCTGAGAATAGTTGATGGACCGAGAAAATCATTAAGAGACTTTTTTAGTTCTGGCGCGTTGTATCCTGGAAACTTGAAATTAGGTAAATCGGCTTCTGTGATATTATACTCGGTTAGGAATTTTTGTTTATTATCATCGCTGTTAGCAGATATTGTTTTAACGATTCGCTCATTAATATATTCCATGTCTGATATAAGTTGATTTAACACCTCAACGTGTTTTCGTGCTTTTGTTTTCCGTAGCTGTTCTAGTTGTGATTGGTAAATATAATTAATTTCGGTAAAAGCACTAATGATATCATTTAAATTAACTGTGACCGTGGCGGACGATTCAGGAGTTTCCTTATACGGAAAATACCATTGCATGGTATTCCTGTTTTGAAATATAAACCTGCTGGGTAATAACGTGTTTTTTATAATAGACAAATCGTCTCGATAACTAGGATTAATCTCGTGATACGATTGCGCATTCGTGTGCAAGTCCGCGGCGATTTCATGAGGTGGATTCTTGGGCCATCCTAGTATGGTTTTTATTGAACTGTTATAAATATCAACCATATACCCCGGTGTGCTTATTTCAATCGTCGACGATAACGTCGGTTCATGAACCGTAATAGCGATTTTTGATTCTTTTTCTGTGATCGATTTTATCCTGAGTTGAAATTCTTTATTAATTTGTTCTATTTGGTATGACCCAGTTGGTATTGTAACCTCCTTCCAGTCTGGGGTCCCATCGGGTTTATTTGTCCATGCAAAAACCAGCGAGTTATTAGGTTGTTGTCCGTTAAATGCGTCCGCTCGGATATTAGGCCAACTGTGATATACTCGCAATTTTGCCAGCGCTATTTCCTTCACTGGAACCGATGATGGGAAGTTCACACTGAATTCGGGTTTCGTTGACGTTATTGATATCATACTTGTTTGTACCGGAGTGGTGTTCTCCGCGATCCGTTGAAGTAATTGAAACCCTTCGGGGTTCAGCGACATTATTATTATTCGCTGTTTCTAGTGTTCAATTTCAACACCGAATATTAACAACTTGCTTGTTTTCAGGAGAATGTTTTAGGCCCATTGAAGTGGTTTCAGCGACGTGGTTTCCAGCTTCCAGTTGAAAATCCTCGATTTTTGACATCGCGGAGTCATACAACTGGACCATCGTGGAGAATTCAACATCGGATATAAACGAATTATCGATCGACAACGAGATCAACCCGGATAATTTCGAGTACGCGTCGGATACTATTTGTTGTTTTACTGTATACTCGTTGAGTTTTTTCTGAGAACACGATGATATCTTTCTAGTGATTGCGTTGGCGACTCCAGCAATTGTTGTCGCCGCGGAGATAGCGATTGGAACAGCGATCGGGGCCATCATGGTCACCGTGGATAAAATAACACCGGTACCAGCTACTATACCGGACACCGAGTACACGGCCGCCTCGATGGCGGTTATTTTTCGACGGTATTTTTTTATTTTTACACGGTATTGTTCGGAAAGCGTTTTCAAATTCGCGGAGAATTCTTTTACGGTATCGAATCGATATTGATGTGACGTCGGTGATACCTCTGATTCAATTACCTTGGTGGTCATTTTTATTTTAAAAGAACTAGTGTTTTCAATTAATTACTTAGGTCCACTACAAATTCCACATACCATGTAATGTTTGCCCTGACTAAATTTCTATCAACGGCTCTAATTGTAAACGGTTCAGTTGCGTCCTTGTCTATAATTGTTGATATTGTATTGTTAAACCCGGATGAACTCGACGATGATATATTAAACTGCATCATTGAAACCAGTGTCAATCGATAAATGCCCTTAACAGTTGCGGTAATATTTACTATATTCTGTGTAGAAGATGTCCAAGTGAATGATCCATGCCGAATTGTGTATACCGAGTTGATGGTGTTTTCATGAGGGATTTTTATTTTTGTCACCCCCGGTAGTCTGTCTTTGATATCTGTAACCTCATTGTCGACTGCTTTTATTTTCCGTTCGTGCACGTCTATATTAGTCCTGATCGCTGTAATATTATTGTCGACTGCTTTTATTTCCCGTTCATACACGTCTACACTATTCTTGATCGCTGTTATATCAGTTTTGATCGTTCTTATTTCCCCTGTATGCGCGTCTATATTCCCTTTGTTTGCTGCAACATCAGTTTTGATCGTTCTTATTTCCCCTGTATGCGCGTCTATATTCCCTTTGTTTGCTGCAACATCAGTTTTGATCGTTCTTATTTCCCCTGTATGCGCGTCTACATTATTTATGATCGATGCAACACTAACGCCGATTGTTTCTATTCTCCGTCTATGCGCGTCTACATTATTTATGATCGATGCAACACTAACGCCGATTGTTTCTATTCTCCGTCCATGCGCGTCTATATTCCCTTTGTTCGCTGCAACATCAGTTTTGATTGTTCTTATTTCCCCTGTATGCGCGTCTATATTCCCTTTGTTCGCTGCAACATCAGTTTTGATTGTTCTTATTTCCTGTCCATACGCAGTGATATCATTTATAGTTGTTGTAATTTCATCCAGCTTGGTATTTTTTTTACCAAAGAATTTATCAAAGTTGTCATCGATCCTGTTAACATTTTTTCGTAACGTGTAAAATTGGCCCGACAGCGTTGTAAACTCCAAAATAGTACTTTTTATCCCTGCAAGATTTGGTTCGGTTACCGTCGGGGTCCCAAAAAACTAGCGGTAGTGAGTTGCATACCTGTGACAGACTTTTCCACCTCGGCGAATTTATTCACCTGCGCGTCAAGTTCGGTCACCAATCTATCTAACCTTATAAAACCGTCTTGGATTAATGTTACCCTATTCGTTATCGTCAGGATGGATTCACCCGGTTTGAGTCGTCCGTCGCTGGTATACAACGCGATAGTGTCCTCGGCGGCATCACGCTGTCGTATTAAAACATCGTCGAGTGACACATTACTGGATTTTAATTTACCCTGGCGGTCTTGAAATACAACTATTTCGCCCGGGTCAACACTGGTTAGATTTAACGTATCAGCGATTTCATCCTCGATTAGTTTTTTTATGTCATCGGTGGCGGGCGTTTCCGTGGATTTTTTCAGTGCCGAAACCGGTCGTCCCCAGATATCAATCATTATTATCTAATGTAATTGTCTCTAAATTTCCCACTAGTGTATTCGTTTACAACCACATGAGGTGGTTTTCGCGATGATGAAATCGCCGCGAGTACGTTCAATACCTCACGGCCGCATATCGGTGGGTCACTTAATTGCTGTGTTGGCAGCGTGGAATAAAAAACCGGGGCTGAACACGCCCGGATATACCGCATGAACTCGTTTGGCGGGGCTAACCCGTATGAATCAAAATAGACGATCGCACGCGGATCAATTGCGTATGCAACCCAATGAGTTCCCGCTCCGGAGGATTTATCGAGGTTAATTATACCGGTTTCAATATTCCTTGGTTTTGTCGGTAATTGATCCCTCATAAAAACACCTCTGAAGTTTTTTATCGCTAACGCGTCTGCGGCATCTATTAAATCAAAATTGGATAACGGAACCATAGACTCTTGCGTTAATAAACGGTTCCCGGTAGTCTTAGACCCTTCCCCGAGTACCATGAATACGGGGTTCCCGGTAGTCTTAGACCCTTTCCGGCTACGGACCGTCCTCGTTTCTTTTTTTTTATAGCCTCTCCCGGTTGCCTTCTTCAATGCCATTCCCGCCGCGGTACCAACGGCTCCTAACGCTGCCGCCTTCGCCACCGCTGGTGCGGCCGCGGCAATCAACGCTGGAATCGCAGCTAACAGCGGAAATATCCCACCGGTCTTTTCCATGTTTTTAATCGCTGCGGCCGAGAAATCTATTTGAACACCCTTTTTATTCCTCATTGCATCATTGAAATGTTTTATTTGACGTGTCGTTAACGATATTTTATGATTACCACCTGCCATCTGCGACGGCTTCAGCGTTATTGTGGTTCCACATTGTTTAGCGGACTTTGATCGTAATTTCTTGACTTGACCATCGGTCAACTCTACACTGACAACACTATACGACATTTTATTGTAAACGCGTTTGTGTTTTCAATTACATGTTTTCCACTGGCGCATCAACGATTCTCATTCGTCCACCAACACCTTCCAACAGCATTGATTTATCGCTGAGAATGACAGCAACCGCTCTATAATCAACACCACCCGGGTCTATACGAGCTCGGAAGTGTATATCAACGACGGATTGTCTCGTTAAATCAAGATGTACCAACGAAAAGTAATAAATCGGATACAGGTTTTTAAAATCAAGTTGTGATATTTGCAAACCGGTGTCAACGTTTTGATCACGACCCATATATGACAGCAATCGATGGTACACACGTGCGACATGGTTGTTGTCGTAATTAAGCTGTATATCCTCGGATGGTTCCTGTTGTCCGTTTATTCTCAGCGAAACCTCCCTGACTCCTAATCGATCAAATATCATATGGCTGCGTTCTTGATTACCCAATCGATTCCTATTCTGTAGCGCTATAAATATATGACGCGGGGCTGAAACACCCTGTTTTGATGCCAAGTGCCATGTAAATGTATCAGCGACATTATCTTCTTTAGCATCAGTTGTTACCGCTAGCCAACTCAACAACGATTTCCCTCCCTGTTCCATAAATGATAACAATCGTGCTTCCGTGGTAACTGATGGAGTCAACACCGGCATCCACAATGCTATTTTAGTTAAAACGACTTTACCGTTAGTGACGCCAGTAGCACGCCATATTGCATTGTTATCATCGCCCCTTCGCACGAGTGCTACTGTATGTTTAGCCCCATAGATAACTTTTCTGACGTTTCTACAAAATCCGAATATGTGATGGAGCGGAATCGCGCATGAAAAACGTCGGCGTTGTCCTTGCAACATCCCTAATCGTGTTGCGAATCCTAGATTGAAATCACTGTTAACACTTCTTATAATAGTGAAATCAGCGCCTGGTCTTACTCTGCGGTCTGGGTTGGCTGCTTCAGCCTGTGGGTCAACTGCGTTATCTCTTGCCGTCAGCAAGTTAATGTACTGAATATGATCAGCGTTATTAGTGGTGTCCTTTGCGAACATCATAGATGGGCCCGCCGATCTTGTATAATCATCTGAGTATCTTGCTAGCCCAAATATCGTTGTTGCAACATCAACCTCGCGTTCTATTGATTCAATTTCTCGCCCGTCAATAAGATATCTGGCGCTCTCAAATAACGCCATGATACCGTTGTTGACAAAACCAACTCGAACACGAGGGTCATCTGCGTATGGTGCATTATCGGCAGCATTTGTTACAAGTTCTCCCTCAATTTCGATAAACGCTTCACACGGCAAAAAGTACTTGCTGGTATCTTGGACTTGAAGTTCAATTCGCGATCGTAGGTCGGCTTGTGGTGGTTGATAGGAATAAAATTGATAATCACGGACAGAATCATCCCTGCGCACTGGGGCATCCATATCAAACGCGGGATCAGCGGTTCGCGCAAACATTTTATTATTTATCATGTTGATGTTTTCAATTGAAATCGCTTTGCAATTCATCAGCGTCGTCTTCGTCGTAAATTCTTTGAATTTTGTTTAAGACCACTTCCCGCTATCGCGTTCATGAGCGCGTTGGTTGTTGCATCAGTGGATGGCTCCGCCATCAACGACGACTCCGTCGTTGCCATCATCGGCGAAGCCATCGTCGGAGTCGCCAGCGGCGAAGCCATCGACGGGGTCGTTGCCATCGACGCTAGTTTTTTTTCCACCGCGTTATTTATTACCCTGCTGATATTTGCAGGCATCACTGTTGTAGAACGCAACGGCGTTTGTTTTTTTCTTCTCACCAACGACATTAGTTTGTCCTTTGCTGCAGAAAACGCCTTTCCGGCAACATCTCCAATAGCGCTGATTCCCTTATCACGAATAACATCAATGGCCTTCATAGACAATTGTTTAGCTAACGGCGCCACTTTTGGAGCCATTCTTGTAAATAACTCCGCAATGGTGCTACCGAGACCGTCTCCGTACCACGCGCGGTATACAGGCAATCGTGAGTTTACCACGTAGACGCTGACTGGTTTATCATGGTTGTAGTGTATAATCATCTTTATTATAAAAACACCAGTGTTTTCCAATTAGTGATTGATCACCAGTGATTGATCACCAGTGATTGATTACCAGTGATTGATCACCAGTGATTGTTCACCAGTGATTGATTGGTCAATCATCCACGAGTTCGTCTATGAGCGCTCGATATACATTAATGTCCATGATACCGCCTGCAAATAACAGCCTGCAAATATCAGCGGCCTCATTGATTATTTCCGGAGAGTTATTTCCGGCTCGTTTTCCTCCGATTAGTACTTCCAGCCGTGATATATCACTGAGAACATTACCAGGACAAGTAACAAAACCGTAGGATTTTTTACCAGAAGAGTTTCCAACAGAGTATCCTTTTCCTTTTTTTGGTTTTTTACTTTTTACTTTCTCGAGGAATGCGTCGTAATCGGTATTACCGTGTAATGTATCTTTATATCTACTTGCTAAATACACCATTCTTGCCCAGTCCTCTAACTCCTTTATATTTTCCCAGTAACCGATATTGATATATTTCTCTCGTGTACCCTTAGCAAAATTTGTAGCAGTAAAATTAATCAATTCTTCCTCGCTGTCGAAGGCTCTAATTTTATCTATTGTGCTCTTTTTAAATACATTACGGGGTATATTCTTCCTTTTCTCTTCTTGTTTTTGTGGTATTTCTTCCGGTATTTCTTCCGGTATTTCTTCTTCTGGTTCTCTTGCAATAGCACCTAGTTCTTCTTCATCGGCCATTGTAACATAAGGTTCTTGTGGTTCGGTTATAGCGAGTGGTGGTGGCCTCTCCCTCCGTTGGTGTGTTGTAGCAACCGCTATTTTCGCAGGAAGTGTTTCTAAAGACCTTTTTGTTTGTTCGGTCTGAGCCGCTATCTTTTCAAGCGCACCGAGGACGGGCACAGTTGCGCTTTTTACCGGGGCAAAGAGTTGTTCGCTTCCAACAGCAAAATCAGTTTGTAGTTGTTGCCGCGTTTGAAGTTGTTTTCGGACCCTGTCTCGTAACGGTATGAACTTTTTAAGCGCTGCTAGCCGCTCTCTGGCTAGCCGAGTAGTAAGTGATTCGCCTACCATTATTGCAAATTGCTCCGCAATTTCTAATTTCCCTGTGGCAGGAATGTCGCGTCAGACGCAATCGTCTTACTATTCTAGTATCGTTACCACGACCTATCGGGGAAAAAAAAAATGTATACAACGATGCGCCACTTCCGTTACGCTGGGGGCTCCACGGAGTTTTCGTCTATAATCTTTCTAATGTTTTTAATCTTACTAGAAATCTCCCGGCGTCGTTCATAAACACGTCCAAGTTTTTTTCGTACTGTCTCAACGGCAGTGAATAGTCCAATGAATGCATTTACGTCATTGTGGTACAGGTTTTCATTAATCGTATGTTGTAATCGTTTTATAAAAGAATACTCGCGGGCCAGGGTAAAACGCCCCCGTTTCGATTGTTCGTTAATAATTTCATAATCGGATAATATTCTTTCGCTGTTGAGACCATCAGATAATTCAATTCCTTGATTTTTTAATTTTGAAATCTCGGTTAATATATTATTGATGTCTTCGATATTCATATTCTTATAAACATCTTATTTCTAATATAAAAGAAATGTTTTACAAAATGAACTCTAGGCACATAAAGGTGCTGTTAACATCTTTACTGCCTAGAGAAATATGTGCGTGATTATGGACTCGTATAACATAAAGTTGCCACCGCATCTTCGTGTTAACAGAGAGTATTATGATTGGACGGCACATACATAAAAGACCCGTTGGCAACCCCGCTGGCGCCCTATGACGTCAGAGAGGCCCATCGGTTACTTAATTAAGGACATCCATCAACAACACATCTTGGAACCCCTTGGGTGCCTTCGCATCCATCTGAGCCCAAGGGAACCCCGAAACATACATCTCCGGGAGGGAGGCCTAGGGTGACAAACGTCATCGTAGACCGCCCAGAAGATATGCTTGGGGGACATCACTACATGTACTTAATTAAGGATGGATATATTTACAATGAAATGATTGATGGATGATGGGACGGCACAAGACAGCACAAACATAAAACGGCGGGGGCGGAACTCTACGGCCAATTCAACCAATCAAAAGCAACCCAATTAAATTAACCCGGTTGCATAATTGTGAACAAAAGACAACCACACGCCCGGGTCAAGAGCGTGGGTTAGTTTTGATTAGTTGAATTGGCTTTCGAAAGCCCCAGGCTTATAACGAGTCGTCTTATATATAAGGTGACTAATACAACCGCGTCAGGTCACAAGGTGTGTTATTATATTTCGTTAAATTACTTAAAAAACGCTATCAATAGCGCTTAAACAACACTAAATACTTCGATGAAACATAAAACAGAATATTACAGTTGTTTGTAAAGACAATTTATTCCATCAGTTTTCTTCCGGAACAGGCAATTTATTAATTGTAATAGACTGTAGCGTTCACACTGTCGGTAACTTCGTCACTCGGTGATATACCATCACGAGTTATTCCCCTTTGATGTTATATATGAAAATCGAATTCTGTGCCCGGTCTTTTTTGAGATCGCTGTTTGATATACTCGTTCTGCAACAAATCGTACCGAGGCTCTACAAATGTCGAAATATTTTCCTGCCTCATTCATCGACTGAAATATTTTTTCCTCGTGCGTTGATGTATCAAACGATTTGACCCCCTTTGCTTGCTTTGAGAACTTACCAGTTTGGCCTTTTTTATTATTTTGACTCGGTGTAACAGCTCTTAGATTACATAGTCTGTTATTTTGAGGGCATCCATCAATGTGATCAATAACGAGACCGTCCTCGATTGGTCCGTTAAACGCTTCATAGATTATTCTATGAACGTAATAGCTTTTTTTCCCGGCACCAAATGTCAAATACCCGTGATTATTTACGGTACCAACTGGTTTTTTTAGTCTACGGTTTTGAACAACACCGTCGCGAGATGCCTCGTAATTAACAAGCACAGGATGCGGCTGAAATTCTTGGTCCATTTGTATAATAATACTACTTGTCTAATTCATTATTTGGTTTAATTATAAACCTTTCAATGTAGTCTTGAGGAGTTTTGATGATTTTGTCCTTGACGGAGTCTGCGGTGGGGTCAATGACGGAGTTTTTAATTCGTTTATCATAATAACGTTTTAACTCTCTGTATCGCTTTTCGCCACAATTGATACACAACTGTGATTTTCCTCTTACACCAACGTGACAAACCAAGCACGGGAGGGGGCCAAGAGAACCATTACGAACGCTTTGTAAATGATGCCCACAGAATTCACCTCTACATGATTTATTGCACGGGGTTGTCGACCCAATCATCAACCATTTGCATTTACTCATTATACTATATTCTTTTATTTAAATATTTGTTTTAATTATATGGAGGAGGAGTTCAAGAAATTAGCAGCAATTAAGCCCTGGAAAAATATTAAGTTCAATCTCGATAGAGCCCTCAAGGACGCACCAAAAGCGTTAATAAACGATAGAACCCTGTTGAATAAAATACGCGATTGTATCAATGAATTCAAGCGTGATGGTGCATCTCATAGTTGGTCAACATTTCGAATTGATGGTGTTGTTGATGCTACCATGAACGACAACCGCGCAGCAACGATAATATCACAACTTGACGGTAAAAAGTATTTTTTCAGAGTAAAATTCATTGTCCGGGTGGAATCAGGTAATTGGATCACACGTGATAAATTTGAACCAGTTCTCAGCGACAAGAAAACAGTCATTGTTAGCCGCGACTCCAAGCCCGGGCTGTTAACCGGAATTGACAGACCATACTATGAACGAGCGTATCCTGAAACAGCAGTTGTTTATGGAATATACCCGTTAAATAAGAAACCTGATATCGGAAAACTAGCGCCGATGAAACAGTCAACGGGGATAAATTGTGTAGCAGAACGAATAATAGAGCATTTTACAAATGCATGTCGAGGAAACAAATTGACTGATTTACGACGTAGCAAAATCAACCAGTGGGAGGAGACAGTGCGCGAGCGAGGAGCAACCATCAGCGACATAGCGAGATTAGAAACGTCGTTGAGATTTCCAATAACCGTTACAACGATAACCGGTGAAGTATTATACGAATCAAAGTATAAATCAAAGGGAGCCCCAATCAAAATTATTGATCATAACGAACACGCGTGGACGTCCGCGGTCACAATATTTCCACGGGATAGAACAGTAAAGTATATCCCGGGGGAATTCCTGGGAGGGGGCGGTTTTCTCGCGGAGAGGAAACTATTTGATGCTATTGCCTGCTTGTGTAAAAACGACCCTGTATCAGTGTGGTTACTTCGCAGCGCTGAAAACGATTCGGATACCTTTGATCAGTTTGTAAGACCAAACGGTGAATTATATCGCACTGAAGCGTTTCACAACAAGATGAAAAAAACCGCCATGGAATTTGAAGAGCATGATGAACAACTGCTAACAAATTGTTTTACGATTTCATCGGTTGCGGCTCATGTTGCAGCAAGGAAAAATGCGTGGAGACCAACGCGCAAGGAATTTCTACCGGATGTACAATCCAGTTGTTTGGAATACTATCACGGTGGACTATGGAACACTGAATACAACAGCGACGCTATGATTTCCGTTGATATGGTTGCCTGTTATCCAGCGAGTTTTCTCGGGTATGGATCCGCCGCTGAGTACTTTAAACGATTTGGACACCCCAGACATGAAATGACTCGTGTTGCTATTAATGGACCACTGCCTGATTTTGATTTAACCGGATTCGCTCGCATAGTATCATTTGAATTCGTGGCAGGACTTCATCGCTCTTGCTATATTTGGATCGGTAGACACATGTCTGAAAAGAAGTGGTTGCCAATAGCGCTGCTACGCTATATGATTGATTGTAAAATGCTAGTTTCGTTGATTGTCAGTGACGCGATTATATCATATCGAGCGCAGACTGAAGTCTGGTTACCAGAACCGGAGCGTCTAGATAGCATAATTGACGAGTCCAGAAAACACATTGATGCCGACGAGGAATATATCGTCGAATGGTCCAAAAAGATATTCAACCAACGAAACAGAGAGGCAAAAGATCTCGGTAGAAGAATAATTGGTAAGTTCATACAAGGTGGAAAAAACTGCGACTACAAACGATATTGCTCACGGCTGATTATAGATGACGCAGAATATGATTTCGTAATCAAGGACGCAGTGGCGAAAAATAGATACGTGAACTGCAAAACAGCTTTCTTGTCCAATGGAACAAGGTTGGGTACAGTTGTTACTTACAGCGATGGAGACAGCCCGGCATATCCACATTTGAGGGCGTCTATGCTGGGTTATGCCGCTATCAATTTATTCTCGATGATAAATAGATTTCCCGACACCGCAGTTAGAGTTGCGATTGATTCAATGTACATAGACGTAAAGTATAAAAGCAACGTAGCTGTGCTTACTAGTCCGGACGAGAGTTGGGGTACATGGAGAATTAAAAATGAAATACGACGCGATTATTCCCCGTCAGCAGATGTCACCGTTGAAAACAATTACTTACGCGGTGATAAATTGTCAGAGTGGTCTAATGCACCACCGTGTTCTGATCCAATTTGTAGGCACAAAACAGTTTATTTAAGCGGCTGTGGCGGGTCGGGAAAGACGACTCGGGCAATTGAATTATTTCGAACGCGGGCAAGTATAATCGTGCTTACACCGACCCATAGACTAGCGCGAGAGATAAAACAACGAAATGTTAACGCCGTTACTTATCACAGCTTTTTTCGATACAGAGGCGGTGAGTGGACTCCTGATCGAATGGGTGAAAAATTTATTCCTGAGGTTATCATCTGGGATGAGATATGTACTGTTTCGTTAGATGTTTTACAAATGTTTCTTGAGTGGTTGCTGCGCGCGAATACAGCGGTGATAATGTGCGGAGATCATGGCCAACCACCACCATTTGTCGGCGAGGGTCCACATGATTGGTTAAAGGGTTTTGTGGACTATTATGAAGAAACCGATACTGATTACCGAGCACTTGATGAACAACTGCGCGAGGTTAAAAAATTAATCAGATTACAGGCGGATAGAATTCAATGTGAAATAATCCGCGAGGTGATTCCGGAAACGCCGTTAAATGAATTCTGGGAAACATGGAGACCAAACAATTTGATTGTAGCGAGTAGAAAGATAGTCAGAGACACACTTCAGCAAAAGTTGTTTACGTTGCATAAGGAAAAGTTTCCAACGCGCCCAGTGCCGTTATGTTATAGACCCGCGGACACACGGCGGCAAAACATTGAAGTTGAAATTCCAGGCCCGACAGCGTCAGGGACAAAAAAACAAATTCTTGTGCTGAATGATATCGTGCTCGTTGATATCAGCGTCGTCGAGGACGCGCTACGTGCTGATAAATCCCCGTGGACGCTAGGATATGCAACAACAATACATTCCTCGCAGGGACTAACCATCACGGACACAATTGTTTGGATAATTGATAATCGCATCGAATGGTCAAATCTAGTCTATCTTGCAGTGTCCCGAGTACGGAGGATAAATCAGCTTCGAAGAATTGTTATTGACGAAGCCAGTGACGGAGTCACCGACAAAGTCACCGACAAAGTCACCAACGACATCATCGATGGAAGCGTCATTGATAGAAAACTCTCGGGTTACCGCCAACAGGATTAAAAAAAAAACAGCGGCGTTTTGATATTGATGCTGAATTAATAATTGCGTTACGACAACAACAGAATAATCACTGCGCGAGTTGTAATTGTGTAATGCGCTGGCGTTATTCGGATAAGGACGCTCGCCAATTTACCGTGGACAGGATCGATAACAGTCTCGGTTATGTCAAAACCAATGTGAGGTTGACCTGTCTTGAGTGCACTAGACGCAACGGCGCTAGTTAAGACCACGCGGGGGTAATTGAGTATCGTCAGATATCACTTGTAGTTGCTCGCGTGTAAACCCCCGCTGTGGGGCAGTTGAATCCAGTCTATAGATCGGTGGTCTACCAGTTGATCGTGTTATCGTTGATATGTTATGTGTGGTAACACTCCAGATAGGATCAGTAGCTCTTTTTTTATCGCCTTCAAGCTCTCCTGGTTCATATAGATATCTAACAGTGACATCGCCAAGAACCGGCTTGGAAACGCTATCTATTTTTGATCTTCCGGGTATATACTTTTTTTTAATCGCGTCGCTGGGCTTCATGTTGATTGCTCGGGTAATCTCGTTATTTAACGCTGCAATTACGCCTGGCAACCTTTTGACCCATTCACGAGATCGTTTTTCTTGGATGAATTCCTTCGCGTATTGATACCCAAATAACCGTTCAGCAACAGTCCGATTGAATCGTTCAACAATTGCCTGATCACGATGTAGCGCAGTATGACCTCGTCGTACCGCGACGCTATGATGTTTCAGCGTTGATAGAACAGCGCCGCGAAATTCACTACCTGGATCAACTTGTAATAGATTTGGCCAGCGCAGAGGACCTCTTCGATAAATTCGCCCAAACGCATCGGCTACTTCAGTTGCTGACTTTGTTTTTAACGGCTCCGCTTGTTTGTATCGACTCGCAACATCAACTACGGTTAGCGCGTATTTGTAACCGTTGTCATGCGGCAAAAATAGTATATCAGCCTGATGAATTTCATTAGGTACACTGACATCAAAGCGCGAGAAGTTGATTTGTTTAGGCGGTGGTAGATAAATTTGCCATATAGCCTGTTTGGATAACCAATTAGCCGCAACGGCCTTTTTCACTTTTGCAGCGCTTGCAAGCTTACCAATTGCGGCCTTCCCCTTCCAGTATCCTCTCGGAGAATAATAGATGGATTCCATGTTGTTATTAATTACCAGCGCCCATCATTAATTTACCTTTCATAGCCGATTTTATCAACCATGAGGCCAATTTTTCTTTGAAGGATTTATCAGGAATATCATTTAACGCGTGAATTAATTTTACATCCGCGATATGACGCTGTTGCAGATCGCTACTTTTGTTGTAAGCAACATCATGAGCATGACACGCCTTATCGATAGCGCTTATTGGATACTCACCGGGTTTGGGCTGATTTTGATCATCGAGTCTGATATCTAATCGTGTTCCGGGGCCACAGTAGCTATATCCTGGGAGGTGCTTTTCTCCTGGATACTTTGCCCACGGTGTTCCGGGGAGTTTTGCCAATTTGGCTGCAATATCACCTCCTCGCTTTTTTTTAAAACATCCCCGGGTCTAATAGAAATAAATCTAAATTTCTTTGTACCGCATTGTACACACTTACCAGTAAGTGCTGATCTGTTATTTCTTGTTGTAACGGTTGTCATATCATTTGTGCCAGTACGCACTCTACACTTCACACAATATAGATCCATAATTTATGTATAGAGATATGAATATAATTGATTTTTCGGCGACTAAAACAAGAGAACCAGTTAAGCATGTTGCAGCGTTACCAAACTCGATCCGGATGATTATCATCGGACCATCTGGATCCGGCAAGACGCAATTGTTACTTAATTTAATAATGAGATGGATGAAGTGGGATAAGTTGTATTTAATCGCCCCTAGCGTAGATGATCAACGATGCTACGAGGTGTTGAAAGATTTTAACGAGAATGCATCAGCAATCGCTGAAAAAAATGTTATTGAGTTTATTACAGATATCTATGATGCACCAGGTATTGATGATATTGATGGCGACGTTAACAATCTAGTCGTGTACGATGATGTTATGTTAGACAATCAAAAAAACCCAGCTAGGATATTTTCCAGAGGCAGGCATAAAAACACTGACGTGATATATGTCACTCAACGATACACTCAGATTCCAAAAGTAATCACAGACAACTGTAATATTATTGCTGTATTCAACGGCGTCGATACACACACGCTACGAAATATTTGGCAGACATGGTGCGGCGGTGACATGGACTTTAATGTTTTTCGAAACTTTTTTAATCATGCTCAGTCGACCCCACATGGATTTGTAACGATAAATTTACATGATCCTCGGACACGATATCGTATCGGACTTGACCAAATATTCGGTTAGTTGTAAATAGCCTCTTAGCAGCAGAGGGGGCGATGACATCGACGCGGTTGTCGCGCTTTTTTACCCGACGCTGACAACGCTGGGATCGGCGCGCAGAAAAGTATATTAAACTAAATGACGTTCGATTTACCCCCGACGACGACGTCGTTTTTTTTTTACCAGGCGCTGACGACGCTGGATCCGCTGAGTGCAGAAGGTATTAATTAAGCCAAATGACGATTGGACAAAATGTCCGATTCGCCCCCTCTGCTGCTTGGCACGATCTAAGTGTTCGTCGATGACTTTGACAGTAGAGGAAGAGGGAGCAGAGACAGCAGAGGTAGCCATGGTGTGAGAAATGTCACTTGTGACACGAAAAACAAACAAGACAAGAGTTTATATACTTTTTCAGAACACGTTTATTGAATGTTTTTTTCAAACATGAATACGAAAGACAAAAATACATAAAAGCCAAAGGCTTAAGTACAAGAATAAAAGGCACATGATAACCATGAACGTGGAATAAACACAAGTGTCTGTACAACATGTTTTGGGTAAAGTTCTAACCAGTTCTATAGTAGGGGGTAAGGTCACACAAGTGTCCTCCCGAAAGGGTCTTTCAGGCCTGTCCACGACAGTCCCGTCCTGGGTGACGGGTTCTTCTGGCACCGTCACTAACACGGGTTGAAAAGTAACTTTTTTCCTTGAATAACTCTCGTGCATACTGGGCCACCTCTTGGGTCCAAGCCAAACCAATCTGGTTTCTTCTTCGTCAACGACATGGTAAGTTACTTCAATGAACAATGAACTATCGATCTTGCCTAGGGTTCCTTTTTATATACAGACCAATACCGACGTGACCGTACGGTAAGGTGAAGTGATTGGGAAGTCGCACTCGCTTCTGGTATACAATTTGATAGACTTTTTCCAAGGGTCGACTGACGATGTGGTGAGTGGGTAAACGTACAATCTTGTTCGGTTGATAAGTGGTCACTTTAAAGTTTCCATCCTCTCCCGATTGCAAGGCTTCTTTCAATACCCCAAAGTTGACCACTCGACTGGTACGATGATTCAGAGTCAGTCCTTTCACTTTGCACGTCGTGTGCACTTCTCTTTGTTTGTCCCGGTATTCGTAGCCGTAATTTTTGGGACCACCACTGACGAAACTTAGAATCTTGTCGTCGGGATGCTCGTCTGTCCAGGCTCCTAAACGGTCTCCTTCGATGTCAGGGTGCTGTTGAATCGGGTGATGGATGGAAATGCAACTGTCCGTGTCAAAGTACAGGACGCGTTCTTCTAACAGTTCTAAAGCTTCGTACCATTTTAAGCGAGCATGAGCTGTCACGTAAGCCGCAATGATGACATTTCCAAAAGGGTCGTCTTGTACAAAGTCCAGATCTTCTTCGTAATTGACCAAGATCAAATCCTCTCGAACGACGTCCACGTGTTTCATGTATTTGGTTTTGTCGTGAATCATCTGGAAGTAGCGGGAAGGTTCTGTCAAAATATTCCGTCTTGGGTAAACACGGTCGTTGTGCCATTTTACGCCACAAGCAATTTAACATCACTTTGGCAAACGGTCGCCTGCCTTCGTTTTTTTCGATGTGGTCTAAAGAGATGCCTTCTTGTTCGTAGTATTTCTCTTTGAATTGTATTTGGTCTTCGGGAGTGTGACACCAGGAAGGATAGCCGCTGGCTTCTTGTTTCAGTTTCAAAAAGGCATCCACGTAGTCGGCGAAAATGCCTTTCTGAGTAGGGTCACCCTTGTGGTACTGTTGTGTCTTGGGAAAGTGGCAAATTTCGTACACTTCTAACAGTTGGTATCCCATGTCCAGAGCTTTGAACAATTCTACGCTGACCCAGGTTCCCGTCAAGGCACGTTCTTCCTGGCTGTGCTGACAAGGTTGGTCTTGGTTGCACGTTTCGGTACAAGTACGGCACAAGGGAAACATCAGTTTGCCTTGACAATGGTGAGGTAAGACGGGATGGTATAGGTTCGTGGGAGGCAAAACTTTGCACTTGATCAAGCCTTCGTATTGTCGAATGTTTTTCAGGTCGATGTGTTCCGTCAACAATTGCGGGTGCCCTGTAGGAAAGTGACAATATTTGCACACGTAGGGATACAGCGAACACACGTCCAAGTATTTGATTTCTTCTCCTTTCTCTTCGTCGGCTTGGTACAGCAAACAGGTGGCATTGGTCCTTCCTCCGTACAAACTATCCCTCGGGTTCAGCGGGTCCATGAACTGGTAACTTTCCACGAGGCGTTTAAACTCGGGATCGGTTTTCAAACGGTGATCGTACTCGTGTTCCCACATTTCCACCACTTGGTATCCTTGCTGTTCTAACTTTAGGCGTCGCTGACAAGTGTCCTGGTACAAGTCTTCCATGGTTCGTTACAAAAACTGATTTTTAGTGTCACGGTCAGGGTAACAGACGGGACATCCGTGAAATAAGCAACCGTTAAACTCGTACACTATCTTGGGGTTTTCTAAGTCCCAGCCATCGACCGAATACGTTCCGATGGTCTTTTCGCCTCCTCCGTTGCGGGCATGCTGAATCCATTTGTCTTCCTTGTCGCACAAGTAATGTAACCAACGTAGGGCTTTGACCGAGTATTGACGCTTGACATAGTGGGTCGTTTGAGGACTGATGACAGCCACGGTGTTTTCAGGCATGAATCGTTGGCGGTACACTAAGGAACACGCTTTGGCAATGGTGCAAGCTTCTTTCAAAGGATCGACCCCTCCGTGTTCCATGAACAGTTCTCGAAATTTTCCACAGCAACGCCGTAAAATGTCCACGTCGGAACGACAATACTTTAACATTTCTTCCTGAAAGTCGAAGGGGTCAGAGGCATGAGCCTGGTACCAAGCGTAGAAAGCTTCTCGTTGTTCGGTACGCATGTTGTCGGGGTCGTAATAGTGAGCCTCAGGCAAATGGGGTAGAACGGCATGTTGATTGGCTTCCGTATTGAAAAAGTGTGGAAAGTACCCTTTAGCCATTTCTGTCATTCCAAACGTTTTAGGCATTCGACTCAAAGGCATGGCCAGATAGCTCATCGAATCTTTAAACTGCACTTGTCCCACTTGCATGAAAATGATTTTGGCTCCGTTCAAAGTGACTTTCGGACGTTCGGTGCCTTGTTCCGTATAGTATCTGAGAAGAATCTGTCCATCGTATCCGGAGAAATTGTGAGCCATCACCGTGGCATGACGATGACAATCTCCGTAACGTTCGATGTCCTCTTGGCTCCACGTCTTGTCGATGGGGTCTAAGACCCATCGGGCAAAATCGGCTAACGTGTTTGGTCCCCGAAAGATTTTTTCACGTCCTCCAGGAATCTTGCTGCAGTGAGGGCAATGACTGAAGATAGGTTCTTGAATGCACTTCTCGCACGCTCGATGATCCACGCAGAAATTAGGAATGTGAATGCCGGTCTCTTGCATGCATTCGAAATCGAAAAAGATGAAATTGCCTTTCTTCTTGTGACCGTCCTCTTTCTCTGGTGGGGGTTGGTATTTTTGCACGTAGCATTGGTGTTCCAAGTCCACGATGTGGTGACAAATGTGACATTTTTTCTTTCCTCGACATACGTGTGCCTTGGCATTATTGGTAAGTATGCCTTGTCCACAGGTAGGGCACAATCTCAGGCGTTGACAAGCACATTTCTTCTGTGAACCTTGTGTTTTCAAATGTTGTTGGTAACAGGTAGGACTGACAAACGTGCGCAAACAAGTCGAACAAGGCACTGGTCCTTCGCTCAGACAGGGTGGAGAGGCCAAGCATCCTGGGCATTTCATTCCACAATGCTTGTGTTGCTCTCGATTGTTATAACCATAGTCACATTTCTCACAATAATAACTGTATCCCAGGAATCCAGTGATACTGGTAATGGTATCGAAATGGTCATCGTGATGATAGACATGAATGTATTTTCCGTCCTTAAAATCTTGGCCTCGAAACAACAGAGTTCCACGCATTTCTTGAGGGTGCACTTTCAAGGTGTAGCGTGGAGCTAGGGCATCTTGCAATTTTTGCATCTCAGGAATGCCACAGGGTGTGTTTTTGGACAGTCCGGATTGTTGCAACAGGAGTTCTGCTTCATTTCGTTGTTTGGCTCGGTCGGATTGTTGAATAGTTTTCCAGGTTCTTTTCCATTCTACCGTGTCGTTCTTGTTGGCATAGGTTCGTCCCACCACGATGGCACGGGCTAAACACATCTGGTCTTGAGGGTTGTTAATTCGGACGAGACTCTTTTTGGTGTTGCGAAGGTCGTCCACCAATAACATCTTTTTGCATCCAGTTCCTTGAGGAGGAGAGACGTGGGCCATTTTCAGTGTGGCTTTACCATCGGTGATGTCAAACTGGTCATTAGATTGTTGCACCTGTTGTATCTTGTCCATGACTTTGGAAGGGGTCAGTTCTGCGGGTCTGCTAAACTCGATCCAAACAGGGGATTTCAAACCGTCGTGATCTATGGATAGTGTCAAGCGATCGTCTTCTTTGGCTTGACATTGTCGCTTGAGTGCGGTGAGCAAAGAATCCCACATCTCGGTGATAAACCCTTCTGCTTTCTCCAAGGGTACGTCGGCCTTGAAATCTTTAAACTTCACCGTGTAGGTATAAGCCGTGGTTCTAAATTTTCTAGAGGAGCGCTTTTCCGTCTCTCGAATGGAATAGTACTTTTCAGGGTTGACTAAGGGTGGTGAACTTGGTTTAGAGGGTTCGGATTCTGGTTCACTCATGTCCTCTTCAAAATCACTGGCATGAATTTGTGCCAAGATTTCAGCCCTGGTACGAGGCGATAGATCACGTTTCTGCCTCTTACTTTCTTCTTCTTCTTCTTTCTTCTCGAATGAATGGGATCGTTTCATCTTGAGTGCAAAACGTCAAATGACTCAAGTTTAAACACCATAGACTAATTTATAGTCTTGGCAAACCAGCGTATATAAAAAGGGTGTGTGTCTTGTCCTTTCACTATTCATTTCACTCTCAAGCCGAGCACAACGATGGAAGAGACTACCCAGATGGAACGTTTCGTCAGAGCTTTGCGAGGGGTCATTAGAAAATTCTCTTCAGACCAGCTGACGGACTACTCTCCTTCCTTTCGAGATAAAAGTCAAGATACTTGCTATATCTGTCAGAAGAAAGGGCATTGGTCTTCAGAGTGTCCAGACCGTCAAAAAAGAAAAAAAACAGGGGCTAAAAAAGCCAAAAGTCAAGATACCTGTTATTATTGTAAAGAAAAAGGACATTGGTCTCCAGATTGCCCAAAAAAGAAACAAGAGGAGTCAGAAGAAAAGAAGGATTCTTCAGAAGAAGAGAGGGATTCTTCGGAAGAAGAGAGGGATTCTTCGGAAGAAGAGAGGGATTCTTCGAAAGAAGAGAGGTATTCTTCAGAGGAAGAAAGAAGACAATTCTATTTAAAAGAGGCAAAGAAACAGGAGAAGAAAAGAAGAAGGGAAGAAACTGAGGAAAAAACGGTGAAGAAATTCAAAAAACAGAGAGACTAAATAATGAGAAAGAAGAAGTGTACGAACTTTTTAAAGTGTTCTGTGGTGAATTGTCAATTGGATTGTAAAAAATGGATAAAAGAATACATGAATGATATAAGGTAAGTGTCTTTGAGTTTTGATTTTAAAATAAGAAGCTACACTCAAGCACTCATACACAGACACGTACTATAAGGGTAAAATGGGTGGGGTTTATTTTTGAGTTATTGGCAAATTGAAATTGTATTTCTTTTCGAGAAATGTGGGTGGCCCTGAAAAGGGCCTTGTTTCTTTATGGTGTAGGAGTGAGTTTAACCAATCAACTTTAACTGCCTTAAGCCTTTGCCACGGCCAAGGCCTACTTCTGATGATTGGGTTGAAATCACTAAGGGTGGTAGGACAGGCTTAGTCACAGGGTTGGCGTGTTTAGCTCGGGAAGGTCGTATTCTCTTCGGTCGTGATAAAGAAGTCTGATACATTTGTTTCAGACTTCTTAACTCCGCTAAAATGTCCAACAGTACCGTAGCCGTTTGATTTTCACCCTCTTGTTTCTTTGCTGCTACTTCTTCTTGCTGTTGTTGCTGTTGTTTTTTTCTTACCTCTTCTTGTTGCTGTTGCTGTTGCTGTAGGAGAAAAGCTTGTTCCGCTTCCTTTTGTCGTTGCATAAATTTCTCCAATTCTTCTTTCTGTCTCTGTCTAAAATTCTCCACTTGCGGTAATGAAGAAGGTAACGAAGGTTCCGGAACAAATTCTTGCGAGGTAAGAAAATCCACAAAATCCCAATGTACCTCTTCTGAAAGTAAGTCCGGGTTCCCTTGGGCGGTCTCCCCTGCTGGTGCACCCCAATGAATCGTTTTCTGAGTTTCCGTCATGTTGAATCACTGTCGCATAGATTGACTGCACACAAGCGCTAGCGAATCTATATAGACCAACTGACGTCACAGACTGCTCTCTTCGGATTGGATGCGAGCTGACTGAATTTTGTAACGCGTGTTCGGATTGGTGAATGAACTCAATCCGTTTCAATCCTACCTCTGCCTATAAATAAGCGCAGTTCAGTGCATTGATTCACTTGTTCTCGTCGCTTCAAGATGTGGACCGATGTGCAATCTTCTACGCTTGTGTCTTCCATGATGTTTAGGACGGACATGCTCATGTATGTCAGGTCCAAGTGGACTGTTGTTGATAGGACAGATACTAGTCAATGGATGAGGAGAGTTTACATAGAAAGACAAGGATGTCTCAAGAGGGTACTTGTGTATGGACCGGCAGTTAGAAGGAGTTTAAGAAGAAGAAGCAGATGTGACAGATGCCATCTATGTTAATATTAATATTAACATAAACCCAAAGGCCCTTTTCAGGGCCAGCCATATTTCTCGAAAAGAGATAGCCTTTCCATTGCCTACCCCTTTTTTAAAAAAATTTAAAAAAAAAAAAAAAAAAATCCCATGTTCAATTTCCCTTGACGCTATAAAGTCCCACCCTGTTTAAATTCCTTTGACGCTAAACCGTCCCACGATTTTTCTCCATGTTAATTTCCCTTGACGCTAATCTGACCCACGATTTTTCTCCATGTTAAATTTCCCTTGACGCTAATCTGACCCAGGGGTCTCTGTAATGCTAATTCCCATTGACGCTAATGTACCCCACCTTACTACTCAAATTTGTTTATACCAATATTTGTCTAGCAAATATTATCAAATTGCTAATGATAATAGTCAGAGCATTTAAAATCTGGAGAGTTTTAATGAGGTTAAAATCGCATTCTAATGAACCCTCTTTAGAAAATATGTCACAATCAGTAATTAGATTGTCACCTTTTACGTGCAATTATAATGTAGAGACAAAATGTAATACATAAAATTATTGGGATACAACCAATGAATCCAGTAACTTTCTTTAATCAGTCTATTCCTCTCACCATGCACAGTATCGATTGGCATAAAATAAATTCACGTAAAAGGCGATTATTTTGTATTAGCTTTGATTGAAAAATAAACGAGAACTGAGGATCCATACAATTTGCTTTATATGAAAGCGATGATTATTCCTTCTCTTAGAAACTTTTTGAAGTGTTTGTCTATCACATTGCATGCTACATGTTTTACAGGTTAAAGGATACATTACATAAGTTGCTATTCAATCAGTGTTATAACGTAGAGTAAACATTTCTCTTGCATTGGGGCCATTAAAATAGGTGTTTTCTATAGTATTTGTGCATTAAGAGCACCGACGTCTGTTACATTTAGAAGATGAAAAACATCTTTGTATATTTTCTATATGTTTAGTTCTGATCAAACAAATCTTTTAAATTCCTAGTTCATCTACAAGCAAGAATTGCTTTCGTAAACTGTTTTTACACCGTTTTTATTTGATAAGTTGAGGACACGCCAATATTTCTTAATTGTCAAACCTATATTTGGTTATGATGGATCATATTTTATTATGAAGGTGTTCTGTTTTTCTTTTTCATACATTTTACTGTGCTTAAAGCTTCATTTTGAATAAGAATACGGGCTTTTATTCAACCCAGAATCAATTACATTTATATGATGATTTCCACTTTGGAAATATATTTTTAATTCACTCAAAGAATTTTTAATTGACATTCGTCTGAAATAATACTTCGGTATATTTTGGCCTAGCTATATAAGATATACAATTTTACATGACCTGGAATGGTAAGAAGAATATATCACATATAGATAGATATTAGTTTCTTTGACACTAACATTTGTAGAGATAATATATTTTATCGCATTTACAGCTAAAAACTATACATACGTACTTGATCAGTATCTTTAATTGTCGGGTGAAAATGATTTAGGCGATCAATAAATTTAAGCAGTTCTTCTGGTTCCAGATCATAAATATATCATCTAAATATTTCATCGAAATATATCATCTAAATATATCATCTTAAAATCATAACCAAAGAGTGGGATTAAATTTCTCGTTTTCAAGAAATTCTTTTTTCTAATTGGCGCATGAAAAGGGAAGCATATGAAGTAGCCATCTGACTACCGTACCCATCATTTGAACAAAGTGTGTGCTATTCAATAGAAAATCATTATTTTCCACGATATTAAGTAATTTGTTCTTGAAAATTTCAAAATTTTCATGAAGGTTTGGACAGTTATCATCAGCGAGGAAATAGTTTTGTTGTTAAAAATGTGCCATGTAAAAAATGTACTTTTTGTACTTTCTCGAAATTAAGTGAAAAGGTCACGTTTTCGTGAAATGCTTGTATCGACATATAAAGTCAAATTTTCATGAAGAAAGTACTTTCTGTTCCGCAAATTAATCGCTTAAGTAATGAGACTCTTTCTTTGATAAAAGGTCACATTCTTTGATAAAAGGTCACATTCTTTCTTAAGAACGCGCTTGTTTCAAAAAGAAACCCCACCACCACCACCACCAACTTTTTCATGAAAGTTTGCTTCGAGTTTTTCAGGCCCATATTTTGTGAAGAAAGTGACATTTTCAGGAAGACCGAACTTTCTTTTTACGAGGAGTTACCTTTTACTATTTACTCTTCAACGTAACAAAGATTTTGTTTTTTCTCATGCAATTTTCACAAAGGTTGTGCAATTTACGTTAAGAAAGCAATGTTTTCGGGAAGAAATCAATTTTCATTAAGATTTTATAATTGGCCATGCGTGTCATTTGACGAGTCAATACTTGGATTAGAACCATCATTGACCAATAAGATTTTTGGACAGTTATCTAGTTTATAATTTGAAAAGACGTAAAGCCTGTGTCGAGTACCGTTACATGATGCATATTTATTATCCCCCAAAGCCCGCCGACACAACGGGCAACAAATGTCTGTAATACACATGAATACAAGGGCAGTATACTAAGAAGGCGAGCTGAATTATGCCGGTAAAGACAGATTTCGGAAGGGCCGAGGTTAGAAAAGCTGCAAAATATTCATGGCAAAAGTTAATTTTCTGTGAAAAATATGTAACTATTAAAAGAATGTCAGTTTCCTCATGAAAACAAAAATGCCTCGATGTGTTGACACAGAAGGTACTCTTTTCAAGAAAGGTTGCCTTTCTCGTGTAATAAATAGTACCACATTCTTCAGGGTTACCTTTCTCGTGTAATAAATAGTATCACATTTTTCGGGGTTATTTTTCAAGTGTAATAAATAGTACAACATTCTACAGGGTTTCCTTTCTCGTGTAATAAATAGTATCACTTTCTTCAGGGTTACCTTTCTCGTATAATAAATAGTACCACATTTTTCAGGGTTTACCTTTCTCGTGAATAAATAGTACCACATTCCTCAGGGTTGCCTTTCACGTGTAAGAAACAGTACCGCATACTTCAGTAGCGATCAGGGTTGAGCAGATGGTGGAAAACGAATCTGCGCCATCTTGTCTCTACTGCGAAGCCTTTAACACAGTTACCGTGACCTCCTTATGAACAAGTATTAATGTTCAAAAAGTATGTGATTTTGTTTTCGCATAGAAGACAACTCAAACAAAGACAACTCATCGGTAAATATATATATATATATAAAGAATCCTTCATTTTTGACATGTTCAGACAGGGACATGCTATACACGTGAAAAGGGTATCGCTTTTCATGAAGAGTTTGAGAATATTTGCTATATAAATCCTCGAGAAGAAAATAGTTTTTTGAAAAAGAAGGGTTTTCTGCCTGAAAAGGTAAGTTGTCGACGAAAACTTCACCACCTTGCTCTGTGAAAACCCACTACTTTACTGACGTGAATGCAAACCCACTAATGTAATGACATGAATACAAACCCACTACTTTAATGACATGAATACAAACCCACTATTTTAATAACACGAATAAAAACCCACTACTTTAAAAACACGGATAAAACCCCACTACTTTTATGACATGAATGAAAACTAGCTACGTTAATGACTTGAATGAAAACCCACTACTTTAATGATATGAATGAATACCCACTAGTTTAATGACATGAATGAAAACCCACTACTTTAATGACATGAATGAAAACCCACTACTTTAATACCACGAATAAAAACCCACTACTTTTATGACACGAATGAAAACTAGCTACGTTAATGACTTGAATTAATACCCACTACTTTAATGACATGAATAAAGCCCACTACTTAAATGATATGAATGAAAACCCACTACTTTAATGATGTGAATGAATACCCACTAATTTAATTATATGAATTAATACCCACTACTTTAATGACATGAATAAAAACCAACTACGTTAATGACTTGAATTAATACCCACTACTTTCATGATTTGAATGAAAACCCACTACTTTAATGATATGAATTAACACCCACTACTTGAATGATATGAATGAATACCCACTAATTTAATGATATGAA
Source organism: Sinohyriopsis cumingii (assembly GCA_028554795.2). Taxonomy (NCBI): domain Eukaryota; kingdom Metazoa; phylum Mollusca; class Bivalvia; order Unionida; family Unionidae; genus Sinohyriopsis; species Sinohyriopsis cumingii. Next base: position 615,327 of record CM068832.1, on the reverse strand, counting down.
TGAATACCCCCTACTTTAATGATATGAATGAATACCCACTACTTTAATGACATTAATAAAAACCAACTACGTTAATGACTCGAATTAATATCCACTACTTTAATGACATGAATAAAAACCAACTACGTTAATGACTTGAATAAATACCCACTACTTTAATGATATGAATGAATGACCACTACTTTAATGATATGAATTAATACCCACTACTTTAATGACATGAATAAAAACTAACTACGTTAATGACTTGAATTAATATCCACTACTTTAATGATATGAATGAATGACCACCACTTTAATGATATGAATTAATACCCACTACTTTAATGACATGAATAAAAACAAGCAACGTTAATGACTTGAATTATACCCACTACTTTAATGACACGAATGAAAACCAACTACTTTAATGACATGAATGAAAACCCACTACACTTGAATTAATGCCCACTACTTTAATGATATGAATTATTACCCACTACTTTAATGACATGAATAAAAACCAACTACGTTAATGACTTGAATTAATACCCACTACTTTAATGATATGAATAAACACCAACTACCTTAATGACTTGAATTAATACTCACTTCTTTAATGAAATGAATGAAAACCCACTACTTTAATGACATGAATAAAAACCAACTACGTTAATGACTTGAATTAATATCCACTACTTTAGTGATATGAATGAATACGCACTACTTTAATGACATGAATGAAATCCCACTACTTTAAAGATATGAATGAACACCCACTACGTTAATGATATGAATGAAAACCCACTAGTTTAATGATATGAATGAATACCCATTACTTTAATGATATGAATGAATGCCCACTACTTTAATGATATGAATTAATGCCCACTACTTTTATGACATGAATGAAAACTAGCTACGTTAATGACTTGAATTGATACCCACTACTTTAATGACATGAATGAAAACCCACTACCTTAATGACATGAATAAAAACCCACTACTTTAATAACACGAATAAAAACCCACTACTTTTATGACATGAATGAAAACTAGCTACGTTAATGACTTGAATTAATACTCACTACTTTAATGACATGAATAAAAACCCACTACTTTAATGATGCGAATGAAAACCCACTACTTTAATGAGATCAATGGATACCCACTACTTTGACGACAGAAATGAAAATCCGCTACTTGAATTGCGTGATTGGATAATGGAGGATAATAACGCAGTTTTCCGTTAAGTGAAGGATCAAATCAAAAGACCCATCTGAAATTTCGACATCTCATGAAGCTTGAGAACAACGTTGTCAAGTTCATTGCATTTGTTGTGCTTTCAATTCAGAAATCATACATATGGATAAATTCTCCGTTTATAGCTTTGTTATATTTTAGAAATTAATAATTAATTATGGGGAGTCGGTGTTAGGAAGTTAGTTATAAACCCATTTAACCAGCCAATTTCCATAAACAGACCTCGCAACATACAGTATTCACGCGACTTTATGACAGCTTGGATTACTTTCATAGAATGAACGCTCATTATTTTTTAACACAAGGAATTCTCTGGATATTTGTAGGTATTAAGTAATTTGAGGTGCATGGACGTTTGAAACGTATTTTGCATTGCATGACATAAAGTACTAATATTTGACTTGGAAAGGCTTGCCAATGAGCCATACAACTGTAAAACAAGAAAAGTAACGCGAGCGTGAATTTAGAGATTCAGGAGTTGTCGTCATTAGGTGATAGTAATCGCGCGCTTAAGACCCCTTTGACTGACTATAACTGTAGTCCTGTAGACCTTGGAAATAGCGGAAACATGGACTTTAAAGCCATACTCACAAAAGCTGTTTGATTCGCTTGGTAGTGAGACCCATTGCGTGTAACAATACAATATATACACACATGGAGCGGTTCTCCGAGAAGCATATATAGTCAGGCATGGGAATCAGTTATATGCAAGATGTCATTAAAGCAAGCAAACAAAGAAAATCCGGACTTAGGAATGATCACTCAAGAGATTGTTTTCTGCAAGAAACAGATTGACTCTTCTCTCTACAGCTAGAAGTCAGTATACATGAACTCAGATGGAACAGACAACCCTGGTAGGTCACTGGCTGTACACTAGACAAGAAATCAGATGGAACAGACTGCCCAGGTATGTCACGGGAAGTACACTAGACATGCTCTCAGATGGAACAGACTGCCCAAGAATGTCACAGGAAATAAACTAGACACGCACTCAAGTGGAACAGACTACCTAGGTATGTCACGGGCCCATGCATGTAACGAGCTGTACACTACACATTTCCTCAGATGGAGCAGACTACCCAGGTATGTCACGGGAAGGACACTAGACATGCCCTCGGATGTAACAGACTGCTTAGGTATATCACGGGATGTACACTAGATATGCTCTAACATGGAACAGACTACCCAGGTATGTCATGGGAAGTACACTAGACACTCTCTCAGATGTAACAGACTACCCAGTTATGTCACGGGATGTACACTAGACATGCTCTCAGATGTAACAGACTGTCCAGGTATGTCACGGGATGTACACTAGATATGCTCTAAGATGGAACAGACTGCCCAGGTATGTCACGGGATGTACACTAGACATGCTCTCAGATGTAACAGACTGCCCAGGTATGTCACGGGATGTACACTAGACATGCGCTAGATGGAACAGACTATCCACGTATGTGACAGGCTCGGGACTGTATAGGATCCAGACTGAATTCAACTTTCTGCAAATCACAGTGAAATCAGAATATTGCGCCACTTCTCCTGATCGTTAAGGAGCAGTAGTTGATAATGAAATGCTGCACAACAAACGTCTAGGTAAATAGGTATTCTGAAGTTTTGCATACATTGCACTAATTACTTTGGTGAAAACCGTTCGTGCTGATGGGGGTCTGAAGTCTAAGACATTCCATTTATCAGTGACCTCTGATGCAAAATCTCAGATAACAATAGTGTATTGGAACATCATATATAATGAGAGTGCATTGGAAAATTTGGAATATGAAGACAAAATTCGCTTAGATCAAGAGCGTCCCCTTTTTACTGGTTCAGCAAGCTTATTACCTTGATTAATATGTTCATTTTATTTGTTTCTTATATATGTATGTGCAAAACGTATATTCATACAGAGTCTTCAGACATGATTTATGCAAAACGTATATTCATACACAGCCTTTAGACACGATTTATGCAAAACGTCTAATTATACACAGCCTTTAGACACGATGCATGCAAAACATCTATTCATAAACAGCCATTAGACACGATTTATGCACAACGTCTAATTATACACAGCCTTAAGACACGATTTATGCAAAACGTCTATTCATACACAGCCATTAGACATCATTTATGCAAAACGTCTAAATATACACAGCCTTTGGACACGATGTATGCAAAACGTCTATTCATACAGAGTCTTAAGACATGATTTATGCAAAACGTATATTCATACTCAGCTTTTAGACACGATGTATGTAAAACGTCTATTTATACACAACCCTTAGACACGATTTATGCAAAACTTCTCTTCATACAGAGTCTTCAGACACGATTTATTCAAAACATCTAATTATACACAGTCTTCAGACACGATTTATTAAAAACATCTAATTATACACAGTCTGTAGACACGATTTATTCAAAACATCTAATTATACACAGCCTTTAGACACGGTTTATGCAAAACTTCTCAAGATGATTTGTCAATATTGCTGCCAAAACTATTTCTAGATTTACGATTTATAGCACATTTATCCGATTTAGGTCTAATATAGTGACTAGGATTTCTTTTTTCTCTTTCACTCTATACTCCGACTCGTCCCACGGGTTGCAGACGAGATATTATCTACAACTACATTCCGTCTGCAGTTTGAAGTGAAAAATGTCGGACCTGCCACTACATTCAATATTACCGCCATGACTGACAACTTTGTGAGTTTTTTTTTTCTCCCTCACTTTTCCTATTAGTTCATTCCTTCCTTCCATCACACACAATGTATTTGCATATAGAGATGATATATAGAAAGGTAAACATGTAGGTAGATAAAAAGACAGATGTCCGATAGGTTATTAGATAGATAAGTAGATATATATATATATATATATATATATATATATATATATATATATATATATATATATATATATATATATATATATATATTGACAGATATTTTCCAGTAGAGAACCACAATAAGTAAAATGTAGTATTTCGTAACTTTATTCATTGCTATGCTTGATATATTATTTATGTTTCTACTGTAATATCCTTTTTCTACTTTTCCCTCGGATGCAGAAGGTCGTGGGTTCGATCCCCGGTCGAGTCATGCCAAAGACTTACAAAAATGGTACTAACAGCTGCCTCGCTTGGCACTCAGCATTAAGAGGTTAGTGTTAGGACTGGTCGGCCTGGTGTCAGAATAATGTGACTGGGTGGTACATCATACAACGTGTCTGCGGCATGATGCCCCAGTGCTAGACATCACTATAAACTGTCACACTGCAGACATCGTAGCGATATGACTGAAAAATTGTTAAAGCTACGTTAAAAATCCAGATCACACAAACACACATTTTCTTACTTTTCAGATGTTTAGCACAGTTGTAAATCCTACTTCATTAACAGTTGGACAGAACGAGGTTAAAAACGGCACTGTTACGGTTAATATCGACCCCAAAACACCAACCGGTATGGCGAGGTGAGTTACCAAGTACATGGCATTTCTATTGCTGTAAGAATACTAGTATCGCATTTGTATTTTACTGTTACTGTAAGAATACTAGTATCCCATTTGTATTTTACTATTGCTGTAAGAATACTAGTATCCCATTTGTATTTTACTATTGCTGTAAGAATACTAGTATCCCATTTGTATTTTACTATTGCTGTAAGAATACTAGTATCGCATTTGTATTTTACTATTGCTGTAAGAATACTAGCATCCCATTTGTATTTTACTGTTACTGTAAGAATACTAGTATCGCATTTGTATTTTACTGTTACTGTAAGAATACTAGTATCCCATTTGTATTTTATTATTGCTGTAAGAATACTAGTATCCCATTTGTATTTTACTATTGCTGTAAGAATACTAGTATCCCATTTGTATTTTACTATTGCTGTAAGAATACTAGTATCGCATTTGTATTTTACTATTGCTGTAAGAATACTAGTATCCCATTTGTATTTTACTATTGCTGTAAGAATACTAGTATCCCATTTGTATTTTACTATTGCTGTAAGAATACTAGTATCCCATTTGTATTTTACTATTGCTGTAAGAATACTAGTATCGCATTTGTAT